>WELB01000037.1:369077-406684 GCA_009602725.1 Spirogloea muscicola
GGGGGGGGGAAGAGGGCTGGAAGTGCCGATTGGGGCCTTGACGACCTGTCCTGCTGGAGCTGCTAGAGGAGGAGTTGGGCAGCAGCAGTAGCAGGAGGGATGGAAGGGGGGGGAAGGATGGCCGAAAGTGCCGGTGAGGGCCTTGTCGATCTGGCCTGGCAGCAGTGGCAGGAGGAGGGATGGCGGGAAGGGGAAGGAGGGCCGGGAGGACAGAACAAGGTAGAAAGTGGCTCTTCCGAAGGGGGTTGAGGGCTCTCATAAAATGAAAGAAAGGAAGTGGCTCACTCAAGAAGAGTGAAGGCGCGCAGTTTGCATGAATTGAAAGCGTGGCCTATTCAAGCGAACACACTGTTCAGATAAAAGCTAGTGCAAAGAAACGATGGCCTTGTCGACCCGTCCTATGTCCGCTTCTGGAGTTGCTAGAGGAGTGAAAAGGGGACAAGGGCTGCGAACAGCCAGCCCGAAGGAATTGACCAGGTCCGAAGGGGCCGAAAGGTAGAGCCTACTTTGTCTTCTTGAGGCCTGCTGGACCAGTATGTGTCGCCTGCACTGGGCTACACTGCGTGTAGCGTCGGGCCGCTGTGGCCAAGGGCTTTCTGTCATTTTGACTGGGCTGGCCACTCACAGCCATCGCCCTCTACCGGAAGCATTTATTCTCTTCTACTGGAAGCGTCTCTATCTTTCTCCCTTACGTCTTGCAGAATGCTCGTCACAGCCGCCCGTTGACATCAGCTGCCTCCCCGGCTCTTTCAGAAGAGTATTTCTTTTTCAGACCAGTGGTCACTTTGAGTCGCTGTGTGCTTTAGTTCTTTTCTGGCCCTTCGAGCTTTGCTCTTTCTTCCTGAGCTGGCCAATCACAGCCATGCCCTCTACTGGTGGAGTCTTTCTTCTCTTTTCAGACCTTGTCCATTCCAGTTGGGCTGGCCTCTCACAGCCATTGCCGTGCTTTTGAAACGCTGTTTCTACCAAATTTGCAACTGCGCTTGAATTCCTCAGCAGATAAGGAGGTTGAATGGGTCAACGACTACTCCCCCAGAGGCTGCTCTGTGACAGTGACCAGCTGGCGGCGCAAAGCAGCACGTGCCCTTAAAAGCGATCTGTAGCTTTTTGTAACATCAACTTTCTGTATCATTAAGTTGGCCCATTGTACAGCAGCAGCCGGCAGGCACTGACACAGTGTCATTTACTCAGCTGCAATATGTGCAAAGGGACATGCCGAAAGCCAGTCAGCTCACTCCACTTCCTGCGTGGCTCTCATGGTGGGCAGTGTGGCAGTGGCTCTAGACTGGGAAGGTGGGCCCATGCTTTTGGGCCAGGATGGGGAAGTGCGAGTGCTCAGGCTGCGTCACTTCCTAGCGCTGTCGGGTTGGAGTCGCTTCAGCATGAGCAAAGCATTGTGGTGTGACTAGCCTCAGAATCACGGAGTTTGTGGTGGCTCCACACCGGCCAAGTACGGGTTCTCTCAAGCAAGTTGGTACAGTGCTCAGTGCATGCTTCGGATAGTGCAACACAACAACAGCCAGCAACAATCTGAGTAGCAAATAAATATATGGTCGTTGAAATGGGGGGTTACATGAAATGCCTTGGCAGTGCATGGCACGTCAGACATCGTCCACATCTGACCCCATCAGACTTCTCCGTCCACTGCCAACATTGTATGCTGGTAGTATCTGGATGAGTGGCATTCAAGAAGGTAGGCACATAGCGGCACCAGAGAGGCTATATATATCTGTTACTGCTGTGCTCTATGCTAGATAGCGAGCCATATCACAGGCACACAGCAGTGGCACCCAGAGCATTCACCCACCGTGGAACGCGGCAGCCAAACTGCAATCTCTGCTCCAATGGCCAAAAAATCCTGGAGACTGGTGAAGTCACCAAGAAGCTGGCAGTCGATTCTTGCCAAGCAGCCACTACAGGATGGACTGAAGCTACTATAAGAACACCGTGTTCACAACAGTCAAGACCCCAATCATAATATCATTCTATTTGATGCTATGTCTGGCGATTATGGCGCAGGTATCGAAGAGCAAGGTCTGAAGCAACACGGAAGAAAACTGAGAATAGGGCAAGCGCCATCATGTCCAGGCCAATCTGGCTGTGCTTCAGCGATCTGCTTGCGCTGATAGTGTCCCACACAAACACATTCCTGCACATGCACACCACAGGTGAGAGCTGTATATAGCTGCAAAGGTGGGAGACATGAGTTGAGGTTGAAACATGGTCATAGAATTTAGTTTCTGTGCTAGAATGCAGGTTTAGACAATTAAATGGAAGCAATAAACTAGAGAACAGACAGGCTTCTTAAGGTCTTTCTAAGCTTGCACCAACCAGCACCAACCAAGTGTACCTGGTGTCATGCAGCCGCGCACATGTGCACATGGGGCAGGCTGCTGGATTGATTGCACACATGATATTCTGGCCTCCATCCTTGCACTGCACAAGATAACGTAGACTGTAGATTACACTAAGCTTTGATTGCATGCTCTATGGTTGCATGCTCTAAAGGGCAATGAATGAGCACAAGAAATCTGCTGACTCATGTATAAGGCATGGACCTGCAAGCAGTAAGCCGTACAGTCCCGTACAGTCTTTACTCCTCCGACAAGAACGAAGTGATACAAAGCTGAATATGGCATATCGCAGGAATAATGTGCACACAAAATGAATGAAGACAGTCCTAGGGGAGATGCAATACCAGAGGGCCATCAGTGTTGCAGAAGAAGACGAGGCTGGTGAGCGCGTTCAGAGCATATTGCAGCGGATTGGACCAGAACAGCCAGATGTAGGGGTCGACAACCTTCCGCTTGACCACAACATACCCATTGCTTGGCACCCACAGAGAGATAAGGATTGGGATGACAATCAACGCCAGCTGCCAGCAGCAGGGGAGATTGTTATATGGCTGTCATAATGCTACTAGATCGATACCAATTATGTGAAACTTGTCACAATGGTCTGACTTGCAAGAGGGGATGAGCTCTTCAACTCACAGCAGGCTTAGGCATGACGGTGGAGAGGAACATGCCCAGGAATGTGATTGCAAGGACGAACTCGAACAAGATGAACCAGAACTGGAAAAACTGTCCAACATCTGCCGTCGCAACTCCAGACATGCCGCAGAATATGCCCGAATATATCAATGTCATCACCATTAAGTAGGGTATCTGCACATTGTCATCAGTCAGCCATTATTGCATCTTACAAGGTAGTGACAAGAGCTCTACACCTGAATGAGGGATTATCAGAGAGCAGGGGTTATGAAATAAGTACCTCTGAAGCATCAAGTGTCAGTTCCTAGGCACTGATGAATTGGTCGCACTAGGTATACGTATGTGGCACAAGCATGGCATGCACGAGCTTGAAGAGTGTTCGAACCTCGGCCAGGGCCCATGAAAGGCCATAAAAAAACACATGGTATTGACTGGTAGCTAGCTCACGCTTGAAGCCGGGGTCCGCGGCGGCGAGCTGTGGCACAATGTTCATGGCATTCGAAATGGCAAGAAGGATGCAGCTGGCAAAAAGTGAGCCTGCGAGTGCGTTCATGCCGGGCGTGCTTTCGTAATTTTCCTGCCAGTATGTTGAGCCTAGCAGGAGCCCGAGGATGACTGCAGACATCAACCGCCCAAAGCTGTAGTTCAAATTTCGCCAGTACTGCAGCTGCATCCTGTGAGAACACAGTGGCTGCCAGAAGGTTAGGCAAACTCGCTCTGCGTGAAACGGCTTGGTTGACAAGCATGCCTGACAAGGTGGACAAACTGTTTGCTCCTGGAAGATGCAAATGAAATTTACTTGATGAGCTTGTAATGAAGAATGTTGTGCTGCTTCGCTATCATTATCAGAAAATGCATGATGACATGCAAGAGGACCAACAACAGCCACTGCAGCTCGCCTGATATGCAATATGCGGACCATGAGCAGCTCTGAGGGGCAGTTTCTGAAAACAGATTCATTCACCTTGTAATTAGCGTGACGGCTTGGGTGGTCAAGGAGCTCGCCTTTCCGCTGGTTGTGAGCTGCGGCCCGATCTTGCCCTTAGCCTTTCTGATTCTATCCAATTCAATATCATTGTTGACACAAAGCAGACTGCTCTTGTATTCAAAGGCATAGTTTCTTGAGTACATCTTGCCACTGTTGCCGTCACCAATGAGGTCTATCACATACTGGAGGGGGTGTACACCTGGTAAAGATGGAGGTGTTCCTGGTATAGAACAAAAATATGCCTGCAAGCAGTGAAGGAATCAACACATTGCATCATCCTACAGAATGCATTACAGAAGTTGCCATCCCAAGGTGTCGTGCGATAGGGTGCATCACAGTCTTAGACCACGGTTGACAATGTTCACCGGCATATAGACAGCTGTTTAAAGCATCGTCAAGGTGGTGACCTAAGGAGTGGTGACCTTCATCTCAGCGGTGTCTGCCGACAGTGGCCCAAAATATACCATCTCACCACCATTCTTCAGGATCAGAGCATTTGTGAAAAGCGACTTTTTCCGATTGCTGGGTATGTCAGAAGCTGTCATGATGATACCCCTTCTTGTTCGAGTTATGTTCTGAGAGCAGAATTTTTAAAGGAGATGATCAGGTAAAATCTCTGCAACATTCTGAGAAGTGATGCTCTCTCATAAGATAAAGTCAACCACTTTGATTGCTGGCAGCTCTACAAGGTAACATCCCTCATATAGATTCCCAAAAACTTGACCCAACGGGACTAACATTACTGGCTGCAAGATCCACTGGTCCTCACCTTCAAGGTTTCTATGAGTTTGAGGGCCGATCGAGAATCGACACCGCTGAGCGGCTCGTCTAAAAATAGCATGCTGGGGTTGGCAGACAGCTCAATGGCAGTGCAGAGGCGCTTTGATGATTCAGCTGCAACTGAACTGGGGCCGCTGAGCGATAAAACCAGGCGGTTAGCTGCGAATGTGAGCCCCATCACCTCCAAGACCTGCATGCACAACAGTCAAAAGGCCTAAGAATTGCTGTCCACGCATTGGCCGTCACAACAAACAATGTCTGCATTGCTGTGAGAATTGACAGTGAATCAAGGGCTTTAGTCTGAGCATGGCCAGCAAGCGAGCAATCCCCTGTCTGACGATCTTTGCCACTAGGTTCATTGCGGTTGCCAGAAAGCTGATAAGCTGGGCAGGAGTACTTCAGAAAATTCATTGTCGCAGTCCAGGCTCGGAAGAGTTGTCCGATTTATATGTTAAGTGAGGGGCCATCACATTGCACATTGGCTTTGAAAAATGTTCTCTGATGGCCAAGTTCTTACCTCGTTGACAAATTGCACTTGCTGTGTTTTGGTGATGGTCTTTCCCATGCGTAGAGCTGCCGAGAAGAGGCACGCTTCTCGAACAGTCACAAATGGGGAGTAGGCATTACTGCGGTCAACGTAGGCCATGACCCTTGAGAATGTTGCTTGATTTTTGGGATAGCCATTGACCAATATCTTGCCTATGATGTTGTGAGAAGAGACATACCGTCCTGCGTGACAGAGATCATATGCATGAGTCAGTATAACGAAAGTGCAGATCTCATCGTCAGGGTCACCTTGCATCATGCTTTCATGTCAATCATGCTGTTACAGCCCCATGTCAGATGTATGCAACCCCACAATATAGCTTCACGGATACTGACTCAGTGCAAGCACTAGAGCATCTCACCAGCCAAGCAGTTGAGGAGGGTAGACTTTCCAGCGCCACTGGCTCCAAGTAAGAGCAGGATCTCGCCTGGTTTTGTCCACCCTGAAATGTCGTCGAGTAAACGACGCGACTGGCCAATCTGGGGGTTGAAGAGCTCGTAACCAAGATTGTGCCAACTGAGTGTTATGGGTACAAGAAGTTCGTCCAAGAGGCTGCTGCTCTTCATGGATAGCTCTTGCTCTCCAGCCTGACCTTTCATGCCCGGACTTAGCTCTTCGTCAATCTCAGCATCAACTTGGTTGTTTTTAGAAGGTTCCTGGACAGACAAGTGAACAGTCCAGAAGTCACTGAGTTGCTTATGAGCATCGGACTTTTAGAAGTAAAGCGTGACGCTAGAGAGGAGTACAGTACCAAGCAACCAGGCAGGAATTTGAACAACATGATTGGCAGCTAGATGCTTCACCAGTAACGTGTGCAGTACCACCTCGTCTCTCCAATTTATTGACAGCATACAAACAAGGGAAAGACCTACAAGCACGGCATCGTTGTCGACCATACCGAGGTCTTCTTAGGAGGGCCCAGCCCTTCACGAGGAAGAGGTACATGCCGCACTTTGGTCAATGCCCACAGCGAGAGGAGGTTGAAGACAGCAAACCACGCCAGCAACACAGCAAAGCCGACAGCAATCCAGCCGTAGTTGACCAAGAACTGATTCTTGGCCAGCCACGCCCGTCCAATAGGCTCGTCCAGCCTTCCAATGCACTGCCAATGATTGCTTGCATGCAAGGAAGTCAGGTCCAATAGCACCACTTTCAACATCAATTGGCTATCTTGAAGTTGTGTAACAAGTGGTAAGTTTATGGGCGAGGAAGCACGTGCAGCACAGAGAAGCGGGGCCCCAGCTTTACAACATTGACCAATCAAATCTGAAGTACCTGTGGAACCAAGGCAAGGCTAACGTCTCGGCAGTACTGGTTGCTGTAAGTCGACGAGCGAAACTCATTGATCAGGAAGGACGTGATGGCCCACTGTAAGGGTGAGAGGTAGTACATCCATATCCAGTAGTGTGGTATTTTGAATCTTGGAACGAGGAATCCGGCAAACAATAAGAAGAGGGCAATGATGATTCCTGCAGTAGCAAAGGCAAAATCATGAAAAGGTGCAGTATGTACAACAGATTGCAGTGGTCATGACAAGATGCTGTATCTCAGACACTACATGTTTGTCATACATTGACATCATGATGTACACAGGACTCAGAGAATTATACCTGAAACTGCACTTGCTGCATCAGGCGTGGGTGCCCAGTTGCCGAGGAAGCGGACCATAGAGGAAGCCTGAAAGAATGTATGCCACATCAGCAAAAGCTCTGCTCCACGCAAGCTCGGGCTGGTGGGCTTAGTGATACGTCAGACGAGGAATCTTGCATACTCTTTCGTGAGTCTCCTAACTGGCTAATTTACATCTACAAGAGCTGTGAAAGAAGACTGCACGGAGAGAAGGATCCGCAGGCACTGCCCACTTTGATGCCGCCCCTTTGAACTGCAATTTTTCAGCAAATGCCGACTTCCTGCACCAGCTCTGCTCCAAGGAAACAAAACATCATTGTGGTGATCCTGGAGGACATGAGTCTCTTACCCACAAAATGTTGCAAGTGAAAAGGGCCCAGAAAACAAAAAAATGCCATCCTCCACTTGAAACCGTCAAGCCTCCGATGAAGTAAACCAAGATAGACCAGATTGTTGCCTGCAGCCAAGCTTTGTTGTCATATCAGCCCTGGACATGCATTGACTTCATAATGTGGTGCTGGACCTCATGCTTGAGACCATCTGCAATACGTAAAGATACGGCAACTGATGAGAAGCATGAAGTGCTACTAGAATCTGCAGAAGTGAATTATCACAAGAAGCTCATGATTGTTGAACGACTGCAACAAGCCTCACAGGACCTGGAGACTTGCCTCAGTGAAGGAAAAAGGGAATTGGCTGAAAATTTGAGCAAGAAGGTATGATGCAGGGCGATAGAAGCGGGCACCCTGCTGCTTGTAGAAAACAACTCGGTCTTCCAGGATGAGTGGCAGGTGGCCCAGGTTGATCAGTGTTGTTGTCATCACGGATGAGAATCCGATGCCTCTTCGTAGATTCATGTCGAGCTGGTTGGCGTCCTGCTTGAGCTGAAAGAAGAAAGTGCCCACGAAGAGTCCAAGGAGCACAATCTGCATGCACGCAGGTAGCCAGCACATATCATACTGAGATCGCACTGAAGTAAACATGAGAATTTTCATGCGTGAAGTAAACATGGAAAAGTTCATGAGTAGATTGTGTGTACAAGCTGCTGTAAGACATCATAAGAAAGGATCACATGTTACTACCACGTTGTCAAGGTGCTCTGCTGACCTGGAAGAGACGTGCATATACATGAAGCTTGTTGCGCCAAGTGTTCAAAAATTGACGGCGAGTCAACAATCTAACCTCATACCAGAAGTCGTGAACATACTCTCTGTTATATTGTCCTACTCCATACATTGTATCTTGCTGCAACAGAACGACTTACTGGTGGGATAACTAAGCACGTCCATCTAGCAATACCTGCTCAAATCGTCCTAAAGCTGGGTTGCTTAGTATCACAACACCCATTAGCTTGGAAGCATGATTGCCTTGTGCAAATCTACCGTGGTATGCTGAGAGATAGTTGTCATTAATCTTGTGTTGGTCACTGAATGTGACACGTGAGCAACAGTCCTGAAATACCTCTACGAAGGGCCGCTCAAGCTGCAGTCTGACAGGACAAGCTGCCAGTTCCAGAGCCCCCGCCACAGCTTGTGCTTCGTGCCCCACCACGTATGCCAGTCTGTTGACCACATCCAGCAAGGGCTTGTCTAAGCCGGCTTTGCCACAGTGCTTCGGTCCTACAAAATCCTTGAGCAATTCAAGACAATGCTAAGAAAGGGTCCCCATGGAAAGCAAGCAGAACGACCTGTTGTTGGTGCTGGAGACAGCTACAACTCTGTCCCCTTCCTTCACTCGCCCGCTGTTCTGTATGGCGGGCTTGCTGAGCGGCTGCCCTTCAATGACCTTCTTAACAGTGGCAAATCCAGCTGCGTTATTGGCCAACTCAATTCCAGGGGGCTTGGATGCCTGCACCGTAATTGCCAAGTCAGCATTTTACTGGTTAGAAACTGCAACTTCAGCTGCAGGGCTTCTTGAGCAGACATACTAGGATCGCAAGTAAGCTTCTAGATGCCGTTAGAGATGACAAAAATCTCCTGATCTCATTAAATCTCAAAAGCAGAAGTGGGAGCAGGCACGCTTTCTGAGTGAGGAGCACGTCATGGGCTGCTGACCTGGACCCAGTAGTTCAAGTGCAGCTCAGGGCTTTCAACAATACGCAGGGTGTCCTTGTAGAGGTCTGAGTTCTGGTAAGCCTGTACAAAGCCGTCAAAATCGAGACGCTGTGCACCTGGTTGAAGAAACCGCCAGCCTTCCTCTGTGGTAACATCCACCAGGAACTCCGGTGCACAGACATGCAGTGGTTTGATGTACCTGTAGTACCACCTCATTATGACATGGGCTCAGCAAGAAGGTACTTCCAAGTAAGTGCTCTTCAACCACACTTGGTTCAATATTCTGCCTAAGAGAGCATATAAATTCGTCTCATTATGTACACGTGACAACCTGACGGTCACAATGCTCAGGCTTTGAGGCTTCAGTTGCTGAAGGCTAGTGCATAGGGTTATGCGCCTTCTGTTCAGAGTCCGAGCAGGGCAAGCCACAGGGGCACAGACCATTGACGACGACCCCTGCCGAGCAGACAACAAGAGTCCTGTTCCTACCCAAGATCTTCAAAGTAAGGCAGTGCATCCGCCTGTGGCCCAAAGTACAAGATGTGGCCGTGGTCCATGAGGAGTACTTGGTCGAAGAGGTTGTACGTGGCAACAGATGGTTGCAGCAGCGAAACAACACAGGACACCCCACGCACCCTGCTGAATATCTTCATGTTCTCGACCAGGTCGCGAGTAACTGAAGCGTCAACTCCTGCAATGCAACTGAACCACTTGTTTCATATTTTAACTCGACGCAGGCGCAAATTCCTTTTGGACCACCATGGCTTAAGGTATTGGCACACTGGTGTTACTCCTGGTCGCACCTGGCCAACCACCGGGTTTTGCTGTGCCGGGTCAATGCGCGCCAGCGCAAAATTCAAGTAGCAAACACTACTGCTGTGGCTGACTGCCAAATGCGTGAGCACCAAGCCAGCCCAGAGAAGCCTACCTTTATTGAGCTCATCAAAGTAATATACAGCATACGTTCCAGCGACCATCTCCGCCACAGTGACGCGGTGCCTTTCGCCAGCAGTCAGTGTTGGCATCTTCTCGCTGCCCACAGGGCGGCTCTGGAGGCGCTTCAGGCCCATCATGTGCAGGTTCATTTCTAGCTTCGGGTCCTGGCCCAGCTTCAGCGCCTCCTCTGCAATGGCCTGAGGGCAATTGCTGCAAAGACTTTTAGATGGCCAGGATCGACTGTGGGCTCCTTGCCAGCTTGGTAATAAGCGCGCCTCTTGGTATTGTTCATCAATCTGAGGTCTGAGGTCTCCAATGACAGTCGGCCCAATCCACGCCCTTGGTGTAAGGAGCAACTGGAGCATGTGGCAAAATAGTGGCAATATTGCTCATAATTTGCACACCTTCAGCTCAGGACCAAAGTCCTTATACGTCCACGCCAGCGTGGAATCGCGGGAGAACTCCATAGTCTCCTTCACCGTGAGAAAGGGCTGGTGATTGTCCTGCGCAGCAATGCACGCCGCCAGCCTCTCCACAATCACCTCCCGTACGGGCTTGTGATTGTATAGAACAGAGCCTGACAGGCCTGGTGAATCCTTGATCCTCCCTGTCAAGATTCTCAGAAGCGTGCTCTTTCCACAACCTGGCGAGCCTGCAAGCGCTCGTAGTAAAGCCTGGTTATTGGCAAGGGACTCTGCTTTGCTAGGACACACTGCTTATGTGCTGGAGGTTTTTCACAAGACATGGTTGGGCTCACAAGGTTACGCAACTGTAATTGCAATGTACTTACAGCATCATCTCACTGTATCCTGCCATTAAGGTCACGATAGGAGCACAGCAACCAGAATCTACCAGTGATCTGTAGAGTAGTCATCTGACATCAGCCACCTGTCAAACCTAGATCATTTGTGATGAGCGCAAAAGCATGCCAAGCAAGCCAAGGCTGTACCTAAGATGAGTGTCATGGACCCTGGCATGAAGTAGCCAGTCGCGTTCTTAACCACTGTCACAGGCACCTTCTTTGGCTTCTCCCTGAGGAAGCAGCCCCCGAGGAGGCCTGTGACCTGGACACACACATTTTCACACTTAGAAGCAGGAGCTTCAAGTGGTGCCACATGAAGAAGCTCAGACACATCAGTCATGATCCCATGAGCGGAAATCAGCCCTTTTCATCGAATCTTCACATTAAAGCCTACTACACAGATTGAAAGATGACCTTATCACCTACTGTATGCATCCACAGGCATTACTGCCTTGTCCACTGATATCGGCAAGCACTGCTATGTGTTGCCGGCCACAGTGCACGAGCTGCAGTACATCAACACGAGGTACAACAGAAGGTGTCAATTGGGATGCAGTGGTCTTGCCTTACTGCCAATGGTTGGGAAACCATCCGGAATGACGATGGAGTTGACGAAGGACACGTCCTTGAATTTCACAACCTGCAGAACATATGGCTCCAGCAAACACCACAGCTACTTCAGACCAAGAGCAAGAAGGCAAGGTCGTACAGCATCGGCAGCGACAGAGTCATTGTTTGTCGCAATCATGCTCCAGATGTCCAGACACTCGCGACTCTGAGTTAACCTGACTGCGTATAGGCGGGAGGAGGGGCTGGACGCGCAGCAGGAACTCAAGAAGGCCGTCCTTCAGCAGTAGCTCGAATCCCTGCAGCTCTGGGGCCCGGGACGGGGCACGCCGCCGCTCGGCGAGAAACGCCTCCAGCTCCTCGACTATCACCGTGGCTTCGGCAGTCAGCCCATGGCTCAGTAGCGCCGCGTGGTAGCTGGAGACCATGTGAATCAGCACCGACTGCGGAGCGTCGGCAACTTTGGCTATCAGATCTGGCCCGCCGTTGACCACAGCCGCGGCTGCTGCTTGATGAGGTCCGCCCCTGTCTAGGCCTCCCGCCGCCGGGCCTGGTGGCATTAGCGGCACAGCTGCGGCAGACTCGTCCTCCAGCTCGCGCGTGTGCAAGGAGCTGCGGCCATGGCAACGGCGCATCAGCAAAGCTGCACACCTCATCTGATTGAAGCGTACGCTCTGCCGAAGCAGCATGTCCAGGCTCAATTGGCGCCAGCGTTGTTGCCTGCGAAGGAATCGGTGCATTTGCGGACGCGTCACCTGCTGCTATGGAGGCTGCGGGTCCCGTGCTCCAGAAGCTCGGCGAGGTCGACCTCGTCCCTCTCCACCGCGATGTGTCCTGCCAAAGCGCGAGCTTTGTGGTGAAGACAAGCAGTGGCCGAGCTGCTGCAGCGTGGAGGAGGAGCCCGTGGAACGATCGCGGCACCGCCGCAAGCAGCAGCCGCAGCGTGCCGCACTGCTGCCGGGCTGCATTGCACAAGCCCGAGCTTGCGCTGCAGGAGGGCACGGCACACTCTGTGACAGGCCTTCCCCTGGCTGCGTTGGCGACCACAGCCAGGCATTACAAGGCCTCTTCTCTATAGCATGGAAGCAACTCACCGGCGGGCGCCACCTCGAGCGCCATATCGCCGCAGCCGCCGCCGCCGCCGCCGCCGCCGACGGCGGCTCTTGGCGGCGGCGGTGGGGGCGCTACCGCAGCGCTTTGGAGCCGCTTGATGAGAAAGGGGCGGAGAGGCGGGACGTCTCACGTGCTGCAGCCGAGCGATCATGACACCACGGGTGGGGAGGGAGGGAGGGAGGAGCGGGGAGAGAGACGGGGGCAACAAGGGAGCCGTGTGATAACGAGAACCAGACGATGTGGGGAGAGGAAGACGGGCGGACGGGGAGGAGAGAGGGAGCGCAGAGGGAGAGGGGAGAGGTGGGGGGGGGTGGGCCCCGCGTAAAGCCAGGGGGAAGGGTCCTCGGGGATACCTTTTCAAAAAGGCGGAGAGGACTCGCGGCCGTACTCAGCTCATAGTGGCGAGGACGGCGTGATCGATTTCGTCGGCGAACCCTACGCCCCCTACGGCCACGCTCACGTCAGCCCCCGAATGTCAGGCAATTTCGTGTATAAGAAACAAAAGTAGGCCAAATGGCCAAGTACAAAGGCAAGCACATCTGAAGAAATGTCGTGTATTTGGAACAAACGAAGGCCAAATGGCCAGGTACCCCGGAAAATTCCGTGTAATAGAAAGAAATGTAGGCCAAATGGCCAAGTACAAAGGCAAGCACATCTAAAGCCGGGAGCGCCGGCCCTCCTCCGCTGGTCGAGCTTTAGCTGTTGGCACAAGGGTTTGTCATTTGCCGTTCGGTATTCGCGCATCAGTTTACTTCTCTTTTCCATTAGCGACCTCGATATGCCGACTAGTCGTTACTGAGCGGGTCAGCTTAGCAGCAGTTGGTGTCAATCTGTCAATGTCCTCGCCGTTGTACGCATGTGGCTCTCATCACTCTCCCGCGCAACTTCTTCCAAGGCTCACACCGTGCACTTGCGGGCAGGCCGTGCTGCTGCGTCTGGGTCTCGTCACAGTGCTTCTTTTCCTACACTTGCTTAGCAGGACTTACTGAGTATTCCGTAGCTGCCTGAGTCCATCTGTGCTAGCTTTAAGCTCCCCTCCGCTGTAGTCTCGTGCATAGCTATGTGGTTTAATTGCCTTTCAGCTTTCGGCTCTTCGGACCTTCTCCCTTCGGCTGTCCTGTTTCCAGCCACCTTCTCAAATGGGAGCGAGCTTTTCGTTTGTTTGTAAGTAGCCTCTCTATCTCCAGATACACACTCCATACCTGCGAAAGAAGGCGTGCAGTGCGCATGTATTGGTAGGGGAGGCCAGATCATAGCAATCAACACACAGTGCACTTTTCACGCGAGAGGGCAAAAGCTAGTGCGAAGAAATGTAGCTAAATGAAGCGAAGCCCTATGCGAAGGAAGTAGCACAAAGCCCACATCAAGGACAAGATCTCCAACATATAGAAGAGAGAGAAGGCGCGCGGTGCGCATGAAATTAAAGCGAGGCCAATTCAAGCCATTACATTGTTCAGAAGTAGATCGGACTACTGGTCTGAAAATGGACTAGTGTCCAACGGGAAGGGCGTAAAATGTGAAGGCTACCCCCTTCGTCCGACGAGCTCGTTCGCTCTTTCTCGTCTTCTGGTGTCCATCCACAGCCGTCTACAATTGCCCGTTTCTAGGGTTTGCGTAGCCAACTTCCACAAGCTCCGCGCCGCAGCAGGCGCCGTGTGGCCCGGGTGCGCAGCCCTCTGCGGCTCGCCCCAGCGGCGCGGCGGCAGCGGCCCAGCATGCGAGCCGCCTGGTGGCCGTCGCGCAGGCTGCTCCAGACGCCGCTTGCAGGCGGCGGCCACGGCGGCCGCGGCTGTGGCCGGCCCTACTCCCTGTCCGCTGCGAAGCTTCTCGATCGCGTCGACTTGAAGCCGGGTCAGCCGTCAGCCGCGGGCGCCGTCGAAGCGCAGAGCCAGGCGACGACCCTTTTGGGGCTCTACGGCGGTGCTGACTCTCATAGCCCGGCGGCCGATTGCTGCGCAGGTGACGTCATTGTCCAGAATGCAGCTGACAGCGACGCAGGGCGGGCCCTTATTAGGGAGGCCCGAGAGCGCGGGGTTAAGACCATCAACGTGGTGGGCGACAAGCCCGGCACCGCCGACGTCGTGGAGCAGCTCAAGATGCTTGGTGGAGACATCGTCGTCACCGAGTCCTACACGAGGCTCTGGTAAGCATTTGAGGGCTGCCGCTTGGGCGTGCACCCTCTGCGATCTTCCCGCACTGCGCCCTCGCAGTCTGCCCACAAGATGTTGACACTGGCACGTTGAGTCTGTTGCTGCAGTTCGCCAGTGTTGACCTCCTTTTGAGTTTTGCTGCATTGTGCTGCATTTATTTGCAGGTATATCAGCCGTCTGCTGAACGACTTCCCAAAGCCCAAGGCTGGAATCAACTCGGCAGACGGCTCCCAGCTGCTTGCAGTCACCAAGCTCCTTGGTCCAGGAAGCACATTGCTGAGCACAAAGAAGCTGCCGGCAGTAGTACAATACCCTGGTGCTACAAGGCGACCTGTGAAGTGGCAAGACTATTTGAAAGCCAAGAATATCAATGTGGCCAATCTTGATTGACTCTAGTTCGAATCAAACTGCATCGTTTAGTTGCTCTTTAAGAGCTGGCAACTATTCACATTGCATCTTCCGACTGGCTTCAATGGCCGCCGGTTCCTGTAACCCGACCCCTCAGATACCCAACTGGTCGTGTGCCCCTCTCCAAAGTTTTAGCAGACTGTCTCTCTCAGCTGCACAGCGCAGATCCGCTCATGGTGGCGGACAGCTCAAATTAGCACAGGTATTGGTCTGCACTCAAAGTTGGGCTGCAGCTATAGCTAGGGCACGGGAGCAGACATTCAAGTGCCTCAAGGGATATAAATACCCGATGCATGTGCACACCTTTGCAGATGAGCACTCCCCATGCCCACCAGGTTGAGTACTTACTACTTCCCCAAGTCGGTGCTACCTGATTCATTCAACTTGACCTACTGCACCTCCCTCAAGTGCATGCATGGCTACATTGCCTACTCTTTACTTCCTCAGACGTGGCTGAGGCGGAGGCATGCTGCAATGTCCAGTCAATAAGCAGCTGCATCATTGCCGAGAGCAATGTGACTGCGATCTTGGTATACAGTGTCTTACAGCTAAGGGATGGCTCAGCTGATTAGTGTTCTTTCACTGGCTAACTACCTGGCCGTGTCCACTTTGTGAAACACAAAACTGAAAGTAGATGTACACAAAGATTCCAGCTCCTGTTACTGTTGAGATAACATTCTAAATCGGGAGCCAGAACTCTCATAAAAGCATGAAATGCATCCAACCAGTCCAGATGCTCTATTGAAGTCTGTCCCCACGGACAAAACCACTTGGAATTGACACCACCAGGACTTGCAATGCACAATAGAACCAAGAATTGATAAGCTGTAAGAGCCACTATGTAGCCCGACAGTGGCTACCTCAAATACACAACAGTTCATCAAAACTTGCGGCGGCAAGCGCAAGTTGCTCAGGAGCTGGTCTGCTAATTCAAAAGGAAAACGTGTTGGATGAAGATATGAAAGGAGCAACTTTCAAGCGGCACATCTACACCAATCTAATGCACAATACACCCTGCGCAGTACACCTCCCAGAAGACCTCCCAACAGTACCAGAAGTGCTTCAAGCCTGCCAAGTGAGAGCAGAGGACGAATTATCAGCTCAGAAGTAAGCAAAGTAGACCATTAGCACAGGCCAAAGCATGATATGACATATTTCATAGGTGCTCCACCGGTACGACTCAGGACAACATTGCTGAGCTTCTAAGACTTGGCCTCCTCCCAGATTCTTTAATATCAGCAGCCGCTCATCCCAGAACAAGCTTGGTCATCCGAATTCACGAGTCGGTATACATGTTTGGCAACAATCCAGCTCTTGGAGGCATGTAGGTAGGTGGACCTAAAGTCGTTTGACAACATTCGACAACGACTCCAATTCAGGGTGGTGTTTACACCAGAGACACACCTTGTTTGCAATGTTGCTAGAGAGCCAGTCAAGGCCCTCATAGAGTCCCTCTCCAGATGTTGCACATGTGCTCTGAATGTACCAGTGGCGCTGGCGAAGAGAGTGGAGGCCTAGCTTATCTGTAATCTCAGCGGCATTCATGGCATTTGGCAGATCCTGTTTGTTGGCGAAGACGAGAAGTACAGCATCGCGCAGCTCATCCTGGTGAGCCAAAATAACATGTCATCATTGCTCCAAGCAGACAAGGGACCCTGACTCGCTTTCTTAACATGAATGGGAACACACACGGCCAAAAGTGCCAAACCTATGTATGGGAAGCCCTCACGACCAGAACAAAGGAGACACGAATGCAAGTGCAGCAGTCCTCCATCAGTGCATCTCTCTAGCCTCATTCCATCGACCTCACAATGAGAGGATCCTGGCATTCAGCTGACCTCATTTAACATCCTGTGAAGCTCGTCACGAGCCTCCACGATACGGTCTCTGTCGTTGCTATCCACCACAAAAATGAGGCCCTGGGTGTTCTGGAAGTAGTGCCTCCAGAGAGGACGGATCTGTTTGTTGCAGGATTAAGGACATGTCAGATCCAAGTCCTGCTCAGAGAAAGACAGCTCCCAAGACCACGCGTTCATGCCTCCTGCCATCCAGACGAGCACACGCCGCGCTTCTGACTGGCAGATAGCAGAAATCCATGCCAGCTGGTATTCATACCTTGTCCTGGCCACCAACATCCCACACGGTGAAGCTGATATTCTTGTACTCTACCGTCTCCACGTTGAATCCTGGACATGTAAAGGCGCCCAACTCAGCGCGACGACGCCATGGCAGCCGGTCGACGGCCGGCCTGCCGGCCAGCCATGTCCAGTGACCTGGAGTACCGGCACTGGCAGCAGGCGGACAGATCCAGGACAAGCGAAGGGACGGGGCGCCGCACCGATGGTCGGGATGGTCGTCACGATCTCGCCGAGCTTGAGCTTATAAAGGATCGTGGTCTTTCCGGCCGCATCAAGACCGACCATGAGGATGCGCATCTCCTTCTTCGAGAAGAGGCGCTGGTGGCGGCGGCGGCGGGAGGAGGTGTGTTGGCGCGGGAGAGCGAGCGGGTGTGGGTGAGGGCACCTTTCCACCCGCCCGCGCGCCTCGATGGGGCGCGCCGGCGTGGGCCGCCCGATGGAACGCATCGTGACGGCAGGTGGAAGGCCGCGGGCCGGCGGCCCGCCCCTGGGTCGCCCGTTGTCGACCCCCCCGGAAACCGTTCCCGCTCGCGCTGCCCGCGAAAGGATCTGGCCGAAGTGCAGATCCTTTGGCGGATTTCCATCAAGTGGGGGACGGCCTGTGCCAGGCTGCCGTTTGAAAAGGCGGGGTGGGCTAATGGGGGTGGGTTGGTAGGGGCCCGTAGAGCGCCGGGGGTTTTACATGGACGGCGCAGATGCGCCCAGGTGCCGCGCAAGTTCCATTGGGGGTGGTCGTCTCGTCAGCCGCATCTACATTGACGCTGACGCCGACGCCCGCCGCCAACACCGGCGAGCCAGCGCCACGGGGGTATATTATCCCGCAAGAAACAATATCACAGCCATCGCCCACTTTGGAAGCGCTTCTTCCTCTCCATGCCATCTACATTGTACATACCCCCTTGTAGGTGATATTGAGCGGCCACTTGAGTGGATGTAGCTCTTCTTGCCCCTTGTTTGCTCGTTCTTTTCTGGGCTGGCAATCACAGCCATCGCCCTTCACTATGAAGTATTTTCACTATGTACATTCCTTTGGGCTGGCCTCTCACAGCCATTGCCTTACAATGCAAGAGCCTTCGCTTCGTGACATCAATCGTGACAAGATATCACGGAACGAGGAAGGCAGAAGTTGGACAAGAACCTGCGTACGAATCCACACCGTTGGGCTGTCGAGCTGCCACTACATGTTGCCCACCTCCGAGACCAGCCACGATGGCCGAAGGATTTGCCCACCACGCCGTTAACGATCGGTGTGCGCGCCAAGAAGGCCATTCAAACGCTGCCACCGGTCTCATCCCTGCCGCCGCTCGCGCTGCCGTTGGCGCCCCGAGGACCGCGCTGCCGCTCGACTCCTTCGCTCCTCGCCCTTCGCTTGCGCTCGCTTGGCAGAAAAGGCCACGAGGCCGCCGCCCGGAGGACGCCGTAGACGTCGACGAGCCAGAGCAGGCCGCCACTGGCGGCGGAGAGCAACTTCCCCGGCGCCACAAGAGGCTGCGGCCGCACAACTCCATCGTGGCAAGAAGTCATTGCTGTCCAAGAGCCTAATTTCCGACGAATAGGGCATTTGTTCATTGGCGACCAAGTCATCAAGAACGGTGCAGAAGCGCTGCAAGCTGTGCCATCATTTTGGTCATACTGCAGGCTGGCTTGATGGCTCTCCAGAGGTTGGAGAGCGTTGACAACCACCGGAAGTTGGACGAGCGTAGAACACTCATCAGAAGTAAAAGTTCTTTTCGGGGCAATGAAGAGAACTTCGACAGCAACCTTGCCAGGCCAGAGCTGCTGCCTGTGCCACACAAGCCTCAGTGCGTGCCGAGGAGCAATGCAGAAGGGGAGAGCACGCAAGCTGCTCCCGTGGAGTACATGCCAACGGAAAACCTCCAACCTGTTGAAGACGCTCAGGCGTGTTTAAATGTACGTACTGTTGCCCTTGGCTCATCTACCAACGCTGATGCTGATTGCAAGCCACATTCTGCTTTACAAAGAGGGCTGGCGACTTTGTGCAGACTCTTTTACAGCGCCTGAGCTCGAAGAACTGGTTCGTCGTCTGCCACGCCTTGGTCAATGTGCGGCAATTGTCAATCTTCCACAGCCTTGCTTTCCGGCTTCAACTGTGAGCATTCCCGCCTCCCATGTATTTCAGTGACACCACCTTTTGTAGGCTTGCCTGGATGTCCAATTGGCTGGGCATGAGCTGAGCAGTATACTGAGCATTATGAGTGAAAGATTGCACTCCTGGATGCTCAAGCATGTGGCATCAGCACAGGAGTGCTTCTCACCACATTTTGCAACGTGCTTGTCAAGAAATTGTTGACATGCTGCTGATGAGGACCCATGCCCACCCTGCAACAGTATATTTGGCTCACAATGACTCAAGCTGGAAGTGCAGAAAATCTGTGATCCCTTCCATACTAAGGTCAATGCAAAGTCCCCGAAGCGTGCTCTGCAAGACAGCCATCATGGTCACATCAGACCTTCTGGCTGCCTACGCAGACGAAATGCTTGTCTACATTGACCAGATTGTAAGCCAATGCCTGAAGTCCGGTGTGCTTGTGGTCTGGCAGCTTATGCAGTTCTTCTAGTCACAGTGCTGGCATTGTAGCAACTACAGTAACATCACTTTCCGTCACAGTTGCAATACAAGCTGTTCGCAATACAAGTTTGCCCCAGTGAGTTCCTTGTTCATTGATGCCATTCCTCACAGTCCCTTTGCGGTGTGAATTCATGTTGAATGTCACGGGGGCAGGGTTGACATGATCTTAACATGAGGTTGTGCAGCTACCACACCTGCTCATGAAGGCATCCCAAGATAAGCAATTTGTATGCGAGGAAGCAGCAAGGACACTCCAATCGATGACCACAGCCCTTTCCCCAGGACCCCTGCTGATGAAGCTACAGCATCTTGTACAGCATCGCAACCCTCGTGTTCGTGCTAAAGCCACAGTGGCCATTCAACAAACTGCTTCAAAGCTGGTGCGCTTCATGCACATCCAAACCGGCAATGGCACCAAATCATCTGTGTGCCTCTGGCGATTTGCTTTGTCATGAAGCCACTACAAGAACTTGGACACGACCAACAATCAATGCAGGAAGAATTGTAGGACCGGACTTGCATGTTGCACGGGTATGATATATCATCAACCATAACTGATTGCTGTAGCAGCATAAGTAGAGCAGCTGGGTTCAGTGATTGGGGATGCTAGACTGATTGCTAAGCATCACAAACGCACAAGTGTCAACAGGGGGCTGATGGACTTGCCAAGTGGGGCCTTGATGCCCTGGTCAAGCTTGCGGGTGCACAGATAGCCGATCAGCTTCCAGAAGCTAGAGAGGCAGCCCGGAAACTGACTCTGGATCTCTTCCAAGGTCATCAAGCACCTGCTTACACAAGTCTTGTGATCTGATGCTGAAAGCAGAACGATGCATCATTGCGATGCCAAAAGACTGCGAATGTACTTCAACAGTCAGTGGAATAGCCTAGACAAGCTTTGTCCATCATTCTGATGTTATGTTGACTTGCTTTTATCTTTCACAGCATCAAAGAATCTACAGGAGCATGCATCTGTGGATGAGTCAATGTTGGATGGCAGCTCCCTCAATGGCACTGGGCAGAACTGGGAGCAGCTGTGCCGTAGAATGTTGCCGGTCACCGCAGCTATGGCCTTAATAGACCTTACATGCACTACTTGCATACAAGAGCCCACCACGAGTGCTGTTTCAGTGCTTGGTGAATCATAGTCTTCACCCCAGCTTTGTGTGTTACTGCTCTGCTTTCAGTCTTGATATGCTGCCTAAGACGCTGCCTATTTATTACCTATGTCTTGATGCAGACAGCACTGTCTCGTTCCAACTTGAGATTAGCAGCTGCACTAGGCTATTGAGGGAGCAACATCAGAAACGTCCTGTCCCAAGAAACTCGCTCTACTACAATCACCTTACCCAGCAAGTACTTGCACATGCCGAAGGTGACAGGCACCCTCATGGCAACAGGAACAGCAGAACATGCAATCACAGAGTTCAAGCCTTGGGCAATGTCCAGTACATGAATGTGTATATACATAATGTCATGTACAGCCAGAGGTAGCAGCACAGAAGCTAGGCCTTGGTCGTGCCAAATCCCCCAAATCCCATAAGGGCCGCGACATCCACGTCAGCTGCTGGGAGCACTTCTGCCGCCTTCTCTTTCTGCACGTGTGAGGAGAAATGCCGGTCACTCTCTTACCTCTGACTGTTTGAAGGCTAGCCATCACAGTGACAAATGGTGACATCTAGTGGTTATCAGACAGGGCTTGAGGGAAAACACCACCTAATGCATGCCATTCATGCAACACAAAAGAGACAGAGCACGTCGCTGAACCTTCTTTTCCTTTTTGCGCTCCTTGCGTTGCCGCTTCCGCTCCTCCTCCTCCTCCTGCTGCTTAAGTATCCTGGCATCCAAATCTGCAGCAAAAGCAGCACCAGCCAGCCTGAGGCTCCATGGCACCTTGCCATTGACCAGCAGGACTCTAGCGCCTGACTTGTGCACCTGGGCAAATCAGTGCCTGTGCCCACAACAACAAGCCCGCCCCCTGCTAAGGCACACAGGATTGTACGACAGTCTGAATGGAGCTGCATAAATGACAGTGGCTGGTTCCTCTCATAAGTGACAGGAGGCTTGTGATCACTAGGAGTTCATTGCCTGGATCATAGGCGCAAGACAGACGAAAACAAAATCGCTGCCTAGAAGACGACAAAACAGGGTATATGAAGGGCACATTATATGAGCACAGCACTTGAGGAGGCCTTCTTTTGGTCATAGATCAACTGCACTGACCTTTCTCTGTCAATGTTGAGACCTGCTCCTTTTTCCGCTTCAGCTCCTCCAATCGATCTCTTACCTGCACGAGGCTCGTATTTGCTGGTGCATTCCATTACCAAGGAGGCAGCAAAGCACAGCAACTCCAGGTCTTGCAGCTCCTTTGCAACACAACGCCTTAAGGTCAACTACGCTGCCGCAGTATCCTGACCTGGTGCACGTTGGACCGCTCCACCCGCATGGACATGCCCAGCGCTCGTTGGTCTGGCCACACCATTTGACATCAAAGATTCGAGGTTGACATTCAGTAGGTCAGCTTCTGCAACCTAGAGGGTAAAATTCAAGGTCACGTGACTTGATGGGATGATACGACAATTTGCTGGATCAGTTCTCAAACTCTCAACCCTGAATGCTGAAGCTGAGTTAGAGTCTACAGAAGGGCAGACGAGACTGCACTACATAGCAACTTTCACTCATGGCAATCAGCCTTTGAGAGCTCAAGAGCTGACAGCCAACTTTCCCTTGCCAAAGCGACTGAGATTGAATGTGCCACACAGGAGGCTTCCCAACTTGCAGGGGGGAAGCCTGCCGATTACGACTTTCAATTTCTGCTTTTCATGGCAGCCACTCACGCTTTTTGCCATTGATGTGGTCAAGGTAATTGGCTGAGTCCTTCACAACGCACTCGCACACATTGCAGTAATAGCCTGCCTGGGGTGCACCCGCAACAGGGCCCCCCGCTGGCACCACTGTCAACTCCAGGGCCGCTAGCACGCAGATGTTAAAGAGCTACGGTGCTCCTGCAAGTACGTGCGCAAGTTGAGAAGAAGACAAGCAGCTGAAAGGAAAGTCCAGATTGGGCCTTGAGCTTCGGAACATGTGACGTACTCTTGGGTGGTCAGCCAAGATGGTCTTTACTATCAAAGACTGCGGGCTTGAGACACGTACGGGCCCAAGCCCCTCACCTGTTGGCTGAGTGGCGTGACCTGCGTCACCACCTGCAAAGGGAGAATGTGGGAGATGCACGTCAGAATGAGAGCATTAAAGACATAGGAAAGACAAGGAAAGATGGTGGGGCTTATTGTCAGATAGTCAGTATTGCGGTCCACATCAGACGCAGGAGCATCTGAGGCGATGCAAATGCACAGGCCCAAAGGCTGGAGGTGGCTTATAGGGGCGTGCGGCGGCCAGGTGAGAGGGCCACCACCTGCGTCTTGCCTAGGCGCGAGGCAAGGTCCACGGAGTGATCACGCTGCTTCAGCGGCGCCCTCTGCACAGCCGGTCCTCTCGCTGCACACATGCAAGGAGGAGGGGGGGTGGGCGGGGGGGCAGCATGCGTAAGGAGGGGAAGCAAGAGATAGAGCGAGGAGGGAGGCCAGTAAGGAAAAGGAAGGGTAAAGCGGCAGTAGGACCAGACATAGCACTTCATTTGGAACGCCCCCCCAATATTTGTGCAAGGATGGGCTGTCCTGGGGCCGTGCAAGAGCAACAGAGATCTCGCAGCTGGGCTATGAGCAGTGATGACCTCCTGAGGACTCAAAGCTGGTTTCAGGTGTATGGGAGGTTGAGAGAAAGGAGGACAGACTTCACATAGGACAGCTTTGAGATGGAAGTCTAGGATGATGGGCTTAACAAGTCACTGTCAGCATCTTCTTGATATTGATATGTTGCGACACTCTTCATTGGGGCTTTGAGTCAAGGCTGAGAGGCCAGGGGGCTATACATGAGGGGCGGGCGCGCTCCTCCTCTTCCTGCGCGGAGCGTTGCAAATCATAATGTCATCATGGGCTGAGCCGACGAGCATTGCAGAGGAGCAGCTGCGAGGCTTGACCTGGGCTGGGAGACCGTGAGGACCCCACAGCAGGACAAAGAGCGCACGATGGTGAGATGGAAGCGGAGCTTCAAAGCTGACGGGTGAGTGCTGCCAAGGCTGCATCCGGCAGCCGCTGTCACCACAAGCGCTCACTACCGAGCAGGCGCCCGTGACATCGGTCTTTGAGTCGGGCAGAGGGTGGGAAGCCCACCTGCTCGAGCTCCCGCGCCCTTTGCTCGTACTCGTCGCGGTCCCACTTGCGGCGCGCGGTGTTGTCGACGCCCGCGGCCTGCGCGGCGCAGCATGCCAGCCCATGGCCGCCTGATCTAAGTTCTAGTATTGATAGATATGAAGAAATGTTAAGTTACAATCGTATTTAGAAACAACGATTGGTAGATATTGGTGTTGTTACTGCACAGCAAGCTATGGGATGCTATTTGTGTAGAATTGAGACGAAACATGCCTATAATCTAGTGGGTCCACGCCCGGGGCTCATCTTTGGCTTCTTAGGAGCTGAGCGAGGCCCGTCAGCCGAGCTGCCGCTCGACGAGGCCTCGCTTCTGAGGAAGGGGGGAGGGCCATTCGCGGCAGCGAGCCTGCCCAAGAGGAGGGCTCGCCCCTGACCTTGGACATCGCTCCTCCGCCGTCGGCCACCCCAGGCGCTGCTGGCCGCGCAGGGGGACCTCGCTCTTGGATGCCACCCACGGGCCGCCGCCGCCACAGCCACCGCCGCTGACGGCCAGCGCCGCCGGAGCCCACGCCGCGCGGCGAGCGGCAAGCTTCGGGCCGCGCGGCACTGCGGCTCGGCTCGCGCGGGAAGCTAGCCGAGCCTCCGCCGCTTTAGTCGGACAGTCGCTGCAGCTATGGCGCGGCGCGCAAGCGGCGGCGGCGGCGGCGGCGGCGGCGGGAGCTGGGCTGCCACGACGGGACTAAATGTGTTACCGGTGTAGGGGGCCACTTAGGGTGCTCACTCGTGGTTGATCAACACTAACAAGGCCACCTAACCGGCCACTAACGGGCAATTCCTCTGCAATTCCGCGGGACTGGCTGCCTTGCGAGCACTCTGGACCGCTGGCGAGGGTGCCCGGTGCCGGCAGAGGAGAGGCGGTTCCAGCCGCAGGCNCCGCGCGCGCCGCTCCCTCCGGCGCCGGCGGCGGCGGCGGCGGCGCCATGGCGGACGCGTACATAGGCAGCGTGATCAGCCTGACGAGCAAGAGCGAGATCCGGTACGAGGGCGTGCTGTACACCGTCGACACCGAGAACTCCAACATCGCCCTCCAGAACGGTGTGCCCGCCGCCCCCGCCGCCGCCGCCGCCGCCGCCGCCGCCGTCAGTGGCGGAGGGCTTGGCCTTGAGACTTTGCCTGTCGTTCGCCTCCCTCCTCTCGCCGGCGTCGGCGGCAGTGCGGTCGTTTGGCACCGAGGGGCGCAAGAAGGACGGCCCCCAGATCCCCACCAGCGACAAGGTGTACGACTACATCATATTTCGCGGCTCCGACATCAAGGTCCGCGCCGCCGACGCCGCCGCCGCGCCTGCCGCCTTCATTGCCGCGTCCAGGATTATGCATCAGTGCTTTGCAGCGGACTTTTGTGACACTGACATGCCACATTCGATGTAATCCGCGTGTCGTCTGCTGTGCCGCCACTGCGTCCCGCGAGTGCAGGATTTGCAGGTCAAGTCCGCGCCGCCGCCGCCGCCGCCGCCGCCGCCTCCGCCGCAGCCCCACAGCGACCCGTCTATCATCTCCGTCCAGGCGAGTGCTGCCGCCGCCGCACACTTTGATGGCAGCCAAGCCAGCCGCCGGCCGCCAGCCTCGCTCTGGCACTGGGCTCACAAACCCGTCTGCGGTTGCACCGCGCCTTCATCGCTGCTGCAGGAGCCTGCGCCACAGTCGCAGCAGCCGCCTCCACTGCCGCCGCCACCTCCGCAGCCTTCTGTTGCACAGGCAGGACAAGCCCCCGTCGCCGTGGCAGCAGCGGCGGCGCCACAGCCGGCCACTGCGGCTGCATACTCCAGTGGGCATGCGCCTGCGCCCGAGGCAGCAGCGCAGCAGCGCCAGTTCGGGACAGCGCCGCCAGCGGCCTTCCAAGGAGCGTCGCACTTGTACCAGCAGCAACCGCCGCCCCCGCCCGGCAGCGCCGGCTGGGGTGCTCCGCAGGCGGCCTACTGGCAAGGCTACTATGCTGGCCCACCTCCTCCAGCCGTTCCCCCGGCTGCCAATGCCACTGCTGCTGCTGCTGCAGATCCTGCGCCGGCCGTCGGACAGCTGCATTTGAGCAGCGCGCGGCCCAGCCATGGCCATATTGCTGCAGCACCGGCAGCCGCCGCCGCCACTGCAAGGCCACCGGCTGCCGTGGAAGGCATCAGCGCCGCGATCACGCCGGCAGCACGGGGAGGCCGGCGGCCACCACCCGGGTTGGGTGTGGCCGCTGCAGCAGCGGCCGTTGCTGCCGCCCCTTCAGCGGCGTACTCGGTCAGCCCCACCTCAGCGGCGCCCCCCGCCAGCCTGCCCTCTCAGCCGGCGGGTTCCGACGCAGCTGCAGCGCCTGCGGCTCTTGACATCTCGCAGCAGCCGCTGTTGCCGCTGCCCGGGAGCGCGCCCGTTGTGCCGCTCCAGGTAAGTGTTGCCTGTACTCGGCCATGGTGTGAGCACAGCCCCCGTGTCACTAGTGCTACGATAGTGGTGGCACTAGCCCCTTAAGGACCGATGCTTGCCTTAGCCATGAGGCCTTCTGCTTGCTGTTGCTGCGCTGCAGAAGC
Organism: Spirogloea muscicola; assembly: GCA_009602725.1. Lineage (NCBI taxonomy): Eukaryota > Viridiplantae > Streptophyta > Zygnematophyceae > Spirogloeales > Spirogloeaceae > Spirogloea > Spirogloea muscicola. The sequence goes on from WELB01000037.1 coordinate 395,548, forward strand.
CCTCTGCGACCGGCGGCGGACGTGCTGGCGGCAACCCTTGGCAGGTGATTGGCTGGCCATTGCAGCTAGGATAGAGTGCCTCGCCAGTGAGCCCTCTGTCGTCAAGGACTCCAGTTGCTGGCCGCGGCATCTCTAGTGCGTGCACGCCTGACTGGGGTCCGGCTTCGACCAGGCCCGCATGCAGTCGGCGAACGTGGGCAGCCCCGCCGCATCCAAAGACTACGGCCTTGTCAACAGCCTCGTCCCAGGCGGGGGCGGCGGCATGGGGGGCGGGCAGGGGTATGCCCGCCGTGGAGGTGGCGGCCACGGCCGCGGCGGCAATCGAGGCATACTGCAGGTGTGATGCAGCTCAGGCGCAACTCGCGCACACCGCTCGTCTGCTGTGCTGAGGCTACCGCTGGGGGGCTTGCCTTTGTGGGGTTCTCTGATTCGTGCCAGCGACCCTGTTGGCCTCCGCTGCTGTGCAGCCTGGGCAGCTGGCGCAGGTCTTCACTGAGGACTTTGACTTCAGCGCGATGAATGAGAAGTTCAAGAAGGATGAGGTATGGGGGGAGCTTGGCGGCGGCGGCGGCGGTGGCAGCAGTGGCGGCACTGGGAGGCCTGCCGACAAGGACGAGCGCAAGGGCACTGGCAAGGGCGGCGAGAAGGAGAACGATGGCGCTGCTGCCGCCACTGCCGCTGCCGCAGACGTCGCAGTACCAGATGGCAACCTGCTCGCTGTGACAAGTGATGGTGCTGCTTTCAAGGAGGGGGAGCCTGGAGCGGCGGGAGGCATGGAGGAGGGCATTGAGGTTGCTGAGGACAAGAAGGTGAGAGTCACGCCTGCCACAACTCCATCTTGCGGCCTGTATCGTGATGCACTGTGGCTGCTATCGTGGTCCCCTGTACTGTTGGCTCGATTGTGCGCATCCGTCGACTGCAGTGTTCAGGCTGGTGGTAACACCTCCAAGCCGTCCTCGCCCTTATCAAAGTTGGGCACAGCACAGCTGTGAGACACTCTGCTCGATGCCTGACGGATAAAGTATCTGATTGCGCAGGTGCCCACATCCTTGTACGTGAAGGACGACTTCTTCGATGCTATCTCGTGTGACTCGCTTGATCGCTCGGCAGGCCGAGGAGGGGGCGCACGCATGCGCTTCTCTGACCAGCGCAAGATTGACACTGAGGTATGTTGTCCTTAAGAGCTGTGACAGACTGATGGTCATTTTGCAGTAATAGATGTTCCAGTTTATCGATGATGTCAGCTTGAGACATTGGGCTGGTGGCTGTCATAGGGGCTTCATTGAGCACGGAAGTTTTTCCTTGCTGCAGGGAGCAGATTGTAGCGTCTGAAGAGGGGTCCTCAGCAGACTGCTAATGTGGTTGATCTTCCCATTTTTGGCAAAAGCTCATGTTAGCGTAGTCAGCTAACTGGCATTACCTGATCTGCTGTGCATGTTGCAGACATTCGGCAATGTGCCCATGCGGTCAGGCCGGGGTGGCCGAGGAGGCCGGGGGGGCCGGAGGGGTGGCTACCGCGGTGGAGGCGGCTATGGCAGCGGCGGCGGCAGCAGTGGCGGCGGCGGCGGCACCGGCGGGTCATATGGTGCTGGAGGTGGAGGATACTACGGCGGCAGCCATGGCGGGTATGGAGGCGGTCCTGGTTATATGCGGTCTGATGGGCGGAGTAATGGTGGGCGGAACCAGGGCCCTGCTGCTCCTATGAGAGGAAGTGGGGCTACATGACTGGTTGTGTAGCAATGGTTCGGGCAGTTGGTTGCACTGCTGTTTCTTGCCTGCCCTTCTAATACCAACCGGTGACGAGGACGCGGAGTTGTAGAGACAGGCAGCAGGCAAGTTGAGGCGCAGGCACGAACTCCATTGACCTACGAGCCTTTTCCTGCCTCATCTCCTACTATGTAGCTTGGCTGTTCGCCCATGTTGTCATTCTGCTGCCACTGGGGAGCACATATTGGCAAAGCTAGCTGTCAGAAGCTGTACAATTGCATGCTGAGGGCATTCAGATTGCACCAGCTTCACCAAGAGCCTGTGCTGGCATTGGCATCCTTCAGCTGAGTTCTCTTGGCAAGGTTGTACAAATGATGTGAGCTGGGTATTGCGCGCAAAGTGCATTTACCCCTGAGCTTCTTTGAATGAGGTCATCTTGCTGCTGCCAGCAACCATCCCGGGATTCTAATGCCCCTATCGCTTGCCCTTTTAGACAAGGAGCAATTGTTAGGCTTCTGCTTGTATTGTCCTTTTGAAAGTCTTCACCTGCCGTTTTGGCATTGTGCTACTGCCAAAGCCAAAAGAGTGCACTAGCCAGTTTCGGCAGGCCCGCGATAGGCTACATTGGACCTATGGTTGTATGACAGGTGAGGATTCTAGCTCACAGTCACCACAGCCCGAGAACGACTCCTTGAGCTGCGTAGGCTTTGCTTAGGTGGTGGCCATAATGCGCTTACTGCCATGTGCAGACAAGTGGTTCCAGTGATAGTGCAGGTATTTTACCCCCCTGCCCATCAACACCCAGTATCTCGGAATCGAATATATATAAGCCCAGGTGTTTCAGCAAAGCCGCAAGCTGCTAATTCTCAAATTTATTGACAAGAAACTTTTGAAGGGGATTCAAGGTAGCTTAGAAAGGGATCCACGGTAGCTTCAAGGAAGAAGGCACTAGCGCGCATGAGATGATAGGGAGGCCAAATCAAGCTAATGTACAAACTCAAGTAGGAAGGGGGTAGGTGGTTTCCTTTCTTCAGTAGTAAGACTACTGCTATATACTGCGTAAATGTGACTTCAAAAGCAGCTGCTTCTCTGGCAGTGAAACATGTTGGCTGGGCTCGACAGCCAGAAATGTGGACACCTGCCTCTGCCCAAGGATCTGCAAGACAGCAATGCAGTCAACTGCTTCACCTTATCCTAGCAGGCAGAATACTGAAGTGCTACTGTTAATGCTACTGTTAATGTGGAAGTGTGCCTATAAAGTCAGGTCTGGATGAGAGATGATAGAGGCATGAAAAGGATAGGGCTCCTCCAAGTGGGCAGAGGAGAGGCTGTATATGGTCAGCGCATATGTTCAGTGTTGTCGGAGCATCGATGTTTCTCAGTGCAGCAGTCCATCATTGGCCACCTCGACTTGGAAAGGGTGCAAGCTTCTGTTTGGCCTGCCCACGAGACTGTTGAGAATTGCTGGGCAGCACGGAGTCGCAGAGCCAAAGCTGGAGACCAAGGAGTGGCAGTCGATGACAATGCAAACACACTGGCTGCAGGACACCAGCCTGACATTAGACAGGATACACCACGACAAATGCCTGGAGCAACCGCTCAGGAAAGTAAAGCATGGAATTGCAACGTGAAGGCTAGCCACAGTTGCAGGATACAACAGCAGTATACATGGGCGAGCGAGTTCGACAATGGAAGGCGCTCACTACTAAAAGGTGCCACCAGGCAAGCAGCGCGGCGGGTGGTAGACTACGTAGCTGCATTGCAGCTGTAGGTGTCAATGGACTAAGAGAGAAGGCCCGCGGTGCGCATGAAATTGAAAAGGGAGGCGAATTCTAGCCTTACAAATGTCCTGTTAACTGGGTAATGAGTTGGCTAGGGGGGACAGTGATATCCAAGCTATGCTGAGGAGCCAAACCACCACCAAGGAAGCCACTAGCCTGGGCTAATGCACGACCAGCACGCTAAGAAGCAATGGACTAAGAGGTCTAGGGCAGGCTTGGACGCATACTCTGCCACCATCTGTGCTGTAACGGCCTCAGCTAGCACATAAGCTGCAGAGAGCGTCGACTATTACCCCTTTGGTGGTCACTACCTTGACATCAGGAACCTGGCGGCTGTTGCAGATCTGCTCTTACAAGACCCGCATCTTCAATACTCTCATTGGGAAATCCAGCAAAGAAAGAAGGTGGCTCTTGAGGGCAAGGGCCGCGCAAAGCCAGCCCATGTTTTTTAATAAGGTCCAATTGTTGAGAGGCGCTAAAAGCACATGGTAATGCAAGTGACTACAACGAATAGAAGGAAATTGCTATCCCATAGAAGGTAGGGGCTGGAAAAGGACAGCCTAAAAAGAAGACAAGGTCCAAAGAGCCGGAAGGCGCCTAACACAGCTTGACACGAGGCTACCACAGATGGAAGCTTTACTGACCACGAGTGAGCAGCAGCAAGTCGGAGTAACTCGCAGCTGGGACAGAGAGAGCTGAGAGAGGCTCGCAGCTGAGAGAGGCCAGCCCAGACAAAAGAACAACAAAGTTCGAAGGGGCCAGGGAAGCACTAAAGCACACACGAAAAAGTAGCTATTGAACATTCAGTAAACCCTACTAAGTTAACCCTACTTTCTACTCTCTGAGCAAGAGTAGAAAGGACGCTTCCAGGAGAGGTCGGTGATTAGGAGAGGCCAGCCCAGGAAAAAGCTGAACAACTGAACAAAGTTCAAAGGGGCCAGTCAAAACGCTAGAACACACACGGAATCAAGTAGCTACGATAAACTCAGGAACTTCTACTAAGCAGCCGCAGGTCGTAGAAACTAGTCTCCTGGTATCGGGTCCCGTGGCTAGGGACAGAGGCTGCAGCTAAGGCCCGACCGGCACGGAGATGCAGCACGCGAGCCGTGGATCTCTGCAGCGAGACGGCCAAGCACATGCGATGCACCTGCACAAGCGAGCCTGCTGCATGGAAATCAACTGGCTCCCCAAGTCGGAGCTACTCTTAGTTGAAATAAGGAAGAGGTCTTCCAACGTATTATAATGGCTGTGAGAGGTCAGCCCGAAAAGCAAGTGAGGCGAAAAGATTCACGCCAACGATTCCCAGAAAGAAAGTGGCCGCAGTCAAAGCGAAGCCAAAGAATAATAACGGACCCATTTGGATACAGGCCCCGCCTTGGAATATGCGTACACTGTTCAATCACATGCGCGGCTGCTTTCACTTTACTGAGAGCCCACTTGCTGACGTCTTGGAGACTAGTATCCTGCTTTTTGCGCCATCCGGCCCTGTCAGCCCTTGTCTGTACCTTTGGGGAAAGAACAAGGAGCGACAGAATAAGGACCACCCCAGGGCGACCACTTCTTCCCATGCGCCATGGACATATACGGCCGCAACGGAAGGAAGTGGTCTCCCCTCCATCGCCTGACACAGCATGTTGAAGCCCGCCGACGTAGTCGGGCTGGTAGCTTAGGGCCCCGCAAGCCATCGTTGCCTGGTATGGATTGCGGCTATCATTGAGGCTACAGCGCTCTCAGGCGCTCTCAGGTGCTCAACCGTGGGTACTGATGTCACCTTAGGCACCTTGGCTTCGTCCATATTAATTTGCGTGTGTTTTTAGTTCTAAGCAAAAATTTCTTTTTAATGAAGAAATTATTGTTGCTCTAAGTTTCTTGGGTTTTCTTTTTTTCCGTATTATGTAGCCCTGTTTAGTTTGCCCTAGACTCTGCCTGAACAATGTAGCGGCTTGAATTGGCCTCCATTTCATTTCATGCGCCCCGCGCGCTTTTCTCTCAGGCACTCGCGATCCAGGCTAACGGCTTCCGTGGTGATGGTCGGGCCTCTGCTTAGATTGTCAGACATTGAAGCCTGTAAGCAATGCGCTAGCCCAAAAGCTATGTGCCCACAACAGGGCATGAGAGGAGATCGTGTATTAGAAAGAAATGTAGGCCAAATGGCCAGGTACAAAGGCAAGCACATCTAAAAATCTACATAACCTACAGCAGATTGACCCGCTCAATAACCACGGGTCAAAACATAAAGGTCACTACTCGATGCATGAATACTAGATGCCAGGAACGGAGCCCTTCTGCCACCTACTAGAGCTCGCCCAGCTTTCTGGTGCAAGGCACTAGCCTGAGCACGCTGCAAACAGGCCGAAACTCGACGTCGCAAGAGCGACAGATATGCAGCTGGCAAGCCCATCTCAGCCGGAAACACATCTGCGCGTCGAGTGTAGCCTAGATTGGCAATGTTTTGAAGCAGAGTGTGGAAGCGAGGACCCAGACAGCCAAAGATGTCGATTGCAGCTGGCAGGAGTTGATCGCATTGGGGGTAATCGGAGTAATGCCGCAGTTTTCTTTGCTCTGCTCCGCCCACTGCGTGCCCAGCAATGTGTGTTGATGCTGGGCCTTTATATGCCTCCGTAACAACAACGTCGACCAGGGCCCGTGGTCCTCCACCAGGTTGCACGCCCACAATGTCAAGTGTGCGGCGATGATGACGTCCCTGGGCGTCCGTGGTGATAGGCATGATATTGTTGACTTCCACGACCGCACGGTAGCCGGCGTCGCGCATCAAGCCCGCCAGGGCATCGCGAAGGAGGTTGTGAATGCCCACCACTTCTGGTCCAGTGGGGCATCTCAGCATGTGAGTGGCGAGCACAGCACCCTCTGCACGGTAGCCGCACTCGCACTGGCGCACCCCAATCAGGCAATTAGGTGGGAGGCCGAGGAAGAGTTGAAGCGATGTCCAAAAGGCCTCGGAGCTGATGCTGAAGGCGTTGGCGACGGGCGGAGAGGAGATCCAGTCAGTGGCACCAGGTGTGGCCAGAGAAGTGAGTCTTGCCAAGCTCCTTGGATTGTTCTGAATCTCTGGCAGCCTCCTCAACCTTCTGCGGCTATCGTCTTCCACTGCCGTAACCAGTCTGGATTGTGCCCCTCTATCAGAAGCTTGGGCGAGGGCAGAGAATGGCGTGAGTAGGGGTTGGAGAGAGGGAAAAGAGCTGATGGCTGAGTCGCGCATGCTCCTCAGATCCACTTGGAAGGGGAGGGGGCCTTCCTCCACATTGCGTACAGGGTCGTGGAGGCAAGGTGAAAGGGGCTGGCAAGAGAAGAGGGCTGGCAAAGCCAGCCCAAAAAGAATGGACAAAGAATGGCAAGCGCAAGCTGGTCAAGGTAGCCGAGCGCGGCCCAACGACGTCCGCTAGGACGCGTGGGGCACCGCCGGAACCCAATGAGCGTCCATTGCTTTGGGCTGGCCTTTCCCAGCCACCAGTCAATCTGGCCGCGCTTTCTTCTAATAAGCGGCATGCTCGAGGCCGCACCGGCTGACACAGTCGGGCATGGCACCGGACATCTTGTGAATTTAGTTGAGGATCAGATGAGGTCGGGCGTGCGGTGACAGGAGGAAATCTTAGAAGAGGGGGTCAGGGGCGGCCTGACAGGGCGGTACCCGTCTGGTGTCAGATGCAATCTTGTCAGTCACCATCATACCGGAGAGCCACAGAAACCGGATCCTTCATGGCCTTCTCTTTTTGGGTTTAGGGGCGATGGCTGTGAGGCCAGTCCGAAGGGGAAGCCACGAGGGTTCGGGTTTCTGTGGCTTTCAGGTATGGTGGTGACTGACAGTAAGACTGTCTCTAATACCAAACGGAACAGCCCTGTCAGGCCGGCCATGCCACACTTTTCTTTCTAAGATTGCCTCCTGTTCACGGCACGCCCGAGCTGATCTGATCGAGAAGCACGCTCTTCCATGAAAGAACTGTGGAAGAGCTGCTTTTCTTCTTCACAGCCATTGCCCTCTCCCAGAAAACGTCTTCTTTCTTCGTCATAGCTCGTGTCAATTTGTTGCAGCTTAAGCATGTCAAAGACGGCTTGACAGATGCCTGAGAGACTAGGCACCTCACCCGCCAACGAACCAGAAAGCAGTCTGCTTGCTTGTGCGGAGGATGGTACGATGTGGAGACAGTGGGCAAAACAGTGTGATGCTGGCGCCGCTGGAAAAAGCGATGCTGTAGAGACCGCCGTACACGATTGACTCTTATTTCTTGTCGACGTTGACGTTGACAAATGACGACGACCGCGGACAGTAAACCGCTGGTAGAGCTATGGGCCGTTGACTGACCATTGACGGGAGACCGTCAGTGAGACAGTAGACAACTACCTAAGAGTACCAGTAGCCCAAGAGGAAGATCTCTGCAGGGAGCCCGTGCAGAGGGGTGAGCGTGGAGTGAGCTCCTTCCCCTATTTGCAGTGGGTGATGTACGTCAACAGATGTGCTTGCCGTTGTACTTGGCCACTTCGGCCTTACATCATTTCAAATTACGCAAGTTTATCCTGGGACCCCTTGGTTGTGGCTTTGTTGCCACTGCGGCCCCTGTCCATTGCCTTTCATTGTTTCTTGCACTGCCGCAAATTGGGCTTGGTAGTCTGCTCGTCCCTCTGACGGCCTGCACAACCTGGGACCTCATGCCTCGATATGGCACAAATCACCGTGGCCTCCGACTAGGTGGTGCCTGTGACAAGCGAGCCAGAAAGACAACGCGAGAACTGGGCTCCGGGTGCGAGTTGGATGAAGGAGAGCTTCTTTTTTAGAGAGAACTATTGGTCTTGTAAAAGGGACCCAGGTGGCTGTGAGGAGCCAGCCATGATAGATTGGACAAGCCTTGGACAAGGTTGCCAGTCCAATCCGCCCACTTACAGCAGAAGGCTAGAGAGTCACAACTTACGAGCTCCCATCCAGTGGGCAATGTGACATTAGAAGACGTGACTCCTCCCACAGCACAGTGGCTGTGATAGCAACCAGCCCTGAAGAACTGGGACAGAATCATGCCAAAGAATGAGGCCAGCGCAGCAGAGAGCAGCCAGAACCAGGGAGAATGCTACTTCAATGATTGCAGCAAGAAACAGAAGACAAGAAGCACGGCAATGCCAGGGCCTCTTCAAGACGGCAGTAGGGCGCAGCCCAGAGAAGGAAAAGAGAGAAGGCGCGCGGGGCGCATGAAAAGAGAAAGCGCGGCCAGATTGACTGGTGGCTGGGAAAGGCCAGCCCAAAAGAATGGACAAGGTCTGAGGGAGCTTGAGGAAGGAAAAGGCTTCGAGGAGGGGGGCTAGGACTGTGAAATACAAGCCCGGAAAATAATGTCAAGGGCCGAAAGGGTATCCTGGCAAGATCCGACAGGCAGCCTGAGCACCGAGGGGAGGGAGACGCATGCCAGGGGGAGCCTCACATGAAGGCTCAAACCAAATCCTAGAACAAGTGGCTGACGCGGATGGCTGGTGACAGCCCCGGGTGACAGCCGCAGAGAAGGATGTACGGAATATTGCCACTGAGCAGGGGTGAGATCCAATCTGCAGAGAGGGCGGCGGTTCACGGGAAGAAAGTGCTCGCCCATTGAGAATAGGGGCTGGAACAACCAGCCCGAAAAAGAATGAACAGAGTACGAGAGGAGGGCAGGCGCGCCAGAAAAACAAGCGCCAGAAGGGAAGTGGCTCTCCCAATGGGGGCAAGGGCTGTGAGAAGCCAGCCCAAGAAAGCGTTGACCGGAAGGGAGGCCAGCATAAGCTAGTACAATTGTCAGAAAAAAACGATAGAGCAAAGAAGGGGCCAGACAAAGCGGAAGCCCTATGCTAAGGTGGGGCGAAGGTGAGAGAGCGAAAGCTGGCTGAAGAGAGAGAGAAGGCGCGCGGGGCGCATGGATTGAAAGGGAGGTCAATTCAAGCCAATACATTGTTCAGGCAGAGTCGAGTGCAGACTAAACAATGCTATATAATACGGAGACCTAATCTAAGGTACCTAAGATGACATTAGTACCCACGGGTGAGCACAAACAAATCTGACAAGCTAACTTGGGGAGCTGGAGCGCCGCCACGAATGCCGGAGGCCTGACTTAGAGCGCGCCCTGCACGTTGATGAAGAGCCACTGGGTTACTGAAGGGGACTTCAGTAACCCAAAAGTGAGCGCAACACTGAATGTGGCTACTGACAGATCGGCTGCAAACATTTCCGACGGCTGCAAATTTGGGGAGCCGCAGCACCGAGGGAGACGCATGCCAGGGGAAGCGACGGGGAAGGGGCTAGCGCCGGGCGGCTCGGAGGCGGCCGCGACAGCGGAGCGAGCCGCTCCGCGCCACGGGGGGCCGTCGGTCGCCCACTGGCAAGGCGGCGGTACAAACGGGCAGACAGGTGGCCCGGGCTGGGCCTAGCGAGGCCGTCAAGTGAGAAGGCACGCGGTGCAAGTGGGAAGAGAAGGCGTGCATTGTGCATGACGCATTGTACATAACGTGACAAAGCGAGTAGTACATTAAAAAGGTAGGTACTCTACTCAGAGTGCGCAGGGGCCCACAAAAGAATACGCAGGGACCCACAAGAACAAGAGGCCAGCCCACAGAGGATAGGCAAGGTCCGATGCTGTGTGAAGGAATCTAAAGAAGCAGCACTTACAAGGAAACAGCTTCCAATGAAAGGCAGCGGCTGCGAGAGGAAACAGCGGGCGTCCAAAAGAAGAAAAGGGACTGTGAGAGACCACAGCCGTCACCCTCATCTGGGCTGGCTTTTCCAGCCCCTATCCTCAATAGGCGAGCACTTTCTTCTCTGGAAGAGTGTCTCTGTGATGTGGCAGCCCACAAATAATCTTGCAGTAGAGGGCGACGGCTGTGTTTGGCCAGCCCAGAAAAAGGAACAAAACTCGAAAGGGGCCAGATAAAAGGCACAACAGCTCTACCGATGCCGCTGCAGATAGTAAAGAGCGGCTGTAGAAGGCCGTAGAAGGTGGGCAGGGGCTGTGGGAAAGAAAGTGCTCGCCCATTGAGGATAGGGGCTGGAAAAGCCAGCCCAAAAAAGAATGAACAAAGTACGAAGGGGGCCAGGGGAAGCGCTAAGAATAACAAGCACACACAGAAACAAAGCAGCTACGAATCACTCAGTTACCCCTGCCAAGCAGCCGCAGATCAGAGATGCTAGGCTCCTGGAAGAAAATGCTCGCCCATTGAGAATAGGGGCTGGAAAAGCCAGCCCAAAAAAGAATGAAAAGAGTACGAGAAGGGCCAGGGGCCAGGGGAAGCGCTAAGAAAAACAAGCACACAGAGAAACAAAGCAGTTACAAATTAATTAGTAACCTTTGCTAAGCAGCCGCAGGTCGGAGATGCTAGGCTCGTGGAAGTGGGTCCCCTGGCCAGAGCCAGAGGCAGCAGCGAGGGCTCTGCCGGCACGAAGGTGCAACGCCCGGGCGAGATGGCCAGGCACATTCTATACACATTCGATCCCTGGAAGGGGTCCCCATGTGGGAGGCCAGCCCAACTGAAGGACCAGGGGATGCCGGAAGGCGTGTAGCAGGGGGGGGTGTGGGGACGGTGCCGGCCCTCCAAGGCGCGCCGGCCCAGCCGCGGGGGGGACGTCGGCCCGCCAGCCCCCTGCGGCGTGGACGGCCACGGCGGCGCGACGTGGGGCCTCG
>WELB01000037.1:421685-440530 GCA_009602725.1 Spirogloea muscicola
AGCTGGTCGAGCCTTAGCTGCTGGCACAAGAGCTAGTCAATTGCCGTCCGGTATTCGAGCGTCAGCTAGCGACCTCTATGTGCTGACTCGTGGTTACTGAGCGGGTCAGCTTAGCAGCAGGTGACGTACATTTGTCCAATGTGCTTGCCTTTGTACTTGGCCACACATGGCCTCCCCATCTCTTAATATACACGCATTTTCCTACTCGCATGGGCGGCCTTGGCTGCCGGTAGTTAGAGCAGACGGCGCAAGCAGCCTTCCTAGAGGTGAAGCGGCTGCTGACATTTAAAAAGTCGGCTGTAAACTGCCAGCCAGATGCATACAGGTGTTCATGACGGAGCCAAAGGCTAGGCAGACAGGGCGCCCTCAATACACCCGTGTCAGCAGTAGCAAGTCAGATGAGCTGAGGGGAGGAAGAGCAACCCCGCTGCGCAAACCAGAGGCTGCTGCAAGGGCGCGACCAGCACGGCGATGCAAAGCAATCGCCTGGGACCGCTGTAGGGACATAGACAAGCGCATACGGTAGCAGGACACAAGACCCAAAGGCACCGAGCCACCGGGAAGGGCTGCACCCCGTTCCCGGCGACGATGGTCAGCTTGAGAGGCCTTCCTGGGCTGCTGGCACCAGATCGCCTCCCTGCTCCCCATGCGCTTCCCTTGCCTCCACGACCCTGTACGCAATGTGGAGGAAGGCTCCTTCCCCTTCCAAGCGGATCTGAGGAGCATCCGCGACTCAGCCATCAGCTCTTTCCCCTCTCTCCAACCCCTAATCACGCCATTCTCCGCCCTCGCCCAAGCTTCTGATAGAGGGGCACAATCCAGACTGGTTATGGCAGTGGAAGACGAACGCCGCAGAAGGTTGAGGAGGCTGCCAGAGATTCAGAACAATCCAAGGAGCTTGGCAAGACTTACTTCTCTGGCTACACCTGGTGCCACTGACTGGATCACCTCTCCCCCTGTCGCCAACGCCTTCAGCATCAGCTCCGAGGCCTTTCGAAAATCGCTTCAACTCTTCCTCGGCCTCCCACCTACCAATGAATTGCCAAGCTTTTTTGGCGCTGTGCAGAGATGATAGAGGGCACTAATTGAGTATTACCAGAATTACGAACTTTCCTGCACTCTACTGTGGGTTTGACACTGTCTATCGCTTCTTGAATTAGTGCGACGATGTCATTGGCTAAACGATTCAATGAAGTAAGAAGAACAGAAGACCGAATTTTTCTGCCATCGTGCATAAAGAGATTAATGAGCTTTCTCATAAGATTCTTATTTGTTTCTTAGTTCCATACTTACTACGCCCTTGACGTCAATTGGCTACCCCCTGTAAATCTTGACTCCACGAATACAATGATATTTTACACCTGGTAAATCTTTAACCCTACCACCTCGTATCATAACAACAGTGTTCTTGTAAGTTGTGACCTTCTCCGGGAATGTAAGCGATAACTTGCATTCGATTACTTAATCGTACTTTAGCAATATGACGTAGAGCAGAATTAGGTTTCTTTGGTGTTCTAGTAGATACACTTTCCTTTTACTTATTATGTTATTATTTTGGCATATGCATGTAGGCCTTGAAGAGACTTTAGCAGACTATGTGCACAACGAGGTTATTCGTGATTTACTTCTTCTTTATATACGAGTATGCATTCTACTCATCATGAATTATGCTTTTTTCCCCTTTGTATTGCCCATTTAAAAAAGGAGCTCTCCCATATGGTTTTAGTCAAATCTCTAACTTTTTCTACGATTCTTTTTCTCTTAGGCATTTGGGGAATTGCTCTTAATCGAAAGAATATTCTTTATCAATTGTATGAAAGGTTAATTACCCTTTTGGGAGAGGCAGGATTCGAACCTACGTAGAAACATTTCAACAGATAATCAGTTTGTCGCCTTTAACCACTCGGCCACTCTCCCTATGCGAGGGCAAACCCACTGGCGAGGAAAACCCTGGGAAAACCTCTGGCTCCTAATTCTTTTCTTCAACTTAACGCAATCTCCCCCTCTTGCTATCTCCCACTCCCGCTATCTCGCTCTCTCGCTATCTCGTTATCTCGCCACTCTCGTTATCTTCCTATCTTGCTATCAACAAGATAAGGCGATGACAAGATTCGCACTCTACAGGACTTGAAGCTGTGACCTTCATTTTAGAAGATTGTTGCTCTTTCCATCTGAGCTAAAAATGCAACCTACAAAAATGAATTCCGTTTTTCAACTTATTTCTCAAGAATCGCGTATTCGTTATCCTGGATATGCATCTCAATCATTCTAACATTGAAACATGGTTATTGTTTTATAGAAGAGTTTCTTTTTTGGTTAATAATTTCTTTCATAACTATCTCATCAGATAACACTATCTTCTTATGCACTCAGTTAACAGAGAAATTGGATACCTATATAACTTTGTCTTTTGTTTTATGTATTGCTTTTTCTTTCCCTTACATTATCTATCAGATTTGGTCTTTTTTGATTCCCAGCTGCTATTGCACAACTAGAAGAAAATGGAATTTGGTTTTTTCGTAGTAGTATTTTTTTTTGACTTTTTTATTACTTCTTTGTCAATTGTTCCTCTGATTTGGTCTTTCTTGTATCCATTTCATAAAACAGCAAATAGTGATTGGGGTACGCCAGTGCGAGTGCGGCTTCCGCGCAGAGGGTGCTGTGCTCGCCTCTCACATGCTGAGATGCCCCACTAGACAAAAAGTGGTGGGCATTTACAACCTCCTTCGCGATGCCCTGGCGGGCTTGATACACGACGCCGGCTACCGAGCGGTTGTGGAAGTCAACAATATCATGCCTATCACCACTGACGCCCAGGGACGTCATCATCGCTGCACACTTGACGTTGTGGGCGTGCAACCTGGTGGAGGACCACGGGCCCAGGTCGACGTTGTTGTTACGGAGGCATATAAGGGCCCAGCATCGACACACATCGCTGGGCATGGAGTGGGCGATTCAGAACAAAGAAACCTGCGGCACTACTCCGATTACCCCCAATGCGATCAGCTCCTGCCAGCGGCAATCGACATCTATGGCTGTCTGGGTCCTCGTTTCCACACGCTCCTTCAAAACATTGCCAATCTAGGCTACACTCAACGTGCAGATGTGTTTCCGGCTGAGATGGGCTTGCCAGCTGCATATCTGTCGCTCTTGCGACGACGAGTTTCGGCCTGTTTGCAGCGTGCTCAGGCTAGTGCCTTGCACCAGAAAGCTGGGCGAGCTCTAGTTGGTGTCAGAAGGGCTCCGTTTCTGGCATCTAGTATTCATGCATTGATTAGTGATCTTTATGTTTTGACCAGTGGTTATTGAGCGGGTCAATCTGCTGTAGGTCATGTAGATCTTTAGATGTGCTTGCCTTCATACTTGGCCATTTGGCCTACATTTGTTTCTTATACACGGAATTTCTCCTGAGGCCGCAGCCACAGCGCGGCCAGCGCGCGTGGACCGCGTGAGCCAAAGAGCACTGGAGCGAGAGGATGCTTCCAGTACAGAGGGTGTTCATGACTAACGTGGTGGAGCCACTGGCTGGGCTAGTGCAGACAGGCAGAAAGGGCGCTCCTAGTACCCGTGTCAGCAATAAGGAGGTATGCGCCTATAGAGAAGAGGGGCTGGCAGATGCCAGCATAAATAGAATGATTAAATACCATAAGAGCCAAGAAGATGTCGAAAAAGAGAGATGACAGAGCTAGACACAGAACGACGCAATGGGAAACTCAGTAACCCCTGCTAACCAGCCGCAGGTGGGAGAAACTGGGCAGCCATAGGATGTCAGTCGGAAGGCGGTCGGGGGGACCCGGGGTGGGGGGGGGGCGACCAGGCCGCCGTAGCAACCGCGCGCAGTGAGTGGTGGAGAGCCAGAAAGTGGCCCAAGTACGGTGGCAGGCATATGGCCAGCCCGAGCAGACGTACGTCGCGGGAGGCGGCGTGGCAGGGTCCCCCCCGGGCGGGCGCTCGCCGGCCCTCCATGGCCGCCCGGCGGGCCAGCTTCCCCACGGCCGGCCCACTGCTGGGCACGACGCTCCCTGCGAAATCCACCACCCGGAATGCCTTCCCTCGCGCCGGCCGTCAGCTGTGGCGGGGGGCTTTCCTCTCTGCTGGGCCCGCATTGCCGCTTCGTGTGACCTTGCAATGCTCGCTCGCTCCGGCTGGCCGGCTCTCTGGCGTGCGGGAGAGACGCTGCTCGACGGCCGCTCTTCGTGACTTGTGCCCAGGCTGGCGGCTTCAGGTGGGACCAACGTTCGTTGCTCCCCAAGGCGATGCATGACGTTGCTCTAGCCCTCATCCTGCTCCTCTCTTCCCTGTCAGCTGGCTATGCATTGCGAGAACTTCTCGTGCCATCCCACTTTGTGACAATCTGCATAGCTTTCGCTCTGGTCTTTCAACAGCTTCTGGGTGGCCTTGCTTCGTATGCCCTACGCTAATTGTTTTTGCCAAATGTTTTAGCATCTGAGTTGCAGGACGTGAGTGCCTTACCGTACATGACCAGCAGCCATACGGCACCATCACAAGCTTATCTGAAAGTCCAGGCCAGCTTCCAGGTCGTGGTGCCCTACCTAATGTCTAGCTCGAGTGTCCCTCGGAGGCGAAGGCGCAAGTGCCGCTTGTGTCGTTCCCAGACTACTTGGCTGGTAAGCCCCCCTGCATGGCTGAAAGGGATGTGTCTATCTTGCACCTGAGACCCATTGTCCAAAAGATCGGCAAAATACCTAGATGGGGTGATGATTTCACAATTCATGATGCGTCTCACTACAAGCATTGTTGCTTGACTTCTCTTCGAGCAGTGTCTGTATCAGAGTCGAGCTAGACAACTTAGGCCGTCGGCTCATCCCAGGGCATGCTTAGCTCAACAAGAGTATGACTGGTAGCGCTGACTGGTAGCGATGAAAGAGTGCACATTTGATGGAGATCTCGTTACATTGCCAGGTGCAGGACAGGAAAGCTTGTCTCCTGCAACATGGCGGCATGCATGAGACGACATCAGCTAGGATTCTCTAGCCCCACCCATCCAGCTGGGCATTTACCTGGTAATCATGCTCGTAGGCCCTGATGAGTGACATTATCTTGAGTCAAAGTTTGGAGTGTCAACCGAGCCACATGTTCAGCGCAAGCTGTTCCAGCAAACGATCACGGTGGTCCAAGCAGTCATACTATGCAACTTGTAAGTGGAGGTAGTACATCACATTCGTTTGCTTTTGAAAGGCCATGTTGTCTGCCTCAATGCTGCTGCAATGGATGAAATGCACGTGCTTAAGTAAGCAAATGCTCGCCGAGACGACGTGACGTCCTGACATCTTCACCAGCAACAACAATGATGACTATTACTCACCTTGGTGTCCCCTGCGCATATGAAGGACATTCATTCTGCATTAAGTAGGTACTTAGTCGTCCTTTCAGCAATTCACCGACCTTTTGTTGTCATGTCAAGCGGCTGACCTGCTCTGTTTGCTTGTGTCGCAGTATCAGATGCAATCAGCATGGCAGCATCTGCTAAACAGCTGTTTGATGCATCGGTATTAAATTCAGGTGTGCACCCGTACTTAAAGTCATCTCTATTTCAGATTGATGCACAGGGTGCACCACAGTATATAATTCTTGATAGTGGCAGCTCTATGCCATGGGTAAGTACTGCGTGTGATAGTTATTTGTCATTTTGATGTTGACAAGCAATGTTCCTTAAGCAAAGTTGTTGCCTTGGCGGAACCACCAACTGAACTGCATCGCATGCAATGGCACAAATTCTGATGGATGAGGGCCTCTTGAAAGCTCCACCCAACACCCAGCACCTAGACACAGAGCAGGTCATGGACGCTTTGGAATTGGGTTCCCATTAAGAATCACAGATAAGCACATGTGGTGCTCACTGGTGTCGCTATGTTCCTGTCTATTGTGCCAATTTGCCCCATATCCATCATTCGCCTCTGAGGTAATACAGTAGACCAATGCTGTGCTCACAGTTACAAGCTGCACTTGACAATCATATGCCTAGCAGGTCTGACTTGCTGACGTATACACGGAAAGCTCTGTCTGAACTGTGTCAATGACTGAGGTGTATTGCTGAGAATGTGAAGACTAGCTGCTACTGCCGCCTTTCCACTTCTTTAAAGTGTGACCTTCTTTACTGGCTTGCTCGTGAAGGCCTCTGCAGGTGGCATGTGTCTACAGAGGATTCAAGCACGGCAATCGAGCCAAAAACACACACGAGCTTGAAAGTGTGGGCGAAAGAATTCCAGGCAGACCTGACACAGTGGCCCTGGGCTTGCTGGCCACATCTTATAATGGGATATGCAGGCATATGTCATAGCCTGAGACAGGGGTATTGCCCCAGATGACATTTTGTATGCTACTTGCAACAATGGTGCTGATACCTGTGCTACATCATCTGCTCAGTAAGTACTATGCTTGAGAGCGACCAAGCAACCAACCAATGCCCGAGGCATGAGAGTGGCTCAACTAACCTGGAAGCCTCAAGCACTATGCTCGAGCACAGAGAAGGCTGCCTGGCTTGCACTTGACTGATGCTTGCACTTGAGTGATGTGTGAGGTGGATTGTATTTCATCAAGCTCTGGGCAGAGGATAGTGAGAAAATGTCAGGACCATCCCTCCCTTCCCACCCCCGGAATATAAGGTACTACATTGCCCCCTTTCCCCCTCCCCTACTGCCTCCTTGTGCACAACCTGGCGGAGGCCCACGAGCCTTGGTGAATGTGGTGGTGACCGAGGCATACAAGAGTTCCGCTTCCACACACATTGCTGGCCGCGCAGTGGGAGGTTCTGAGCAGAGAAAGCTCCGACACTACTCTGACTACCCCCGCAGCAACCACCTTCTCCCGGCCGCAATCGACACTTTCGGCTGCTTGGGTCCTCGCTTCCATACCCTACTTGAGAACATAGCGAGTCTGGGATATGCACGACGCGAGGATATGCTTCCAGCCCAGATGGGTATGCCGGCTGCCTACCTGTCATTTTTGCGACGTCGAGTGTCAGCTTGTCTGCAGCGAGCTCAGGCTCATGCGTTGCATCAGAAAGCTGGTCGAGCCTTGGCTGGTACTTTGAGAGCTTGTCGATTGCCATCCGGTATTCGAGCATCAGCTAGCGACCTCTATGTGCTGACTCGTGGTTATGGAGCGGGTCGGCTTAGCAGCAGGTGACGTGCATTTGTCAATGTGCTTGCCTTTGTACTTGGCCACACATGGCCTCCCCATCTCTTAATACTCACGTCCCTCCTTGTCCTGGTCAATGCAGTTCTTCAAAGACCGTCTAGCAATATGCGAGATATCTTTCATCTCTTCAGACTTACTACTGTCATTTCCGACAAGCAATTGATAAATGCAGGTGCCCATCACTCAAATAGCCTCACATCATTGTACCTTGCAGCATTGCACGAATTTAGAGGACATTATGCTCAGGATGCATTTGGAGCCCTGCATACTGCAAGGCATAGGAGAGCACTCTTTCCATGGGCCAAATCAGCAGGCAAGCGCCAAGGAGTCCGTCCAGCAGTCTGAGGTTGCTGCGAGAAGGACCAATAGGTCGACCCAGCCATATTTTGAGTGGTGATTCTGTCTGCGCAGAAGAGCACTATTGTATGCTCAGGTGCAGGTGAGTCATGCATCATCGGAAGAGTTGTTTAGAATCAAAAGTTGCTGCTACCTGCCGAGACATAAGTCCCCATGGGTGTTAAGACATTAAGGAGTGTCACATTCAGCATATAAGCCGACTTTGGAGGAGTGGAGGCTTGATGACGTAAGCTGAAACTTGGCCCTGAAGTTGGAGAAGGAGTTGGAACCCGAGCCATTTGCACAAAGTTGTGTGTCTTACGAGTTCGTCGTCGTCCTTGGCAGCTTGGACGGCCAGAAGCGATGTCCAGTGTTGGCTTCGCTCGAAGCGGCATTCAAGATGCGCGAGGCCAAATGGCCCTTCCGCTGGCGGCAGCATGACGTGGTCTCAACGCGGTGCAAAGTTGGAAAGATACAAAGAAAGAAGAAATAGATCTTCCAATTTGACGGCAGTGGCTGTGAGAGGCCAGCCCCATATTAAAAAAAGCGCGGCCAAAATGACTGATGGCTGTGACGCTTCCATGAGAAGGATATGAGGAGAAAGTGCTCGCCCATTGAGGATAGGGGCTGGAAAACTAGCCCAATGAAGAATGAACAGAGTACGAGAAGAGAAAGAAGAAAGAGCTCGCCCATAGAAGAGAGGGGCTGGCAGAAGCCAGCCAAAAAAGAAAGGACAAAATCCAAAGAGCTACAACAGGTGCCGAAAGAGGGCCAGGGGAAGCGCTAAGAAAAACAAGCACACAACGAAACAAAGCAGCTACGCCAAAGCGCCCGCCGCGCCCACGGCAAGCTCGGACGAAGGGGCCGTGCTGCCGCCGTACAGTCGCGCAGCACGGCAAACGGTGGGGGCTCGTGGCGGCGGGCTCGCTGACCACCTGGGTGGCGGTCGATTGGGCAGCGGACGTGGCCGAATCGTCTTGGCGCCGGCCTAGGTTCGTGCCGGCGCCGACTCGTCGGTATGCCGCGGCCCCACCATGGTCAGCTTGACGTGCGCTATCCTGTAGCCTTCAGCCGCTCTTTGGCTCATGCGGTCCACGCGCGCGCTGGCCGTGCTATGGCTGCTGCTTCCGGGTCTCGACAGAGTGCCGCTTTTCCCGCTTCGAGTTACTCTGATCTGCTGTTGCTCACACGTGGATGC
Organism: Spirogloea muscicola; assembly: GCA_009602725.1. Classification (NCBI taxonomy): domain Eukaryota; kingdom Viridiplantae; phylum Streptophyta; class Zygnematophyceae; order Spirogloeales; family Spirogloeaceae; genus Spirogloea; species Spirogloea muscicola. Next base: position 430,381 of record WELB01000037.1, read on the forward strand.
TGAGCATCCATCTGCATCTCCCTCCGCACCGTCTCGTGCTTTGTAGTGTAGTCCTTTTCCGGCACTTTTTTCTTTGGCTTTGGACATTGTCCATTCTTTTTGGGTTGGCTTTGCCAGCCCCTCTTCTCTATGGGCGAGCTCTTTTCTTCTTTAGGCCAGACACTCAGCCAGAGTCGCAGCGTGGGGCACACTCGCATTTCGCCGGCGTTAGTTGGATTTCACACATAGCTGCTTCTGCTAAAGCTGAAGCGCTCCTACGCTTTGGCTTCCGTCAGCGTGCTGGGCGCGCTATATGGCAGGTCACTGGCTTCTGTGGCGGTGCTCTGCTCCCCAGCTTAGCCTGTCAGATTTGCATGTGCTTATTTGTGGGTTTACGTCCCTCTTCAGCCTGCATTCTCACTGTTGCCTAAGCCCCCCCTTAGCACAGGACTTCGATTTAGTAGCCCCACATTTCGTACTAGCTTCTGCCTGAACAGACTATTGGCTTAATCTGGCCTCCTTCTCAATTCATGCACACCGCGCTACTTCTCTCATCCAGATGAGTGAACATTTGTTTGTATGTTGTCTAGTTCTATAGAAGGCGCGCAGTGAGCGGTAAACGGGAGGCCAGGCAAATGGTGACGGCAGTGAAGGCCAGCCCAAAAGGTAAGGTCAAGGAGGAAGCCCCGACAAGTAAATACTAATATTCAGCAGAACAAGACAAATAGAATGGATGGCACGCAGAAGGCGTCAGCTCCAGCCGGGGCTTCCACGCTGGCTGGCTGCGAGGCCACCCTAGATGAGATTGCACATGCTAGTGATGCCTAAGTGAAATAGCTGAGCCTGTGATACATATTTTCCGCTTGAGATGGAAAAGCTCATGGTCTGGCCTCATGGGGCGCCCGCACGGCCCAGATCACCATGACAACTGATATATAGAGGAAGGATTGTGTTGCTATCAGAAGAAATCGATGCAGTAGACTGAGATCTAAGCATTGGTCGCAACTGGGCCAGCCCACAACATCTGGACGAATCTGCAAAGAGTGACTAATAGACAAGGAAAGAATTTGAAGCTCAGGGCTTGTGTCTGGCATACAGTCATGTGAGCTTACCATGAGTGGCATGTTCTTCACGACAGAGCGAAGTCTGACACCGAGAGCCGCTGTCCAGCCGAATGAGCACACGCTATGGGACAAAAAGGCGCGATCACACAAAAAAACGCATCTTCAATGCTCTGCACGTTCTTAACACCGCATGAACTTCTGGAGTCGAAGCTGATCAGTGCCGAGCTGCAAGCGCTGTTCAACTGCTCGCTGGACGACCCGCTATCCACACCTCAGAAGGTGGCCTCCCATACATGTACAAGTATTCATGAAGTCACACACTCTTCCAGAGCCACATTGCAGGTAACCCAGTTAATCTGCCATATAGTAAGGCAAGCAAGTAGCATCTGCTGTTATGCCGATGCTTTTTCTGGAAAAGGTGTGGTCAGCAAGTTGGCCTTCTTAACGGTGCAGTGCAGCATAACACACGAGGTGATAGATTGAGCACTCTGCAATGCTCCAGAAGCGCCCAGTTCATGTGAGCAGCCATGCTGGTGTGGTCGAACAAACCGCCAAAACCTTCGATATGGAGTCAACTTGCGCCTTTTGAGGATATACTGTGAGGCTACCATAAGCAGCTACTACTACTGCATGATGAGAAATTGTTGCTTCTCAAAATGTCTCTGCTGTATATTCCAAGCACACAATGCACTCCAGCTTTCTGCAGCCGCTTACCCATCCTTTCTCTCAAACTGCAGTCACGCCCCTTAACAACTTTCGACTGGTCTGTCGAGCATCAGATTGACAGGATACGATTTGCTGTATATTGATGGCACAAGACCCCTAAGTGTCGACAAACAAATACAAAACATCTGTCAGATTATACATCTTTGTCATACCAGATCTGAGAGAGGGGCAGGACTTCCTCACGAGCACAAGGGGTGAAAAGGTCCAAACATGTATTGGTCAGAACAAGCCTAAGAGAAGCCGAAGAAGATGTGAAATCCTACAGTGTGCAATATTCCCTCCTGTACTATGTCAAACCCATCCGGCAGTGGCTCGTGCTTGTGACATAAAAGGCACTGTGGGCTCATTCATGGGCTTGGGCACTGCTGCAACACTGCATCTCTTATAAAGAGAAACCCTGAGGTCACAATGGTCATGTTTCCTGCATAAATTGTCAGGATTCTTACAGAACTCTTTGGTGCCCAGGAGGTGACAACCTTAAAGAGAATCACCTTCTGATAGCTGGCCCATGGCTGCCACGCAGGGGCTGCGGAGAAGAAGCCTGCTGGCAGTGATTGAGAATCAATGAATTGAATTGCTGAGAGGGAGATACTTATCTATCTGCATTGATCTGCCTAGATCAAGGCCTACAAAAGCTGCTGATTGCACGCTGCACTGCCTGAGCTATTTCAATAAAGCACCAAATCTTGCCTGTTGTACACTCTACTAGTGCTAAGATCCTGATGTCTGCATCCCCTTACTCTGTCATGTAAGGACAAGGAGAGCTACTCCACATCCAGGTCGATCTGTGTATAAGAAAGCAGATCACACTTCGGCTCTGCCTGTAGCAAAAGCCTTTTCATTTCTGCTCTACGCAGAACTTCTAAGTAGGTGGTCTGCAAGGAATTGCCTTAGCAGACCAACTAAAATTTCATGCTCTAATCATAGGCAGTCGGAAAGCTGAGGCCGTTGCCGAGGTGCCATGTGGCAAGGGGACATAACCAACACGAAGCTTCGGGTCCCAAAATCTGGACAAAATATTAACACTGGCATCAATTTCGAGGGAAGTACATGGATAGAGGAGCTTGTCACAACCCTGTGCAAATCGTAGGAAGATATAAGCCACCCCCCTGACAAGCTGGCAGGCGCTAAGAGGACTATGAGCCTTCGACCTACCGCAAGCATGTTGGGCACTACACCACGGTCATAAGGGTGACGATAATCCTGGCCGGCCTTCTGGGCAAGCCACCGTGCCCGAACTCCTCCGTGATGCTACACCATCAGAGTGACATGCAGTCAAAGCAGAGAACATCTCAAATCACTGCCCTCGAAGTCCATTGATCAACAGCAGAAGTAGCTCATTGCAGCTGAGGTACCATGCAAAAAGTGAGCCTCTTACGATTGGCCATGTGGCCCACCACAACCCTGCTTATATGGTCGCATTTGCAGACTCAAGAGTTCACAACCATAACATTGCTAAGTCACTAGCATGTCTTAGTCAGGAAGATAAGTCCTCATCTCAGCTCGAAAAACTCATGGTTAATGATGTCAATGCCTGCCTCAATTGTGGTCTTGTTCGAGAGGAGAAGGTAGATATGCCATGCGAGGAGGAAGGCCAGGACCACCAGTAATGGCACACAGATGAGCCCACAGAGGACCTGTTAAGCACCATGCTGCACTGTTCAGTAATCTGCCTGGCAGAAGGCACTGCACCTCCCTCCACTACTTAGCCACTACGCCTAGATGGCTGCATATTGTGCTAACGTCAGATTGCCATGGTAATGGGTTATGCTGTCGTAGTACGGTAGAAGGCACTTGATGAGACGGAAACTTAGGATTGCCAACGTCCTCCAACCATTATAGCATTAAGGGTGAGAAACACGAAAGAAGCAGCAAGGATGCACGTGACAACTGCCTCCACAAGGACCAAGCATGCCTGCAGATTGGGGCAGTGCGCAATCAAGCAGCAGCATTGTAACTAACTTCCTTGCCTTTGCAGTTGAAAGCAAAAGGCATCATTCAAAATGTAGGAGCCACTTCAGTTGGCCCGCACCTTCAACAGCATATCAGCATGACGATCACGTCCTCCATGCGTAAGGCGAAGTTGCCGCTGCTGATCCTCTCCTTCACTATCCAGCTTGTGCACAACCTCCCAGACCAGTAGACCCTGAAGTCAACACAGGTCCACGAGATTGTCTTCAACATTCTGTCAGTCAGTGGTCCTCTAGGCTCCTCAAACAAGGAGCACAGAGAACCTCACATCCACATTGTGCACCTAATGTGCAGAGCTTAAGGGCTCACTAGTGGCACACATTTTCCAGTATAAATGTGGAGCTCAGAACTTTTGCATTGCCATCTTACACTATAGGCAAACTCAGCCATCTATCCCCGATGCAGGATAACAAGCAGGCATGATGCAGAGCAGAACTCTTATTAAGAGGCACATACCACCGCATGAGCCAGTGCGAGGACCACATATAGGACAAGAAGCAGGAAGTTCTTGTAGTTGTTGTGGCCAACACAATTGTTGATCCATATGCAATGATGATCCTGCAGCAGAAGTGGCGAATCCAAAAGGACAGAATGTCTTCATGAGCAGCAAGTACACACTTACTCAGTTGCTTGCTGAAGTGGCTACTTCAACTTGGTGTTTAACCAAGTTGAAGTAACCACTTGTATTTGTACATCATGCTAAGTGGCTGGCAGTAGAGACGGCCTTCCGACACCCTTGAAGCACATCAAACTGATACTGGCAGGAGTGGTCTCATGCTGGATGGCAGGCTGACGCGGAATCACCATTCGCAGGATGCAGCGGTTGCAGATGCGGCAATGGTGTGCGCGTGGCGGCTTGTAGTGGCCACACTTTTGGCAGTATCGCACATCGCCGCCCTGTATCAGGATGCAGGGCAGTGCTCGTCATGATCAGAAGCTTGGCAACTACAACTAGTCATTAAGGTCAGCCTCAATGCAAGTGTGTGCATATCTACTAGCTGACATTGCACAGCTACGGTGTAGGAGCTGTTGGCGGCACCATTGTCAAATGTATCGTAGTGCATGAGGTCGTGATAGGGTGTAACGGACGGGGAGGAGAGTGGAGGAGGAGACCTTCCGTTTGACCTCCTGCAGAGGCACCTGGCCGCCCTCGAAATCAGGCAGGTAGGCTGCCGGCACGGCGCCGGCATCGCGCAGGACTGCGAGCGCGTAGGCGGTCAGCGCCATGGCGGCAGCCGCGGAGAAGACGGCGGCGTGGAAGACGCCGGCGGCGGTGTCGAGGCCCAGCCAGGGCCGGATGACGCCGAACGTGACGCCGTAGTACACGAACACGAAGACGGCCAGGACGGCGACGACGGGCGGCGACAGGCAGGAGCACCAATCCATGAGCTCTTGCGCCGTCAGAGGCGGCGGCGCCTGGACTCTGCTCGTCTTCTACATGGCAGCAACGGTATGGCTGGCAGCACTGGCTCAGTGACTGGTATCGCAGGTCCCCTGCTTGCCATAAGCGGCGGCTGCTACCGAGAGTAGCACGGCAAGGTGATAAGAGCGAGACTATCTCCGCGGTGGTTGCGGCCGTGGAAGGCAGCAATGGCGGCCGCGCCGGCGGCTGCGGACCGCGCCGGAGGCGGCGGAGGCGGCGGCGACGCCGGCAGCATGCGGGGCCTGGCCATGGCAGACCATCTGCGTCGCTTCCATCACGAATGGGTTGTTGCGTGGAAGCGAGGCGCTGCCGACGATGAGGAGCGGCAGGCAGACGAGGCATACAGGCGATGGAAAAGCTTTTCCAAATGTAGTAAGCGGCTGCTGATATTAAAGAATCGGCTGTAAAGTGCCAGCCAGATGCATACAAAAGGTCAGCCCATAAAGAGTGAACGGCCCAAATGCGGGGACGGCGTGCACGGTGCGGTTTGAAGGAAGCGCGGCCACATTGACTGGTGGCTGGGAAAGGCCAGCCCAAAAGAATGGACAAAGTCTGAGGGAGCCTGAGTGCGATCGACTAGGACTAAGACGTCAGCCAGGGAAAGCTCAGTAACCTCTAGACATGCCGTGCAGGTCCGAGAAGTTAGCTGGCGGAAAGACGTCGCCCTGACGGAAGCCGGAGGCCGCCGCCAAAGCTCGGCCTGCGCGCAAGGAAAAGATCGCGCAAGTGAACCGCGAAGGCGAGGGACCGCTGCGGTTTGGAGTGAGAGAAGGCGAGCGGTGTGCTTTGAAAGCGGAGGCCCGCTCAAGTACATATTTCAGACAAAAGGGGCCGAAAGTACAAATTTACGTACATGCGCAGGTCGTTATGAAGAATGGCTCCTCAAATACGCATAGTCATTCGGCCTTCGTTTGTTTCAAATACACGAGAAATATTATAGTCGCAGAAATAAGTCAAGTACCAGTAGCAAGTTGAAATCTAGAGACGTGGCCCGGGGTTTCAATCGTCCGAGACTATCCAGTAGGCAAGCGCTGGGGTGCCGAGACCCATTGTGCAAGCTTGGCCCTAACCATGACTGAAAAGGAAAATGTGCACGGACGCACTTTAGTGGCGAAGGAAAAATGTGCACGGACGCACTTTAGTGGCGAAGGAAAAATGCGCGACGAACTTAAGTGGAGAACCGGGGTATCGATCCCCGTACCTCTCGCATGCTAAGCGAGCGCTCTACCATGTGAGCTAGTTCCCCTCCCGGCAACCACCGGAGAGCTCCGCAATTTGTAAACGTCACTCTCGATGTTGCCTGTCGACAACACAGCTAACGGTTCCGCTTGTTAGTGGATCCAAGGAGCAACGGCGACGGCGGCGGCGGCGGCGGCGGCGGCGATGGCGGCGGCCTGCCGGGCGCCGCTCGCCTGCGCGCCAATCTCGGCGCAAGTTCCGNGATGGCGCTGGCCTGCCGGGTGCCGCTCGCCTGCGTGCCGAGCCCGGCGCGAGTCCCGGCGTCGCGGCGCGTCGGCGCCGCGCCGGCAGGCGGAAAAAGCGGCGCAGCCGCCGCAGCCGGCGCCCTGCCGGCCGTCGGCGCGGGCGTTCGCGCCGGCCACGGTGGCCAACCTCGGCCCGGGCTTTGACTTCCTCGGCTGCGCCATCGAGGGCGCCGGCGATTTCGTCACCGCTGAGGTCTCCCGCCCCTCCCTGCCCTTCTCTGGATGGCACTCCCACCTGCATCGTCCTTGGACCGAGCCATCAGTGTCGGGGGGTATTGGCAGCCATTGTCACCTAGAGGTGTCAGTCTACTTAGCATTAGCGTAAGACTTGGGTTCGATTTGAACGTATTAACGAAGGTCTCGATTCTGTGACATCATTACTGTCCGTCTGCTGGCGCCATTGGGTGCGGTGCGGCTCGTCTGAGCTGTACAGCTCAGGAATCGTGCTCAGTACGTAAGAGTAGTTAGAATACGAGTCATTCTGTTTCAATAACGGGTCTGGCCTGTTGCACAGACACGGGTGGCTCGGCCTTCGGCGGGGCGCCACAGCAAGCTCGACGAAGTCGCCTGAGGGTGCGCTCCAGAAGCTTGGTGGAATCTTTGCCTTGAAGGGGAGGGCTAGACCTGTGCAGCTTCCAGGCCCAACCGGGTGCTGCTCCTGGGCTCAGGCGCGTCAGGAGCAGCGACAGGCCAAAGGCTGCTGGGACGTCGGTAGCGTCGGTGACGCCACGCCGAAGCTGGTCAAGCTGCCCTGATGGCCCCCGTGTTGGACGTACATTAAGGGTCAGGCCAACTGAGCGATGAGATTTGATAGTAGGGGTCTAGAGGATCAGTCTAGAGTCCTGAGGCTCGTGAGTGTGCGATTGGTTAGGTCAGCGAGGAAGTGGCGCCTGGCGAGGTGAGGATTGCGGGCATCACGGGCGACGGCGGGCGGCTGAGCACAGTGGCTGGCACCAACTGTGTCGGCATCGCCGCCAAGGCGACGCTGGAGCTCCTTGGAACCGCCTCTGTGGGCCTCGACCTCACGTTGCACAAGGGCCTGCCGCTCGGCAGCGGCCTGGGGTCCAGCGCAGCGAGCGCCGCCGCCGCGGCAGTGGCAGTGAGCACTGCCTCCCACCTCTGTTCCCTCTCCCATGTCAATAACTCTTTTGATTGTCCAGTAGATTGGTATCAATGATCTCTTAAGAGAGCCTCATGTGATTCTGAACGACTGCTCTCCTTGTTGTAGTCTCAGACTTATGCAGAATGCCGCTGCATGGTGCTTCCTTCTCAGCGAGCTGCTGCCTTGGCTGTACGAGCTACTTCTAGTACTCCTGACTGAAGTATGGTACTCACTTGAGATACTCCCATCCTCACTGCAGGTGAACGCCATCTTCGGGTCGCCGTTGACCAAGGCGCAGCTCGTCCATGCGGGCCTGGTGTCGGAGGCCACGGTCAGTGGCTACCACGCTGACAATGTCGCCCCGTCCATCTTGGGTGGGTTTGTTCTGATCCGTAGCTACGACCCTCTGGAGCTCATCCAGCTACCTTATCCCGCCGGCTGTGACCTATTCTTCGTGGTTGTAAGCCCGGCTTTTGAGGCGCCTACCAAGGAGATGCGCGCCGTGCTTCCCAAGGAGGTCAGTGGCTCGTTGACAGCGTCGCACTTATCATCAAGACGTTCAAATGCACCACCGTGCTAGTAGCTCACTCCTTCAACCACCGACCTTGTCCAGATCAATCGAGCTTTTGCTAACCATGCTTCACATTACGAAGTGACTCTTGAAGCCCTTTGCCTTCTGAGCACTTCCTTTGCTCCCAACAGATTAGCATGAGGGCTCACATTGCGAACTGCAGCCAGGCAGCTTCCCTTGTTACAGCGATCCTCACTGGCAATGCTTCTCTCCTTGGCTCTGCACTCGGTAAGCATGGCCTATTTGCTGGCATGCTATGCTTGCACCAGATATTTATCCTGGTGGCGTGCAGGCACTTAACAGTCGGCCCCTCAAATCTTCCCAGGGCACTTGCCTTTGATTGGCTGGTCAAAGTCTGAGTCCTGCTGGGTCAGACTCAGTGAACCTGTAGCACCCCTTGCCAGGGCATTGCTCTGCTGTCTGTGATTGTTTCCACGAAATCTTAAAGTAAATTCATTGCTGTGCAGCGTCTGACACAATAGTGGAGCCGCGGAGGGGCCCCTTGATCCCGGGGATGTCTGCGGTCAAGGTTGCAGCCATGGCAAGTGGAGCATACGGCTGCACCATCAGCGGCGCTGGCCCGACGGCCGTCGCCATCACGGACAGCCTAGAGAGTGGAGAGAGGATTGGTAATTGCATGGTGAATGCCTTCCAGGAGTGCGGGAAGCTCCAAGCACAAATGTCGGTTCAAAGACTCGACAGAACTGGAGCACGACTTGTGGATTAAGTGATTTTGTCTGATGCTCTACTATTGCGAAATTTACATTAACCAGCAGCTGCGCAATATGTATGGTAAGGGTTTCTTGTGGCCACGAGGTCTTAAGCATGTAGAGGTGACAACAGCAACGTACAGGCAAAATGTCATCAATCAGGTTGCATTATCCAGATTGCCGGGGTGGGCAAGGGTATGCGTTTGATTGAAACAGGTGTACCCCTGAGCCAACCTCCCTGGCCTGAACATGTCAGACAAGAAGTGTGGGAGCGTGCATTGCAGCTAGTGAAGGGTCAGGTTGCTCATCAGTGCTCCTCCTTTTGTGCTTTAAGTCCCTTGGGCTCTTGACCTGCATTCCACCAAGTCTTTGCCACTTGGATTGTATGCGGACAGCTAGAGCAAGTCCGTGCTCCCTATCATTGGTCTGATGGTAGCTGCTGGAAAGACATCAAGTAGTGCTGAATAAGTTTCTGCCAGGCACTCTACTGAAGTATCTCACACACAAAGTCCACATCCTCGTCTCCTTGGATTATCGCATGCCGTCGATGGTTGCCATGAGCTTGCAGTCCTTCAGAATACGCACTTTGAGTCTATCAGCCTATTTGCTGACGGGGAAAGACCTCGGTCAACATTCAGTAGTGTGGAGGCTTTCGCCTACACGAGGAGCGGCAGTGGGCGGCTGAGAGAGTGAGAGGGTAGACGACTGCAGGAGCCTACAGCCGGTTTCCACCTCGGAGCTAACACCTCTCGCCACTTTATGTAGTGACCCGTGGCTATTGAGCGGGTCAATCTGCTGCTGTGGGTGATGTACGTCATCAGATGTGCTTGCCTATGTACTTGGCCAATTTGGCCTTCGTTTGGTCCAGATTCAAGAAGACTTCTCTCGCCCTCGAGACTGGCAGAGTTTCTGGGGAAAGAGAGGAAGCACTCTGGCAAACGGCCCCCAGGGCTGAGCGTCGAGGCGTGGCACATCGCCCATGTCGTGGCAGCGGGCGGCTGCAGCTGGAGCACGCAGCGCCCACGGCGAGGGCCCAGCGCCTGCCGCTGGGGACCGGAGCCGACGGGGCCGGAGCGGGGGGGACTACTGGGGGAAGGGGAGGCGCGCTCAGGGCGGGGGG
>WELB01000037.1:453970-485031 GCA_009602725.1 Spirogloea muscicola
GGGGGGAGGGGGGAGGGAGGGGGGCTTTTCGGCGACGGCCTTGGTAATGACTTTGTCTCACCAGTGGGGAGGGAGGGTGGGGACCTGTGGGAGGCCCGGAGCGCGCACGAGGAGGGAGGTTTGGGGGGGGCGCCTTGATGGGTTTCTTCGGCCCCCCACTCGGACATTCGCCCACCTTTTTTAAGCTGGCCTTGTATATATCATTTCTCTCTTTCACAGCCATCGCCCAACATTCTCCTGGGCTGGCCGATCACAGCCCATCGCCCTCTACCGAAAGACTGTCTCCTTGGAAGAGCTTAATCCGTCCTCGTTGCATTTGTTGGTGGCCACTCAGGCCCTCCATCACTCTATACACACTACTCCCTGGGCTGGCCTTCATCACATCCATCGCAGCCTCGGGCAGAGCTCCGTGTCAAGCTGCCCTTCACAGCCCCCAGCCCCACTTGCAAGATGAAAGTGCTCGCCCATTGAGGATAGGGGCTGGAAAAGCCAGCCCCAAAAGAATGAACAAAGTACGACGAGCTGCAAGAGCTCCCTTCCACAGCAGCCGCTGTTCTGTATCAGCAGCGGTGTCCTGCCACTGCCTCTCAGCTCGTTTCCAAGGTCGCCGCCGTCTGTGCTGCGAAGCTGCCGCCGGAGTCCTCTTCCGCGCGCCACGCCCAGCGCCAGCATCCCGCGTGGGGAGAGACTAGGCCGCACCTCTCCCGCCATGGCGACGACCCACAACAGCGTCGACCCTGACCTGAAGCTCGCCGAGGAGGGCAACCTTGCGTACGTGCCCACCCTGCAATATATCGTCCTCCCATCACATGTGGCGCTTTGCAGAACTTCGACGTTCGCTGTCTCTCGCAGAAGAAATACCCCATCCAGCATATGTTGATGCTGCTATATTCTCCCTGCCCAATGCGTTAAGCATCAATGCAGGGGGAGAGATTAATCTGAGCATGTCGTGCCAGGACGAAATGCTGGCTTCATTGATGGCACTGAGCGTAACTGGGGCCGGGTCCTAGCTTACAGAGTCATTGTTCCATAAGGGACCACCTTGCAAAACAGCGTGTTTTTCCAGGCGTCTAGCAAGTCATGCCATCAAGCATAAGCAAGGATAGCAGCAGCCTGCTGCCCTCGGCTTATCTCCTCCCGAATGATGGACCCCAATGCAGGACACCCTTGCTAGGCATGGCAAGCCACTAGACTGGGATTGTCACACAAGGTGTCAACCCCTCCATGGTCCTCACACTCACAGAGGCTGCGCATGTCCGTAATGCAGGAGGGCCCAGTCCACTAGGGACTACACACCCGTCGCAGTCGTGCCATTTATTGATGCTGAAGAGCTGGGCAGATGGTCTCTTTACCGCGCCTGCATCGCCGAGTTTATGTCAACACTGCTTTTCCTCTACTTCACCATTCTCACGATCACGCACTTCAAGGTGTTGACTTACTCTACCATTGGCACACTTATTCCTTGAGACTTTGCCAGTCACTTTCTAGAAATCTCAGCAGTGCCCTTGTTAGAGCACATCCAGTTCACAAAGTCTTGTGCATTGAGAGGACCGACAGTGCTATAGTTGTGCTGGTGTCATTTCTGCCCTTGAGTAATTGGCATCAAGGAGGGCCCAGACAGAGTGCGTGGCATGCTATGGAGCTTCTTCATCTTCAGATGGCCTCTCTAGACGACTGGCTGACTAGCAAGCTAGTAGTAAGCAGACAACACACAGTGTTGCAGGACATTCCGGGTGTCAGTGTTGGCATATATGGCATCGCAACATCCTTCGGCATTATGATTTTCATCCTAGTCTTCTGCAATGCGGGCGTGTCAGGTTCTCTGCCAAGCTCCTCGCTCAACCACCCACCTGCTGCATGTGCCACTTGCTCCATGTCGCAGACATAGGGTTGTAAATTACAGATGTGCTACATGGCTAGTGACCGCGAAGCATGATCAAACAATGGGAATGGTTGATTTTAATCTGGTTATACTTGCTCTGCTCCCAACAGGTGGCCACATCAATCCAGCTGTATCATTGGCCATGCTCTTGGCCCGGCGCATCTCACTTCCTCGCTGGTTCCTATACACGGTATCCCAGATGCTGGGAGGCATCGTTGGTGTCGGGATTGTGAAAGGCTTGCACAAGAATGGTCAGCTTTCCATGCCATATACCTCGTGATGATGTGCGTGCATCGAACCTTGCAAAAGTTGCCCGATTGGTTGAGAGTGTGCTGATGAATAGCTTTGCTGCTTGCAGATTTCAATGCGGCAACCGGAGGCGCCAACTTTGTGCAACCAGGGTACAGCAATGGAGCTGGCTTGGGAGCAGAGATTATTGGCACGTTTGTGCTTGTTTTTGTTGTCTTCTCTGCCACAGACCCGAAGCGAGCTGCCCGTGATTTCCACATTCCGGTAAGCTACCAGATCTTTCAATTCTTCCATAATGTTGCACTCGTCATTGCTTGAAATGTGATATAATTAGACCCTTTGCTGTCGGCCCAGAAGGGCTTCGATGCTGGTTGTTACCCTATGTGAACTGCTGTTGTGGAATGCGTGAGTGCTTGCTCCAATTACTGTGAACTCAACACCTTAGCAGAAGCGACCATACACAATGCCACACTGACCACTGTGTGTGCAACTTGAGGACTATCAGTAATGCCACATGCTGAATGTGCCGCATGCAGGCCTTAGCTCCACTTGCTATTGGGTTCACTGTATTTGTTGTCCACGTCGCCACCATCCCAGTGACCGGGACTGGCATCAATCCTGCTCGGAGCTTTGCGTCTGCCGTTGTTGCTGGCTCCGACCGGGCATGGGATGACCATGTGAGTGTTCTGGTTGCCTTGTAGTTACAGAAGTTCCATCTTCATGATGCCAATGCTTGACGGGGGTGAGCTGTGCATGGATGCTTAGGAGACACTTCAATGAGTGCCACTTGCTTTATCTTCTCTAGTAAGCCCTTCATAGGCATGTTACAGGATGAAATCCTGTAACATGCCTGGCTCTAAGCTCATTGCTGCTACTCGTCGGTGGTCTCACTTGCCACCATGCAGCAAGTCTGCCTTCACTGTCTTGTGCGTAGCAGTATTGATTAACAACCATGTTGCTCTACATGTCACACTTGCAGTGGATTTTCTGGCTTGGACCTTATCTAGGAGCACTTCTTGCTGTCATCTACTATGAGTACGTGATCAAACTCGGGGCCTTCAAGACTATGCAGCGTTTCAGGCAGTGAAAAGACCATAGGCAGGTGGTGAGACTGCCACATCTGCTGTTCTTGGGCAGCAAACATTTTAGGAGCAGAAGAGCAAAAGGATATGGTGAGAAAGTCACCAAGAGCCATGAAGTGATGTGCTGGCTTAAATAAGGCCTCTGTCAGCCAACTTTTGTGTGGTGGCATGTGTTGTATTGATTTCACTCACTCGCTTTTACACCATGACATATCTATACACCTTGATGAGCTTATTAGTGGCCTTCGCATGTCTTAGGGAGATAAAAGGACTTCAATAAGTTGTATGCCTTGTCCTGCATTGTTCCGTGACAGTGAGACTGTCTGCTAGCTCGTTTGTGTCACGAGGGGCAGTCCACAAGGGCATGCCTCCCAGGTCCATGCACCAGTTCCTTGTGTTAGATGCAGTAGACAGCAGAGCATGCCATAGAACACATGGGTGGTTGTTCTCGGTGACAATAATTAACAAGTGGGATAAGGGTTTAGGTATCGAACACATAAGACAATTGCATTAATTTCCCACTGGCATGCAATGGGTGCCAGCAACCACGGATGCAGGAATAGCTCCAAAGCGGCATATGTGCACTGATACGTATGTGTCCACCAGCAACTCACTCAGCTGGCTGCTGCTCATACCATGAGCCAACTTCGTTGTAACGATGTTATGGCAGAGAAACAGTAAGCTGCCGCTTGATGGCCGTTGAGAGAGGCTACCCACCTCCTAAGTCGTTCGAAAGAGATGTTGGACCGCTGCAGTAACACGGAAGAAGGTGCAGCCTGGAGTAGTGGTGCGAGTTGTTTTGGAGGTGGTGCACGAGACGGCGATGGAAGGCTACCCTTCTGGAGGCTCTTGCTGGTGGAGCCCACGTCTGTGTCCCTGCAATAAGAAACGGCCTGGCCAGGGAGCAGGCAAGTGCAAGGCTAGTGACGGAAGAGAAGCTCTTCCTACAGAAGAATGGCTGTGACAGGCAAGCCCAGACAAAGTGGACAAGGTTCAGGAGGGCCCATCAGCTTAAGAGTCCATGGTAGACACGACAGTGCATCAGTGGGTCGCGGCGGCTGTAGCGTCTTGAAGCTCAGTTGGAACACGAAAAGCGAGCGCGTTGGTGGTGCAAGCCCTTGTGAGTACATGGCGACCTGGCGGCATGCCGGAAAATTGGCTGCTTAGTACATTCTCTACCCCGGGCTCTCACTTGACAGCCTGGACTCACCAAAGGCCAAACCAGAGTGTACGACAACACAATCTGCAGACATGCAGGAATGACTTTGACATGTTATGAATTTCCGGCAGCAATTGTGAGGTACGACCCACTGCCTAAAGCCGTCTGAAGGGGAAATCATTCCTTGTCCGCCCCTGCTTAGACACGCTGGTCGAATAAGGTCAAAATGCTGGCCAGCCTGGTTTGCCAGTTTCAGTGTGGCATATGTGGTACGGAGGCCGGTTCTGGAGTGGGATGTATTGAGAGAGCCTGGGCGAGATCCCACTTCCTTTCGAGCCCCCTGGAAGTTGGGAGTGTATCACTCGGCCCGTCTTGGCCTTCTGCTTTTCTTAGGTCGCCAAACATCTGTGTGCTTATCCTCCCTCCTTGGCCGCACATTTTCGCGTTTGCACGTACACCCTAACCTATATTTGTTAGCTTACAAGCGCGTGACTCTTCAAGGAGCCTTCAGTGCCTTCATTTAGCTTATGCTCTACAGTAAATGAAGGTGCAGTACGCATAGTGACACACACGCAGGCTTTTGTATGTCAATCTTAAGCTGCAAAATTGAAGGGGCTGGGACCCACTAGTCAGCGAAGTCGCCCAACATCCTTGCCATCCATCATCCTTAAGCGGAGCAACTGGCCTAAGCCTTCGCTCTTCCCGTAAGGAGGTCTAGCAGCTGCTGACTAGAAGTCACACAAGGTTGAGCAGGGAGCTCTCATCTCCTATGCCTCAGATCTATCTGGTTCTGCAGGTGCCACCCTGGAACCCATTGCTGTTCGTTGATGACAGGGATAGAGAAGGGCAGAGTGAATGGAGGAAGTACAGGAAGGTGAAAACTGCGAGGTAGACGCAGCAGCCTCTGGCTCTTCCGCCGATGGCTACTGCAGCTCTGGGGCAGGCTTTGTGAGGCTGCAGCAGGGGGGTTGATGTAGTCGAAGATATATGAGAAAGCTCCAAAGCCAAGGCAGCTCTGCAACATCCCTTGAGGAGTGCCTGCCAGAGACAAGTGCAGAGAAATGTCAATCAGGCATTGAATCGGTTGAAGTACGCAATAATGCCAGTAAGCGAACGGTGACAGAAAGCAAACCTCAAAGGTAGCCTTAGAGGGTGATATTCGTGCAGCTGCTTCACATCAGGACCTCAGCATTGCTGCATGAAGGATAACGCTCTTGCAGACAGCTTGCTATGATGGTGTACTGACCTCCATAACCAAGTGCAAGACCAGTTGCACAGCCTGCAATGCCTGCATTGATTGCTGCAAGAGTACACTCGTGACATGTCAGCGTAAAACACAATCTGACTATGATGTAGGACAACTGGCGGGTGCAGATTTGCATATAAGTGGGGCCACAATTGAGCAGGAGGACATGCGTTCCCTGACTGGGCAACCAGCGAGACTTACCATCTTCCTTCTTACGCAACTTCTTCATGTAGCAGTTGACCACAGTATGTACTGATGACATGATTGCGAAGGTCTGACGGCAGACCGGCAGAGGAAGGAAGAAAACCAAGAGCCTGTGTTAGGTCCAACCATTGGCTGCTTGACAATCTAGGCAGGCTTGCTAGCTCATGCGTACCTGTACTAATGTGTGTTCCTTCAGGAGGGCAACTATCAACAGCATAAGCCTGGACGTCAACTCACCTTAGCCGAACTGCCCCCCTCCTTCAGAGCCCCCCTTAAGCCCTCCCTTTTTAGGAGTCCAGAGCCTGGACACACAGTATCGCACTGACTGAATATATCAACCAGGCACACCTGAAACAAGTAACCTACTTCTTCTCAAACACGTCAAGCGCACAGCTCAAGGGGGTGACCAACACACAGAAAGGGCTTGGGCAGGATGGCCTTGGCTGATGCGGTGTGCCAACAAGAGCAACAGCGAGAGTCACGTGCGACGTGGAAGCGTCAAGGACGGTGTCACTGGTCCTCACGTAAGAAGGCTTGAGGAGAGGATGGCAAGCGCCACCTCTGGACTTGGCTCATGGGCTCATTACCAAAGCAGCGGGCAGGGGGCTCATATGGCGGTAGGCCCGCCTGCCCGGTGCCGACTTAAAACTGCGACATGATCTACGGAGTGTACGAGCATCCCGCGCAGACGGCGGTGGCGGCGGCGCGCTCTCACCGAGGCCGAAGATGCCGCCCATGACACCGCCGCTCAGTGCCGCTCCGAGGCCCTTCACGGCGCACACCTCCTGCCCCGGCGCGGCCCGCATGCCGACATCCCCGTCGCCGTCGTCCAGCGGGCCCGCCGGCGCCGGCGCCGGCGCCGGGGCCTCGGCCGCCATGGCGGCGCCGCGAGCGCGGGCGGGAGAGGGGTTAGGGATGAGGAAGGTGTGCCCTGCCAGGTCCAAATCCTGCTTACCGCTGTTTCGCTTCACAACCTCGGTGTCGACCTGAAGGCAATCGTAATGACGTCGTGATTGGGAGCGGCACTCCGACCCACCGGGACGGGGTGCTGCAGTGTCTGACCATGACCCGCTGAAGCCATAAGAATGAGCGCCTGACTAGTGGACATTGATATATAAGTTTAAAAGGAGGACAGAAACCCCAGATCCTGCTGATCTTTGCATATAACGTTTGGTGCTTACCACCAGTGCTACGCGGGGGTGTAGCTCAAATGGAAGAGCGCTCGCTTTGCATGCGAGAGGTACCGGGATCGATACCCGGCGTCTCCACAGTACCATGTTTTTTCCCCCGGCTCGCCGCTCGGAGCTGGAATCCGTCCTTCTTGCGCAGGTACTAGTTGCGGTCGTTTCTTAAAGAAAGAAAGAAAGAAAGAAACGACCGCAAGTGCCGCGGTGGACGGCATATCCGGAAGCATTTGAAGTTGAGGGAGAGATTTGTTCAACAAGGAGGGCGGATGGCTGTGATTTGCCATCCCAGAAAAGATTGAACAATGTGGGGAGGGGTCCTTAAAAAAGGCGAAGCAGCAGAAGTGACAAACACACAAGAAAAAACAAAGCAGCTACTAACCAACCTAAAAACGGTAGATGCCACAGCCACCCAAGTAGCCACTTGATGTTCCGCATCTCATATTGCTGCCAAGGTCTGTGGTAAGAAGTCACAGAGCCGCTGCAGCGGGCCGAAACCCACACTGGTCGCTGGTAGCGAGCACCAAAGTAAGCACAAAAATAACGTACAAGTACGCCGGAGAGAAAGCCTCCCCTTTCCTTTCGCTTTTTCCTTTCGCATCCCCCGCGCCGCGTCACGGTCTGCCGCTCCACGCGGCGAATAGGGCACGTGGCCTCACACGTGGCGCAGCATGCAGGTCCCCCAGATGACTCACCGTCGAGGTGGTTATCCCNGCCCGGCCGCCGCCGCCGGCGGCGCAGCACCGCCGCGCCAGCTCTCGCGTGGCCGCCGCCGCCGCCGCGGCTTCCAGGCCATGGAGAAGGAGCGCGAGCGCTATGTCTACATGGCCAAGCTTGCGGAGCAGGCGGAGCGCTACGATGGTCAGGGCAACCGCTCCTCGGGCCTTGCCGCGTTTCTCCCATATTGCTAGCGGCGGTGTTGACGCCTTCGTAGGCTCTCTCATTGCGGCGGGCAGGCAATCTGTCATATCACTACCCTTCCGGGGTTTGGAAGGACTTCCTTGGGCTGCCCGAGGGTTCAAGGGAAGTCTGGTCTAGTGTCCACCATGGAGGACAATAATGCAGGGCGTCGGCAGTTTGCAGGACATCTATCCCTGTTACCAGTTGTCTGCTACTTCTTTGTCGCACTGTTAGGTGGTCAGTCATGTGGCATAAGGGGCTGGGTAAAAACTTTTAATTTGTAGGTCTCTCAGGGGAATGTTTGGTCACCAGTCGTGCCTTCTTAAGCATCAGGTGCATCTATCGTCGTAAGAGCGCCTTGGCTTAGCTGGTAAGACGTGAATCAGAGAGAGAAGTAAGGAGTGCAGTGTATGTCCAAAGTCAGCAGTATCTGCAAGGCAAGGGGCAGGCAAGGCGACAGAGAAGTCATAACGGGTATGGCATGTATTCGTGGTTCAGAGATGGTGGAGTCTATGAAGAAGGTGGCTAAGCTGGATGTGGAGCTGACTGTCGAGGAGAGGAACCTTCTTTCTGTTGGTTACAAGAACGTCATAGGGGCTCGCAGGGCTTCATGGCGAATAATGTCCTCCATTGAGCAGAAGGAGAAGGCAAAAGGCAACGAGCAGAACGTTGCTCGTATTACTCAGTACAGGTCTTGCAGTCATTCCCGCAACTCAAATTGGCAGTCAGCTGTCAAACTGTGACCTCCCATTGTCATATGAGGTCCATCTGAGTGTTTGCACTCGAGTGTGCCATTATCAGCAAATTGTGTGACATACAAATCACTTCTGCTGACATTGGGATCCCCAACGGCCAGGATGAAGGTGGAGGATGAGTTGCATAAGATATGTGAGGACATCTTGTCAGTGATTGATGAGAATCTGATACCAGCTTCAGACAAGGGGGAGTCAAAAGTATTCTACTACAAAATGTAAGTGCATCACCTGTTAACTTCTTGGCAGTTCCTTTGAGCACATTGTGCCGTGTCAATTACATTGGAGGAGGTGTTTTGCAGGATGTGCATGCCCATTAATTTCGTTGGCTTTTGTTCCTTAAGTCAGCAAGCAGTCAATGCGGCTGATTAGACACGTCGACAGGGTGGGCTGAGGAAGCAGTGCTGGTCACTTAAAGGGTTGCACAACAGAGCTGGAGCACAAGTGGGCTTGGTCTGTCTTGACTTGCATTCTCCATGCCGTTTTCGTCTTCCGCATCTGGTGCAGGAAGGGCGACTACTTCCGTTACCTTGCTGAGTTCAAGACTGATAGCAAGAAGCAAGAGGCTGCGCAGCACTCCCTGAAGGCCTATGAGGTTATAGTCAGATCCTTCACCTCTGATCTGAATAATGCTGCAAGGTCCTCTGCAGTGAGTTGCTATTAAGCTGGAGCAATGCCTACTCACATGCTCCCTGCAAGACAGTCACCTTCTTAGGCAAGGGCTTACGTCCAGCTCAAAGGCAGAGTGTAACTAATTCACCTATTCAGTTGGGCTTCTGCTGGGAGACTTACTATGCAGCTCGGTCTCTGTATCTGATATCGTTTTCTCTTGCCAGGCTGCATCAGAAATTGCTAGTGGGGTTCTTGCACCCACTCACCCAATAAGACTTGGATTGGCCCTTAATTTCTCAGTGTTCTACTATGAGATTCTCAACGATGGTGAGAGGTAAGTGGCATAAAAGCTCGAGGCAAGGGGGAACGACTTTTGTCTTTGATATTCTTGGCATGTAGCTTGCAGTCGGAATGCCCTGTCCAAAAGGTAAAATTTTTCGCATCCTCATCTTTTTACATTGTGATGCAGGGCTTGCCATCTGGCCAAGCAAGCATTTGATGACTCGATTGCTGAGCTGGACACATTGAGTGAGGAGTCATACAAGGACAGTACACTTATTATGCAACTTCTGCGAGATAATTTGACGCTGTGGAGCTCAGATCTTCAAGAAGATCAGGGTAAGCTTTGCTGTAATTTTGGCTCTCCTTATCAATCGACTTTGAGTCAGTCCCCTGGTTACGTGCCGGAGCATAATGTCTATAAGCAGACAGAAACATCCAAGTACAACTCCAACGTCAATGCTGGTGAGGACCTGAAAATCACAAAGAACGTAAGAAGTGTATGTAGCACTGCTAGCATGCTCTTACATTGGAGTGATTTTGTTTCATGGCAGATAATGACCAACCAAAATCCATTGACGACACAAAAGTTGACGAGGCTATTGAATCTTAAATTACCTAGAAAGCTTTGGCCAGCACCACGACGAGGTGCTGATCCTCGACTGCACCACCCCTTTTATTGCTTGGCCAGTGCCGGAAGAATGTGCCGCAAGCAGTCAAGCGTCCTTTGCTACTTTTAGAATGTGATGTGATGTGCTGTGCTGCAATGATTTCCCCGTAGATACCGGTCATTTTCCAGATTGTTGTTGATGTTAAATAATTGATTATGAAATTCATCCTGGGAGGGTGAAGCAGGTTGGAAGGTATTTTGGATCCTTCAGGAGCACATCTAGTCAGCTTGGAAGTCTATGACAGCTAGAAAAGCAGAGGACTTTTACCAAAGTTGATCACTGTGGAAAGCAGCCTGTGTTCAGTGTAATTACACCAATTGTGTAAAAGTACCGTATTTGTAAGCCTTGGTGGGCATATGCAATTATATCAACCGAATTAGGTGGTGGTAGTTGCTGCAAGTCATGGCGATTCAGAGAAGCTACACTGCAAGACCTGTGGTCCTGGCTAAGGATGTCAGCCCAACTCCCTGTGATAAAGATTGACCTTAATGCCTCGCTTCTGCATGGCAAGCACTGGTAGGGTTTAGTGTTCTGTTCTTTAAAAGTGTACTTTGTACCAAGCTTGGTAAATCAAGGACAGAAGGCAAGTCCCTCCCCCTGTGCTGCAGTACTTACAGATGTAGAGAATCCTGAAGGTGGACTTGCAGTCTATGATGTGCAGCCTAATTACTCTTGCATGCCCTGGTTATACTCGACACTTCCCAGATATTGCCTCCCAGCTTTCCTGCTGAAACTGAGCTTCTGGTTTGCTCTTTCAACCTACTGTTTACAGTCTTTGAAAGTTGCTGCATGACTAACTAAAGCACACGCTGAGACGACACCTGGCTCACACCTGAGACGACAATTCTTACTTGCAGTGTAATAATCTCAAGAGAAGGTCATTGCTTGCTAAACAGGCCTGCGTCTTATGAATGATAAGGTTCACAGATAAACTGGAAGACTTAAAACTGCTACCAAAGCCCTCAAGCGGGTATGAGGACGTCAAAACGGCTACGCTCATGAATGGCCTGAAGCATGGTTGCCAGATTTATGAGTGGCCTCGACCCTAAATTCTGTTAAGATTTGTGTCAAGCACTATCAATGAAGGGTCAATGGTTTGCGAAGGGCAGCCCCAAGAGGGAAAGGAGGAAAGAATGTACAAGTCTTGAAGAAGGTTGTTAGCGTACACCACTCAGGAGAGCCAGTGATCACTAAGAATGGTCGCCAAAGAACGGCTAGTCAGCATCTATAACAGCAGAGAAGGACACGCTTCCTCAGCAACGCGAGTGGCCGAGACAGGGAGCCACTCAGTACTTTTACCGCGCGTCAGCAGCCGCAAGGACAGCTCGCGCAGCAGGTAAGCAGCTATCACTGAGGAAGGCCTGTGGACCCCCCCCATCACGCAAAACACACTCGATTTACCACCAGCCCTTGCAGCACCCTCCCTCTCAATGTGCTTGCTTTTGTACATGGCCACACATGACCTCCCCATCTCTTGATACACACGTCTTTTTCCCTCTCCTGGGCGGGCCGCCCTCCGCCTCCCCAATCCCCCCTCGCTCGCTCGCTCGGGCTCGCGCCCCGGTGTGTCCTGTGTCCAATTTCCTTCCACCCCCTCCTCCCTCCGTCTCCTCCTCACGCTCTTGTCCTCCTCCGCCTCCCCCCNCTCTCTCTCTCTCGCTCGTTCTCTCACTTTCACAGTCGTGAACCTCCATGCTTTCTGCTGGCTTCTGCCAGCCCCTCTCTTCTATGGGCGAGCTCATCTTCTTTCTGTAGCTCCCCGAGTGATAAATACCCCCACTTTTGTGCCATCCATCTCAACTTCTCCTCGCTTCCAATCCTCCATCCATCTGTACTTCCCCACCGACCCCTCTCCTCAATTTCAGTTCCCTGCTGCCGCTCCTCCCCTCTCCTTGTGCGGACTATTGACCCGCATGCCTCACCAGGTACAACAGCCGTCAGGAAAAGGCCGCCACCATGTTGGTGTAGCAGGGCGTAGTGAGGACCTTAGGTCACAGCAGTGGAGCTGAGTAAGTGGCCAGCAATTGCAGTAAGGGCAATGATCCCGCGCAAGAAGGCCGAGCGAGTCGTCCCAGCAAGCTCCCCGCCAACATCAGCACAGCAGCCTCCAGCAGTGGCCACCCAGCACGGCGGCGGCGGGCCGACCACGTTCTCCCTGCTCGGTCAACAGCTCACACACTTCCCACTGCCGCTGCTGAGTCCTGGCCGTGGCCACACTGTAAGCTCCCCCTCTCTCTTCCTTTCCACTTCTCTGTCTCTCAATTGCCACGGCTGTCCAGGGAGCTACTGTCCATGCCTGTCAAGAGCGGACGCTGCAGGCAAAGGACGATGACGGCGGCGCCAAGAGCGCTGCATGGCATATCCTGAAGCTTCGCTCTTGGCTGCTATGCTCGAGCAGGCAGTCCAACAGAACCTCCTATACAATGGCAGCAATGGGAAGGGCGGTAGCAGCGCCATGGCAAGCCCAATGGGTGGAGGAGGCAGGACCGCCGGTGGCATGGCAGGCAGTGCGGGGACCGGCTCCAGTGCGGCGCTGTCGCCACAGGCGCTCATGGAGGCACTCCGGCTCCTGCAGCAGCGCATTGGTGCGCTGCAGGCGCTCGTCCCACTCATCTCGCAGGCGCGCCGCCATGCCCTCCCTCCTCCTCCCCTCTCCTCTCCTGCTACTGTCTCACATAGACATGTTCCTCCCTCCCTGCCCCTTTCAGCAAAGCAGCAATTTGGGTCTTCCATTGGGAGTCAGGAACGGCCTCCTGAAGTCTACATCTGCTGGATCAGCAGGGGAGTGGCCAGCTTTCGCCGCTAGCGGCGCAGCAGCAGGCGGCGGCAGCGGCGAGCGTGGCGTCAGTGATCAGTCAGCTGGTGGTGACGGCGGCAGAGATGCTGCCGCAGGCTGCCGCCGCGCTCCAGCAGCACCACCACCAGCAGCAGCAGCAGGAGCAGGTGGCATATACCATCAAAGTCTTCCCCCCCTCCTCCCCCCCTCTTATCGCTCTGGCCTCTGGCTGTGTGTTTGCTAATTGTCTTGCCTAAACAGAAACCTAAACCTAAACCCGTCTAAACCCAGCAACACCCCATACCCATCTCATACCTCAAGTCAGGTGCGCTCTTGTTGCTCTGCAGCCCCAGGTGCTGGCGGACTTGCTGCATGGCCACATGCTCAGCAGCGGCAGCGATGCGGGGGCCAGCGACGGCTTTCCTGGGCAGCACGAGGCGGCCTTCCTGCAGGCGGCGCTGCCGCAGCAGGGCCACGGCGGCGGTGACGCACCGAGGGGGGAAGGCCTGCCCCTCCTTCCTCCCCCTTCCTCCCCCTCCTCTTCATACTACCTGCCGCCAGGACCGCTGCCGCCACCGCTGCCGCCGTTCCCCTCCCCGGCATCGACTTCTCTGCCACCACATCTCACCAGTGCAACAGCCACGATGACCTCCACCTGCGGGGGAATGGCGGGCGCGGTCATGGTGCACGGCGGGTCGTCGGTGCTGCCGCTGCCACTGCCGCATTATGTTGATGATTGCAGCCCCGGTGGCAGGAGGTGCGGCCTCCCTGCTCCTACCTCCGCCACTCTGACTTGCTTCAATACAAACACATCGTTTCCTAAGCCCCTAATTACACCCTCTCTGCTGCTGTGTAAGCAGCACTGGAATCCAAGACGGCAGCGCCGCAAGCAGGGGACCAGCTGACGGCGACGAGGACGACGGTGAGGGGGCCGACAGCGAAGACCTGCCGCCGGGCAGCTACGAGCTCGTCGAGATGGATGCAATGGAGATCCTCGCGGAGCACACGCACTTCTGCGAGATCTGCGGTTGGACGAAGCCCTTCATCCCTCCATACCTTCCCTCCTCCTTCCCTCTCCTGTGCCTTCCTTCCTCCTCCCCACCCTCCACCCCCTCGCAAACCCCCGCACTGCTAACTTACCTCCCTCTTCCAGATTTTCTACCTCTGCCTCTGTGATGATGGGCTCTGACACTTCTGAGTTACTGCTGCTGCCCAGGCAAGGGCTTCAAGCGGGACGCAAACTTGCGGATGCACATGCGTGGCCACGGGGACGACTACAAGACCGCCGCAGCGCTGGCGCGACCTGAGCGGAGCCCAGGGACCGCTAGCGGCAGTGGTGGAGGCGGCAGTGGTGGTGACGGCGACAGCCTTCCAACGATCCGGCGGTAAGCCTCGGCTCGTCAGCAGTGAGACGTGAGGTCTAACAACAGAGAGGGGGAATCCCTGGCCGAGGAGTGTTAAGC
This sequence comes from Spirogloea muscicola, assembly GCA_009602725.1. Taxonomy (NCBI): domain Eukaryota; kingdom Viridiplantae; phylum Streptophyta; class Zygnematophyceae; order Spirogloeales; family Spirogloeaceae; genus Spirogloea; species Spirogloea muscicola. The sequence continues at coordinate 468,430 of WELB01000037.1, forward strand.
GATAACAGTTAACTGCTGTGCTAACAATGCCATATGCATGCCCTTAAGATGCAGCGCTGTCTCTGACGTGCAGGTTCAGCTGCCCATACGTCTCGTGCAAGCGGAACCGGCGGCACCGCAAGTTCGTGCCCCTCAAGACGATGCTGTGCGTCAAGAACCACTATCGGCGGACGCACTGCCCCAAGATGCTGACGTGCACTAAGTGCAAGGCCAAGAAGTTCTCGGTGGTCGCCGACCTGAAGACGCACGAGAAGCACTGCGGCAGCGATAAGTGGCAGTGCAACTGCGGCACGACCTTTAGGTGAGACCACTGCCACTGCCCTCCTCCGGCTAGAGCTGGCCTATGCCGCCACCCCGCTCAACTGAGTCCTAAGCTCGTTGTCTGCAGCCGCAAAGACAAGCTGCTGGGGCACCTGTCGCTCTTCAAGGGTCATGCACCAACGATGATGCTGCTGGACATGGACGACGGCGAAGGGTATGTCGGCGGGCAGCAGCCGAGCGAGGGCATTGCCGCGGCTCTCACAAGACTTCCACACTGCGGGCTTCGGTCTCTTGCTCAGTGACCAACTGCTGCCCACGCTACCCAACCAAACTCCAATCTGCTGCGGCCTAATGGATGAAGCATCGCATTGGCGGGCGACGCTCTCTGTGCTGCTACTTTAGTATTGGGCAATGTCTTTGATGACATACTCGGTTGAGTTGTGGTTTTACTGGCTTAAATTTGTCAAGGAAAAGACCCCAAGCACAGTCAGCCCCCCACTCCATCCCCCTCTCTTCCCTTCTCCTTACTCTGCATTGCTCTGCTGTTCCCGTGTACTCCACCTTCAACCTCTCTGATTGCTGCACACTGCTTCTCAGTGGCAGCCTTACCCCACAGCCATGACTTTAGGCTCCATCCAACTCCTTGGCAGCCTCACAAATTGAGGTGATGCCTGCGAGCGTAGGCTTCAGATGCTAAGACGCCGAGGGTGAAGTTCTTCTTCCAGCGATAGTGCCAGCAAGCTGTGGCGATGTTAAACCCCTGTTCTTTTTCGTGCATTGAAATTTCAATACACTTGGTTCTGCCAGCCTGTGAGGCCAAGGCGCAGCTCCTGCAGCAGGTCCAATTCCATCAGCAGGCCAGGTGTCTATGGAAAGAGTTGTCCACGATGGAGCAGCAGGGCCACCAATGACACCTCGTCCAATTTGCCGTCAAATATACTGTCAATGCAGATATGTCCACATTGGTGGCAGCTCTGGAGACGACAGCTGTTCTCCACTGGAGGAAGGAAGGAGGAAAAAGAACTGGGCCAACGCCTAACGTGGCCGTGTTTGAGGCTATGGACAAGTATGGTGTGCTGGAAGTAGCAGCAGTGGCTGTCCTCACAACCACACGGGAAGGCCAAAGTTCTGAAATGTGCGCAGCTCGCCACCGTAGCTCGCTGCCACAACCACAAGGCCAACTGCTGCCGGCGCCGCAGTGCCACCACTGCTGCCTGCTGACCGCGCATCCTGCCATTTGCCAAGCTTGTTAGCTGTTAGAAATAGCGGTAATAAAGTTGATCGCACCTAGAATAGAAGAGATTCCTAACAAGTGTAAATCTGAATCTAAATTGCGACAACTCGAGCAACTCTCCCAAGATCTGGATCTAAATGCCTACCCCTGAGCCATACAAGAAACCCAACAACAGTGTAACTATTCATGGACTTACGTTCTGCTGGGTTGTGGACGTTATGTTGACAATGCCAGCCCCGTCAGCATTGCCCTCACCAGGCCAAAAGGTGCAGGCAGTCACGCCCGGGCAATTGAATGCCTCGTAAGATTCGTGCCAATCCTTGCGGAAACCAGTGTACAACGGGTTGATGGCAGGCACATACGTGTTGAGCGTTGGCCACAGCAGCACGCGCCCGTCCTCCGACGCGCACAGGATGAAGTCGCCCGCAGCACTGAACTGCGCCGCTGCGTGGCTGCTCGCCAGCTGGTGTCCTGCCGCTCCAGCCAGCAGCAACAGCATGAGCATGGGAGTACAACAGCCAAACTTGTATCATGGAAGGCAGTGTAAACAAGCGAGGGACTGCATGACAGCCTCAACCTTGAAAGTTTAGCCCCTCCTCGTGACAATGTCATACTAGCAAATTTTATACAGAACATGCTGGTGTAAGCCACGAACCTTGTCTAGCAGTCCTTGGATTTCAAAGCTTGAAGCCTTACAGGTAAACCTTCAGCCTTCAAGCATGTAGAATTCGGCTATGTGTGGGTAGGACAACGATCGTCTAGGCCTAAGGGCCAGATACTGAATGCTGAGATGTTAAGTTCTGGCATATGCTGATAAATTCTGGGCCAACAGCGCACCCTTGTACTTGCAAGTCAGCGTGGTACCATCATACAAGCGCAGACGCGAGTCATTGCTTGTCACCAGCACCTTGCTAGCATCCCCAGGCAGGCACTGCACCCCCCTCGCAAGCGCGCACGCACTGCCCCGTCAGCATGTCTGCAATTGACATTTTCTTGCTTCGAGTACCACAGGCACAGTAGCTTGCAACAAGCGCCGATCAACAGCAATGCTTGTGATGGGAAGAGGGTAGCAGCGGACATGAATGCCAGTGATCTTCTTGCCGACCACATTGCGGCCACGCGTACTTCGCACATCTACCTGTCCCTCAAGCCGCAGCTTGTGCCCTGCAGCCAGCCGCCAGCCTCACATGAGCAGCCCGACCCAATGACTGGTGGGACTCGAAGCAGCAGCTAGCGAGCGCTCAGCATATGGGTCCGAGATAATAGCCGCGGCTCAACAGAACCTATGCTGAACTTTGATTGTTATTTCTAAGTCATGAAGCCTTAATACAAGACAATATATAGATTAGAGCCCAAGCTGTCTAGCTCGTGGTTGCTTGCATAGACTGCTAGGAAACTGCAACTTGTACTTGACACAAGCATGCGTGGATCTGCTGCAGGATACATGTGCAAGCGCCCCTTGGCAACCAAGACCACATCACACAAGCACATCACACGAGGGGCTTGCACCTTCCGCCTTGTAAAATCGTCCGGTGCCTCGGTACGAACCAATGACCGCTCTCTGCACACAGTAGTGTCAAAAACAGGACAACCGTCAGCAATTGCATTGGGCAGAATGATTAAGTTCCGCCAGGAAGGCGAACGCAATGCCTGCTGGTGCCTCGGCCAGGATATAGGGATTGAGTAGGTGTGCAAGGGAAAGGAGAATGAGCAAGGTAAAAATGTATGAGAAAAATCCACCTGGCCGTCATGCGTGTACGTGCCGGCAGTGATCATCTCGCGTGCATCCGCCCACTCGACGACGCGGCTCTCCGGCACGCTCCAGATGCGCAGCTTCTGGTCCAGCGAACCGCTCAGGAAATACTTGTCGTCCATTGGGTCGAAGTCGATGCATGTCACTGTGGGCGCCACAGCAGCAGTAGCTAGCAGGAGATCGTCAGGCCACATCACGGCCACCCTCCACATTTAACGTGGACATTGGGTGCACCTTTAGGCGCTCAATATCAGAGTGACAGGTTCCGAGGAAGAGCAGTGCTGACTTGCCATAGTCGTTGTGGTGGAAGACACGGAGGCAAGTGTCGAGCGCAATGTGCCACAAGCGGACCGTCTTGTCCATAGACGACGACAGCAGGAACTTCTGGTTGCGCGACCAGGAGAGGTCAAGGACGTCGCTGCCGTGGCCCCGCAGCCGCCGTGCCGGCTGCGTTGCCAGCCAGAACGGCGCCACGCCTAGCCCGACCGCAGGCACATGCCTGCCGCCCTCGACGGCAGCAGGGGGCCTTGCTCTGCCATCGCCGCTGCGGCACGAGCCACTCTCGCTGCCAGAGCCGTCCTCAGCACCGCCTGATGCCACAGGGCCCTCACTGGCAGGCGACGTGCCACCCTCCCGGACCTCCCAGATGCGTACCACCGCGTCCTGTCCGCCAGTTGCGAGTAGCCGCCCGCTGGCATTGAATTTGAGCACCCAAATGGCCCCCTGCCTCGTACATGTGAGGCAGACGGCCGGCCATACCCTCCAAAGCACATCAGTGCCCAGTCGTAAGCTATATGCTGCATTGGCAGCTCTTGCGCGGCACAGGGCATATATAACAGTACTTGAATGTATGGAGTCCTAAATTGTAGTCCTCCTGCCACTTATGCATGATCCGTCGAGGAGATGAAGTACGGGAGCTGGCCCTCACATGGTGCGCACGGAAATTCTGGAGATTGCGCAGGTCCGTCAGCTCTTTGTAGAGCTTGCGGTGGACCTGTGTCTTTACGAGGGGCGCCGCACTGGCGCTGGCTGCCGGCTCGCCCTCGCCTGCCGAAAGCTCTGACCGGAATGACGACGCTGCTGATGCAGCTCCTATGGACTCAGGCCCTGCGACCACAAAGAGCAACAGAAAAAGGTCATCTTGCTCGCAAAAACGCCATGACCACATCTAATCAGTCCCAGAAACTGAGTCACTCCCCAGATCCTTTGACAGAGTCCTCCGCAAAAGCTAACTTTGGTATACAAGAAGCCAAGTTTGGAGCAAGTACTATGTACAGCCACTTGCACGAAAACTGCTGGGGATGGAGTGCGTCCTGATAGGCCTCTAGGCTCCCAGGGACCTAGATCGCAGAGTGAGGCTGTTCATGACATTACTGCTAGCCCTCTGCGCTTAGCAAACTAATTTATTTGTGTGAAGGAGACTCCGCTAAGCTTGAAGCAGCTCTGTACGTCTTCATCAGTGGCGCTGAGTGTGCTGCCACACAACCACCTATCAGCGCAACTGCCAGACAGCCTGCCTCGTGATGCTCACCAGACCATTCTCCAGAGCTGTGCGTCAGCGCCACGCCGATGCGCTCGGCTCCCTGCACCCTATCGGCTTCTGCATCCACCTTTGCGGGCAAGCCGTGACTCTTGCCAGCCACAGACTCAGCTTGTCTGGTTGCACCCTCACGAGTGCTCTGGCGGCCAGCATAAACCTGAAAGAGTGGAGGACCTTAGGTGGCCAGTCAATGAGCTTGCCTTTGCTTATCTCAGTCTTTCGAGGACGATGCCATTGGCATGGAGGGACACAGATCATCTTCATCCTTGCTTCGAGTGTGACTGCAACTGTCAGGGCCCAGGCCTGCCGACCTTGATGGCCTTCAGCCAGCTGCGCTGGCGGGCCTTCTTGGGCTTCTTGGCCATCGCCCGCAATGCCCAGCCCTCCTCGCCTGTCAGCAGTCCAGCAATTCAGCTCAGCAGGCGCCAACCACAAGGCCTGCGCGGCTGCCTGAGGGTGCACACTGGATCCCCACTTGCCCGCGCAGACAACCAGGGAGGCTCGGCAGCCAGCGCACCTGCACTCCACGGCGGCGCACCCTGGTCCTGCCTCGCCATCTCCTGCAGCATCGTCGGAACGCCTGCACCCAGCCCATGCACAAGAACAAGAAGCTCATGCCGGTTCTGAGTGCTGGTCAAGTTGCGTCTGGCTGCGCCATGGTCTCTGCAGGCCTTTGCAACCTTGGTCATGAGTCGGGAAGGTGACAGAGCCGATGAACGGGCGTGAGGATGAAGGAGTCCACCGAGGCTGCTCTCGAACTCCTCAATAGTGAGCTGCGCGCCCGTGCTGAGGTCACGGACGTGCTCGCTCCTGACGCCAGCACCGTGACCGGTACTCCTTCCAGCAGCACGTCGCCGCCAGTCCCGCGACTCGGAGGTGGAGGGTTGTCCGCCGCCCTCCTCCAGTACAAACTCCCGGCCACTATCCAGGTCCTTGATGCGGTACATGGACTCCACGGCAGGCGGGACTCCACAGCCGCCGCCGCCGCCGCCGCCGCTGCCGCCGCCGTCCCCACCCCCCTGGGAAGAGGGGCTGCTGTCAGACAGGGGGCTGCCCCGTCCTTGACGCCCTCTGGCAAAAGCTGCTGCTGCCGAGCGAGTCCTGCCTGGGGGGCTGCTGCTGGGAGACACGGCGGCCATGGACGGCGGCTGCGCGACCGGCGGCATCGAGCCCAGTCTCTTCCTGGGCCATGGTCGGGCCTGAGGGGTCTCGTTGAGCTCCGGAGCACTCGGCAGGCTTGCCAACGGCGCCGTGTCAACCATGACCGCCGGGCCATCGCCAGTTGCAGGCTGTGGCAACGTGCCCACTGTGTCGACTGCACCGCTGCCTGTCCACCGCAAGCAAGGAGGGCCACTGGAGATGTCAGCGCTGCTTGGAAGATTGCTGCGCTTACACTAAGGTGGCAGCACCATGCAGTGGTGGCTCGGTTTCGAGCTCACCTAGCGGTTGCTCCGGCCGGCTGGCTGACCACGCGCCGGACTTCACTGCTCCACCATCACCGAGGTGCAGGGCACTGACGAAGACGAATGCGGCTGCTGGAATTAGAAAATTTGCTTTACTATTACTACCACCGTTAGTGAGGAAATCCACGACTTGCTTCTGCAAGCTTGTGAAGATTAGTCGAGCGGCTGTAAAGGCTAGCCAGGTGCATACGGAGGGTGTTCATGACTATGTTAGCGGAGCCACAGGCTGACAGATAGGCAGATTGGCACTGGAGCAGTCCTCATTGGCACCATTGCTAACATGAAGGCCCCAAGATAATAGCCAAGAGCCACGAAGCCGCTTAGCCGACCAGGATCGGTGGGGTGCAGCCTCACCTGAAGCCGCCAGCTGGCAGCACCCCGTGGATGTCTCTGCGGCCTGTGCTGCCGCCGAGCCGCATGTGCTGCCGCAGCCGCTCGCGGCGCTCCTTCACGCTGCGCGGCTCGCCAACCCACACAGAGGACGCTTCGGCAGCAGCGGCGGCTGTGCGACTGGCAGCGGCGCTCGTCCCCACGCTGCTGTCCCCTCCGCTCTCGGGGCTCTGGATCTCCTCAGCGGCCTCGTAGAACTCCTCCTCGACCTCCTCCTCCTCGCCATCGCTGCTGCGGCGCTCGCCAGCGCCCCCGGCGCCGGCCATTGGCTGTGCCGCGGTGCCGTCGCCGACTCCCACACTTGGACCCGCCGCTAAGGCTTCATCTGAGAGCATCCGAGCCATGGATCGTAAGCCGCTTCCCTGGTGGCAGAGCTGCAGCAGCTTCTTTGGACACCAAATGGCATCAAGAGGAGTCGTGAGCACAGGTGTTAGCACAGCCATGACTGGGTACCTAAACCGCAGGGCGTGCAAGGTACTTGCAGATCTTAAGTTGCAATACAACGGGACAATAGGCGATGGATATTGTGTATCAAGTTTCTAGGATGTGCTAGTATTCAGAGACAGTCACCGGCTGGAAAGTCAATGGGATGTGCAATAAGAGTGGTGAGCTTCTTCTTACAGGCGGGAAGATTTTAAGACGGCACCCACTTCTGGCGTCTGAGTTGGTGACAGCAAGACGGTGGCGACGGCGGGGCGGGGCGGAGGTGGGTTGGTCACTGCCGGCGGAGCTGCTGGCAGTGTGAGAGAGAGATGAGGAGGCGGTGATAGCAGCGCGCTTTTTCACGACGCGAGGATATGCTTCCAGCCCAGATGGGTATGCCGGCAGCCTATCTGTCAATTTTGCGACGTCAAGTGTCAGCTTGTCTGCAGCGAGCTCAGGCTCATGCGTTGCATCAGAAAGCTGGTCGAGCCTTGGCTGAAAATTTCGTGTATAAGAAACAAGTTCTGGCCAAATGGCCAAGTACAAAGGCAAGCACATCTAAAGATCTACATAACCTACAGCAGATTGACCCGCTCAATAACCACGGGTCAAAACATAAAGGTCACTAATCGATGCATGAAATCAAGATGCCAGAAACGGAGCCCTTCTGACACCAACTAGAGCTCGCCCAGCTTTCTGGTGCAAGGCACTAGCCTGAGCACGCTGCAAACAGGCCGAAACTCGTCGTCGCAAGAGCGACCGATATGTAGCTCATCTCAGCCGTAAACACATCTGCACGTCGAGTGTAGCCTAGATTGGCAATGTTCTGAAGCAGAGTGTGGAAACGAGGACCCAGACAGCCATAGATGTCGATTGCCGCTAGCAGTAGCCTTGGCTGGTAGTTCAAGAGCTTGTCGATTGCCGTCCGGTATTCAAGCATCAGTTGGCGACCTCTATGTGCTGACTCGTGGTTACTGAGCGGGTCAGCTTAGCAGCAGGTGACGTGCATTTGTCAATGTGCTTGCCTTTGTAGTTGGCCACACATGGCCTCCCCATCTCTTAATACACGGGTCCTGGCAAGCTGCATGGGGTTGCCTCAGTCCGGGACGGGACTACCATCGGCCAGGACTTGTGTGAGGAGGGAGGACGCACAGCAGCGAGTTTGGGTGAGGAAGGGAGGTGGGAGAGAAGGTGGTTGTGAGGAGATGGACAAGGTCCAAAGCGGCCGAGAGGCGCCAAAATCACACAGCTATGCATGACAATAGCTGATGAAAGACTTTGTATATTAAATGAAAGCCAATGGCCAAGTAATGGCTAATGGGAGCTTCGTAACCCCGAGTCAGCAGCCACAAGTCGGAGTAACTTGTTGCTGGAAAGAACAGCTCCTCCAAAATCAAGGCGATGACTGTGAGAGGCCAGCCCGTAGGAGTAGACAAGGTCGGAGGTCGGACAGCCGCATATGGAACACCTGGGCAAACGACCCAGCAGCGTTGAAGTCATAATGGGAGGAAATGTAGTGTGTATTGATACTGTCTGGAAACCGAAAGTGCAGGCGAAAGACACATTCCGCAACAAGCTCCAGTGCTGACAGCAGTGCTCAAGTGTGTTTCAAGTTAATGACTTTTGATCGCCCTCTGCTGCCGCAGGACGAAACTGGCAGCCAAGCCCGCAGCACCTCGCAGTGACTGCGACAAGCCTCCCACATTCTATCACTTTCTCTGTCAGCTAGGCTCAGTGGTGCTCAATTTGTGCAGCAGGCCACCATCACCTAGGCAACTGGCACGCAGGCGTGATTGTCACAGCCCACGGGATGCTGTGTCATGACAAATGTTGTCAGAGGCACTGCATTTGCTTCAACCAGCCTTGGGCCCAACAAGCATACAATGACCATAACTGTTGAATATTGTAATATGTTGAATCGGCGGGTCGGGGTGGATGACCATCCCGACCGTCTCATTGGGCCCTTAGAGTCTCCCTTGGATAAGGGAGGCCTCGGGCACCGGTCGGAAAATTCTGAACATCTGAGGCCACGCGGTCACGCGCCCGTGCGCCCTAGCCCTGGCTGCCACCCACCTTGGGTGAGGGCGGAGCCTGTGCCGTCTGACTGTCTGTCTGAGATCTGAATCTGTTTGCCGCCATGAGCACATCTGCATCTGAGCCGCTGCGACGAGGTCGCTCTGCTGGGCCGCCGTCTCAACGAGGGCGATCTGCTGGACCTGGAGGACGTCCAATGGAGGAACATGACTGGAGGAATCCAGACTCTGACAACGCTGTGTACAACCCACAGGGACAGGTACAGGAGCAAGCACATGAGCACACAGCCCAGGAACATTTTCAGGTTATGGGCCCACCCCTCGGGGGTTCTCTGGGTTCGATCCCTGTTCTGACTCCCAAGCTTGGGAGAGATACAAACTGGTTAGTCTGGAAGTATAGGATGAAGAAGATGCTCCAGTTCCACAATGTCTGGGATGCTGTAGAGCCTTCAACTGATCGAGGGCTTTGTCGGCCCTTCTCTCGTACAAATGTTGTAGCCTCAGCGATACTTGCCGCAAATCTGGATGATGAAGAGGTGATAGGCATTGTCAACCTATCCCTGGCTAGCGGCATCTGGGAGTACCTTAAAGACAAGTTTGAGAACCGCGGCACTGACAGAGCTTACTACCTTAGCATGCGCTTGCGCGAGTGCAGAAAGGAGGAAGATGAGTCAATTCAAGCATTTGTCAGTAGAGTACAATCATTGGCTCTTCAGCTGCATGACATTGGCGAGGAGGTCCCAGTCCGATTCCTAGTTCTGGCCATACTTATGGGCCTCCCGCCTGCGTATGATACTGTTAGAGATACATTGCAGATGGTCAGCGCCAACAACCTGACTGTGGAATCTGTGCTGGCTCGACTCCTTCACAAGGAACGAGCATTGGAGGAGCAACACCGACATCTGACAGGGTCTCTGGTAGGCTCTCTGCCGAATTCACAGGCAGCACTGCTGGCAAGCCGCCACTCTGAGCAAGATCTTCGACATCACTTGAATCAATCGAAGCTTCATCACCAAACTGTTGCTCGCAGTCTTCGGAGCGGGACTGGTGGTAGTAGTCCTCTGAGTGAAGATCAGTTTGCAGGGTGGAACAGGAATCCCATGTATCCTAGAACTTGTTTCTACTGCCGTGAGCTTGGACATGTGATCAACGACTGTCCCAGGAAGAAGGCTCTGAGATTTAATGGCAATAGTAGGAGAGGCAGAGGCAGCCATGCTGAGGGAGAGGCACATCTGTCTAGACGGTCTGACAGGTCAAATTGTGATAGCTGGCTGATTGACAGCGGAGCATCTCATCACCTCACCTACAGGCGAGATTGGCTCCATAATTATCAATCCGTTCCGGACTTCAACATTCATCTGGGTGATGACAGTGTGCAGCCAGCTGTTGGAAAAGGAGAAGTGCAGCTGCAAGTGCCTACTCTTCATGGCACTGAAACACAACTTCTGAAGGATGTCTATCATGCTCCTGGTTTGGCATCGAATCTCCTATCTGTATCCCAGCTCTTAGACAAGGGCTATCATGTGACCTTCGACAGAAATGTCTGTACAATCATGAAATCTGGTGTTCCCATTCTGACAGGACGCAGGTCAGGAGATCTGTTTACCTTGAATGGACAGGTGCAAGTACAGGATGTGGGAATACAGACTCAGGTTGAGAAACAGATTCAGGTGCAGAAACAGATGCAGGTTCAGGGCAGGGTAAATGTTTCCAAGTCTGATAGAAATACTTTTGAGCAATGGCATGCTCGACTGGGGCATCCCAATGTTCAGCGGATGAAGAAGCTGAAGAGCATGGTGCATGGAGTAGAAACCCTAGTACAAGATGTTGAACCTGAATTCTGTCGGAGCTGTGTACAGGGTAAACTCCACCTTCAACAACCGCTCGCTGGTGAGCACTTTAGAGCTTCTACACTTCTGGAACTGGTGCATTCTGATGTTTGTGGCCCTATGCAAATACCATCTTTAGGGGGCAGCAGATATGTTTTGTCCTTCATTGATGATGCCAGTCGATGGAGCAAGGTATATTTTCTGAAAAACAAGAGTGAAGTGTTGGAGAAGTTTATGCTCTTCAAAGCTGCAGTTGAGTTGCAGACAGGACAGAAACTCAAGGCTCTTAGATCTGATAACGGTGGAGAGTATACCTCTAAAGAGTTTGAACGGTTCTGTCAGCAACAGGGAATACACAGGCAATTGACAGCAACCTATCGTCCTCAACAGAATGGTGTGGCGGAAAGGTGGAATAGATCCGTTATGGAGATTGCAAGGTGCTTACTGTCCCATTCTTATACACCATCAGAATTTTGGGCTGAGGCAGTCGCAACAGCTGTTTACCTGAAGAATAGAATGCCTACTACTGCAGTAAAAGACATGACGCCACAGGAGTTCTGGACTGGCAAGAAACCTACAGTTGCCCATCTTAGGGTGTTTGGCTGTTCTGCGTGGGTGCATGTTCCTACGGAGATGAGACACAAGTTGCAATCCAAGGCTCGTCAGTGTGTTATGGTAGGATATGGTGAACACGTGAAAGCGTGGAAAATGTTTGATCTTGAGAACAGGAGGATGATCTTCAGCAGAGATGTAGTATTCGATGAGCAGAGAAGTCCTGACTATTCTGCATTTCTGTTACGGCCTTCTGAGACAGTGGGAGAAATGCAATGGTGGCCCGTACCTCAAGAGCCAGATATTGTTGAGACTATGGAAGCAGGGTCTGAATCTGGCGATAAGATGGAAACAAGGGCAGGAGGTGAAGATCTGGAGGAGAATGCTGCAACGTTTGGAGTATCTAGGACAGACATTCGTGTTTTTGCTGCTGAGATATTGCATGAGCCTCTCACAATGCAAGAGGCCATGAGCAGTGATGCAGCCCTCAAGTGGAAAGCAGCAGCAGAAGCAGAACTAAATTCGATCAAGGAGAACAAAACTTGGGATTTGGTAGAGTTACCTGTTGGAAGGAAAGCGATACCCAGCAAATGGGTGTTCAAGATTAAACTTAAGGGTGATGGATCTGTCGATCGGTATAAAGCACGCCTTGTTGCTAAAGGTTGTGCTCAGAAGGAAGGGATTGACTACAATGAGACATTTGCTCCAGTGGTTAAAAATAGTGCTGTCAGAAGCTTGCTGGCTATGGCAGCTATTCGTGATTTAGAGGTAGAGCAGATGGACGTCACCACAGCATTCTTGAATGGTGATCTTGATGAAGAGATCTACATGCAACAGCCTGCAGGTTTTGAGATGAAAGGCAAAGAGAATCAAGTGTGCAAGTTGAAGAAAGCGCTGTATGGACTTAAACAGGCGCCCAGGGCCTGGTATGCACAGATTGACACTTTCTTAGTGAACCAAGGTTTCAAGAGATCTGAGGCTGATCACAGTGTGTATGTGAGGGAGAAACCTGCTAAGGTGGTTCTAGCACTGTATGTTGATGATCTGATCTTACTGGGAGACTCAGCTACTGAAGTTAAGAGAGTAAAGCAAGAGCTGAGTAGTAGATTCAAGATGAAGGATCTTGGGCCCTTGGAGTATTTTTTGGGTATTCAGGTCAAGAGAGATAGAAGCCAGAAGATACTGACCTTGAGTTTGTCAAAGTACATTACTGAAGTCTTGGACAGATTTGGTATGCAAGATTGCAATCCTATCTCTACCCCACAGGATACCAAACAGACTTTGAGCAAGGATCAGGGACCCAAGATAAATCGAGATAGACAGAAGATGGCACAGGTGCCTTATAGGGAGGCAGTGGGATGTTTGATGTACATAGCTGTGGCAGCACGTCCAGACATAGCAGCATCAGTGGGAGTAGTTGCTCAGTTTGTGCAAGATCCTGGTGTTGAGCATTGGCAAGCTGTCAAGAGAATCATGCGATATCTGCAGGGAAGCAAGAACTTGTGCTTGACATTTAGAAATAAGGAGATAAGTCCGATGAGCTGGTAGGATTCTGTGATGCTGACTGGGCAGGCAGTCTGGATGATAGAAGGTCAGTAACAGGTTATGCATTCGAGTTGGGAGCAGGAGCAGTCAGTTGGAGTAGTAGGAAACAGCAGACTGTGGCGACTTCAACTGTCGAAGCTGAGTACATGGCAACGACTGCAGCAGCAAAAGAAGCAACCTGGTTGAGGAGACTATTACAAGAATGTGGATTTCTTTCTTCATTGAGTGCAACCACTTTGTTCAGTGACAGTCAAGGTAGCATTGCTTTGATTAAGAATCCTGTCTATCATGCTCGTACTAAGCATATAGAGATACAACATCATTTCATCCGAGAGAAGGTAGACGAAGGAGTCATCAAGATGCAGTACTGTAGTACTGCAGATATGACTGCAGATATTCTGACCAAGGGATTGCCTAAGCCTTAGTATGATAGATGTAGAAGTTTGCTAGGCCTAGCTGATTCACATATTTAGTGGGAGTGTTGAATATTGTAATATGTTGAATCGGCGGGTCGGGGTGGATGACCATCCCGACCGTCTCATTGGGCCCTTAGAGTCTCCCTTGGATAAGGGAGGCCTCGGGCACCGGTCGGAAACCTCTGAACATCTGAGGCCACGCGGTCACGCGCCCGTGCGCCCTAGCCCTGGCTGCCACCCACCTTGGGTGAGGGCGGAGCCTGTGCCGTCTGACTGTCTGTCTGAGATCTGAATCTGTTTGCCGCCATGAGCACATCTGCATCTGAGCCGCTGCGACGAGGTCGCTCTGCTGGGCCGCCGTCTCAACGAGGGCGATCTGCTGGACCTGGAGGACGTCCAATGGAGGAACATGACTGGAGGAATCCAGACTCTGACAACGCTGTGTACAACCCACAGGGACAGGTACAGGAGCAAGCACATGAGCACACAGCCCAGGAACATTTTCAATAACGACCCCGTCTAAGCACCTGGCGGCGTCCTTCACTCGCGAGCCTCCTCATGGCAACACACCGACTGACCACCAGATGACGAGGCCAATTTTCCAACAGCTTGTGAACAAACTTATAAGCAGCCTCTACAACGAAGATACCAGATTTTTGACGTTGAGAGATGGAGAGGCTTGCAAGTATGTACAACAGATGTGTGCAAAACCGCTGGGCTTCCTTGGTGCCAGAGTCAGGAAGCCCAGCTGCTATCCAGCACCCACGTGCCCAGATACCCACGTAACCAGGTTCCTTGTCTATAAGTATAGCATAAACTGCACATGCTAAAAAACCTAAGCGAGGACTGGAGCAGGCGCAGATGGAGAGGGCAGCGGCCGCAGTGCCTTGAGCGGATTGCTGATCACCGAGTCAATAAGCCCATACTCCTGTGCCTCCTTGGCGCTCATGAAGAAGTCCCGGTCCGTGTCCTGCGCGTGCCAGGTCCCATCAGAAACAACTAGGTCTCTTGCCTTACTCATCCCGGGCTGACCCTACTTTTTAACCTGACATGTAAGCGCCTCCTACCTCAATATGGCTGACCCGAAAGCCAGTGCACAGCCATCTCAGAGCTCTAGCAACACATTTGAAGCTCGCGACCACATTGGCGCACCTGCAGGATCTTCTCAAGTGGCTGGCCAGTGTGATACGCCAGGTAGCCATTCAAGTTCGCCTTGTGGTGCAGGATCTCATTTGCCTGCACCACATTGGTTGACTTTTTTGAGATATTGAGCGGCAGAAATTACCCAAGCTGTGGAGCCAAAGAATGCCACATGGCAAGTGAAGTAGCACCTGGCTTATTGCAGACTCACATTTCACAAAAGGACCTAAAAGTAGCTGGCCAAATTCTTCTCACGGTCACGACTCTATTTGTCCTATTGACATTTCAACAGCTGCAGCGACCTTGTCCAGGATCCTGCTCACAACATCCAGCACCTTTAAAGAACTGACTGATACATTTGTGTCTGACGTGTAAAAAGTGAAGTGCAGACCTGGATCTCAATGTCAGTCTGCTGACCCTGCGCGCCGCCAAGCGGCTGGTGAATCATGATGCGCGAATTAGGCAGGCTGTACCGCTTGCCTGAAGCAGCATTGCAAGGTCCGCAGCAACATGCAAAGGCTGAGGTCAGATGCTTTCATAATGTGAAGGCCTTCCAAGATTGCCAACAAGCTGAGAAGCTCTGAGCAGATAACATTGAGCAAATGTTTGAGTCATACCCTTCGTCCCCCCGCTGAGCAAAAATGCACCCATGCTGTGGCCAGAAAGAACAACCAGCATTCAGCAACCGGCAATTAGCAGCAATACCATCAAGAAGAGGGACTATGATGTGTACATCTCGCCGTTTGAATTGCTACAATACTCCATCTCTGAGACTGCAATAGTCGACAAGCCCAGGCACAGGCAGGGCCGCAATGACCAGGTCAACCTGATCAGCGTAACAAGTGAGCAGGCACCTGGCGGCTAGGCCAACGCAGACGGTGCTGACGTCGGGCCTGATATGGCGCATGGTGTCAAAGATAGCCATGCCTGCGCAGGACCCAGGTGACTTTTTGGGGGGGACCAGGCCGACTTAACATGGGAGCAACAAACAACATCATCCTGACCATATCCAAACTTTATATTTGCTTCCAAGTCGCAACCTCCACATAAGGGGTTAGCAAGATCTGTAACTCATCTGCGGCTGCTAGTATGACTCACCAGCAGTGACGGAGCCACCCGGCGAGTTGACGTACATGATGATGTCCTGCCGGCCCATGCACAGCAATGAAGCAGTCATCAACACGAGGGCCGGGGAAAAAGATGAACCTGTTCGTCTTTCCTGGCCGCCCTCCTCGTAGCTTGAAGTGCGAATCAGAAGTCGAGCAGCTCATACGAGATTTGGCAGGGCCGCACACAACAGCTGAAAGCAGACCCAGTTGAGTCCACCAAGTGGTTGACAGGATTGCTTATGTCCTACGCCAACAGAAGACTTACCCTAGTGGGGTCCGCGGCGTCCAGGTACAGGAGCTGCGCGACGATGAGGTTCGCCATGTCGTCGTCCACAGCGCCGCCGCAGCGAATGATGCGCTGCATGCCGCGTAAGGTGGGCATGCATCAGATGGCCTGCACTAGGAGGGTAAGTAGAAATTGGCCGGCGACTGGCACAAGCTTCCCAAGCGCCGCTGCCGCTGCCGGTGGTGCCAGTGCCAGGCAGCGATGGGCGATGGCGCAGCTGCAGCGCTCACATAGTTGAAGAGCTGGCTGATGACCGACTGGAAGCGCTCGGCGAGCATGGGCGGCGGGCCCTGGCCCTGGTTGGCCGTGATGGGCCCGCAGAAGGGCGACGGCGGCGCCTCCAGCCCGCGCCTGCGGCCAAGGCCGCGGCCACTGGCCGTCTCAGCTCGCTGCGCGCCGGCCATGGTCTGGGCCGCGGCCTCACCGGCGGCGGCGCGGCTGCCACGGCAACGGCAGCCCGACGAGAGGGACTAGACGTCACTTGATGGACCAGATGCCGCTGGTGGTGGTGCCGTCGACGTCGAAGCGGCGCTCCGACCACGGCGCGGCGTCACCGCCGCCGCGGGGCATCGCGGCCACCAGCCTGCCGCCCGCGCACCGCGGGGCTAAGTCAGGCGCCGCTGCGGCA
>WELB01000037.1:534267-548683 GCA_009602725.1 Spirogloea muscicola
CCCTAGCTCAGGCCTTGGACCCGCCAGCCGCGGCGGCGGAGGCGGCGGCGGCGGCGGAGGCGGCGGCCGCCCCCATGGGGTCGCGGCTGCGGGACATGATCCGCGCCGTGAGGGCCTGCAAGACGGCGGCGGAGGAGCGGGCGGTGATCGCCAAGGAGTGCGCAGCTCTGCGGGCGGCGTTCCGCGACGCCGACGCCGGCGCCGCCGGCGGCGGCGCCGCGGCGGACCACCGCCACCGCAACGTCGCCAAGCTCATGTTCGTGCACATGCTGGGCTACCCGACGCACTTTGGCCAGATGGAGTGCCTCAAGCTCGTCGCCGGCGGCGGCTTCCCTGAGAAGCGCGTCGGCTACCTCGGCCTCATGCTGCTCCTCGACGAGCGCCAGGAGGTCCTCATGCTCGTCACCAACTCCCTCAAGAAGTGAGGCCGCCGCCACCTCTCATGGCGGCATTGGCCTGGCCCACCATCAGAGAGCCGGTGATCTCAAAGTGAAGGTCACAGGTTCAAATCCCGTAGATGCGCAATTGCCGCATTGCCGCGCCCTGATCTGCCTCGACCATGCGAGCGGGCCTGAGCGATGCGCAGCGTGGGTCGCCATGCTTGGCGTTGCCTTAGCGCCTCTGGCGTAGCGGAGCCTGTGCTGTGGCCTGACGTCTCTGGCGCTCACTTTCTGTCGTGCGGCGCACTACAGCGACCTCAACAACCACAGCAACCAGTACATTGTGGGCCTGGCGCTGTGCGCGCTCGGCAACATCGGCTCGGCGGAGATGTCGCGCGATCTCGCCCCCGAGATCGAGCGGCTGCTCAGCAGCAACAACTCCTACATCCGCAAGAAGGTGCTGATCTTCTCACACGCGTCGACTGCCGTTCCATTATCAGCGATCCTTCTTCAAGCAGCTGTTGCCTTTCCCCCACCATTTATTTGGCACTTAGCTTGTGGCAAAATCACGAATTACACTGGGGGCAGCTTTCGATGTGACATGAGCTGTCCGCAGCTTGTGGGCTTAGCCGACTGCATCACCTGGTTGCAGGCGGCCCTCTGCTCTGTGCGGCTCGTCCGAAAGGTGCCCGAGCTGGTCGAGAATCTTGTGGGCCCTGCCTCTGGCCTCTTGATCGACAAGCACCACGGAGTGCTCATCTCTGGAGTCAAGCTCGTGACGGAGCTGTGCTTGGTATCCGCCACCGCACTCGACCTCTTCCGCAGGGTGAGCTCTAGGCTGGTCGGAGCATCACAGTCTACAGGCACCCTGCACCTCTCCATGCTCTAAGCATTGGACTTCTGAGATGCTCAGCCATAGCTTCTCGAGCTTTTTGGCAGAGGGGTCGAAGCGTGTGCAAGTATGGCAATCACAGGCACCGACACACTTGCAACATTTCCATGCAGCAAACACCTGCGCTGGTTCGCATCCTGAAGAACCTGGTGATCAGCGGCTACGCCCCAGAGTACGATGTTGGTGGCGTCACTGACCCGTTCCTGCAGATTCTCATTCTGCGCCTGCTTCGTCTGCTTGGGAGGAACGACCCGGACGCTAGCGACATCATGAGTGATGTACTTGCACAGGCAAGCTTGGGCAATTGTGATCTCAAGTAACCCCTGTTTGACTGCATGCTCGTGTTTATCACGTTGTGGAAGAACCTGAATGTCTGGATGTTGTAGCACGTTCATGCAAGCTCACACAGCTCAACCAGTCGAGCAAGTGCAGTCGGTGGCAGTAGTGGTCTGATGGAGGTCATTATGGCCAGGTCGCTACAAACACTGAGTCGAACAAGAATGCTGGCAATGCCATCCTCTATGAATGCGTGCAAACTATCATGGCTGTTGAAGCCATTGGTGGCTTGCGCGTGCTCGCTATCAACATTCTGGGCCGCTTTCTTGCAAACCGCGACAACAATATAAGGTGCGCTTGAAGGCTGGAGTACAGCAGGCCAATACTCGGTGTCGTGCTCCCTTTGAAGTTGTCTCTAAGTAGCACTCTTTGTGTGTATTGAACAACACGACGTGGCTTGGACAGGTATGTGGCACTCAACATGCTCGTCAAGGTAGTTGCGGTGGACACGCAAGCTGTGCAAAGACATCGCAATACCATCCTCGAGTGCATCAAGGTCCAACTTTTTCATCCACACCCAGCACCTCTCTTCTGGTATCCATAGGTCATTGGGCAGGAGTTGGAACTTGCATTGCAGCCCAGCCCATCAAGCAAGCCAGAACTCTAATGCCCATTTTGCTTGTTACTATGCAGGACTCTGATGTGTCTATTCAACGACGGGCTCTTGAGCTGGTCTATGCCCTGGTCAATGAGAACAATGTGAAGGCATCTACTAAGGAGCTTCTGGAGTACTTGAAAATCAGTGCACCGGAGTTCAAGCCAGATCTCACAGCCAAGATCTGCTTGCTTGTCCAGAGGTCCGTTGAAGTGAAGCCCTGTCCCTGTGGGAGGTGCCTCGAGTTCAGGCCATTAATCTTTGTGATGGGCTTATTTGCTGCTGAGAGCCAATACAACTGTATTCAATACTTTCATGCTGATGGTGCTGTCCACATGCACCATATCCAGGTTCTCACCAAACAAGCGGTGGCACCTGGACATTCTTATCAAAGTCATGGTTGAGGTAATGTAGTCTTACATTGTTCACCTTGTGCAGCCTATACTGATGGGTAGAGTCCATGCCTTGGTCTGACTTCCAGCAAGTCTTCTAGAACAGTCAGAGGCGGTTTGCTGACCAGCATCCTCAAAAGCTCCTACAGAAAGTCTAGGAGCTGTGTCTTAATTGTCTTCTACGCTTGTACCTGATCCGCAGGCTGGACAGTATGTTGGGGAGGACTTTGTACGATCACTCATTGTTCTTATCATGAATGCACCTGAGCTCCATGGGTATACTGTGCGACTCGTCTATCGAGCATTCCAGAGCTGGCAGGGCCAGGTAGTTCTCCTGCACCTGCTTGTCAGACGAGGTCGACAATACGTGCAGTACTTTGTACGGCCAGTGTCATATAGCATGATTTTGGCGAGCATGTCAAGATTGCTGTTTCTGAGAAATGCATTGTTACTAATCAAGAGATTCAGTGGCTCTGAGCATATCGTGAATGGGTTACATTTGCATGCAGGAAAGCTTGGCACAGCTTACTGTCTGGTGCATTGGCGAGTACGGGGAACTACTCGTGAAACCGACTGATGAGCTTGAGGGCGAAGAAGTTATGACGGTATGTTCTCAAAGCAACCCAAATTTACTGGCAGCAGCTCCAGGATGGCTGTGTATGCATTGCCTATGCTGGTACTTCAAATAGCAGCTACAGAATGTTACTTAAATTAGTGGAGTTGCTCATTGATTGCAGGTCACTGAGGCAGATGCAACTGACGTTCTGGAGAGCGTGCTAGCAGACCAACGGTCTTCACCAGCGGCTCGAGCCTATGCTCTTGTTGCGCTGCTGAAGCTGTCCTCCAGGTTCCCGTCCTGTTCAGGGTAATTCCTCACCACCTGTACTCTGCCTTACTTAAATTCAGCTACTAGACAGGCTGGAGTTCCTGCCACTCTCACTACTAGCTGGTACGAAAGAGTAGCCTGCAATGCTGCTTCCTGCACAGGCCAGCTGAGGAGCATAATATGCCATCAACGGCATAAATGGCATCCAACTCAAGAATTCTCACAAGCTCTACTTTGCTGTGACACCAGGAGAGTCAAGGACTTAATTGAACAGCACAGAAGCAGCCTTCAGCTTGAGCTTCAACAAAGGGCAGTAGAATTTAGCACGATACTGGCTAGGCATAGTAAGCTCAGGTCAGTATCACGTTGACATAGTATGAACCTTGCTCTGTGTAGTTGATGCCTTATAGAGGGTCTTGTGGAGGCAAACTTATTTCTGGATTTCTTCCATGATAACTACTTGAGGCACCCTTCCATTTGCCTCTCCCCTTGACAGGACTGCTCTGATGGAGAAGATGCCAGCGTTAGATGAGGCTACCTACTTGACAAAGCAGCAGGTTGAGACAGGCTTAGCTGTTGATGTCACCAAGGCAGACTCACAGACCAGGTGAGCTTCACAAGTCTGCTTGTGGAATTACACCTCATCTGCAATCACTTCGCCAATGAATATAGTGTACAACTGTAAGTTGCTTAGAGAAAGACCTTGCTTTGTGATTATCCTGAAGATGCCTTACAGCTTGATGCAGATCAATCATGCTGTTTTCCTGGATGGCCGTTGCAACCCGCTTGATCCTCACAATTGCTCCAAGTTGATGCCAGGTCAAATGTGCAACCAAACGGCATCAAGACACCGGTACAGCCAATGCTTGCAGACCTGCTGGACTTCAGTGTGGACGATGGTGCTGCATCGCAACCAAGCTCTTCTTCTCAAGCACAAAATGGCCTTCTTGACATGCTTGGAGCTCCTCCTACGATATCAAGTGGTATTGATTGTCACACCCATCTTCTTCTCTTCAATGTATTCATTGAGTTGCTTCTTGCTGCTTGTCCATCTTCAGTGTGTAATCGTCATAATGGGAGGTGAAGTCTGCGTGAACTGTTTCCATGCATTGTCCATCTCCCACCTGCAACATATGATTGGTTGTGGTCATACCGACTATTCAATTTTTTTACAGTGTGCGATCAGGCCTGCTAATTAAGAATCCTGTGTGCCACCTTTGGTGAACTCGGCAGAGCTGATGTTATGATTCCATTACATGCAGGTACAAGTGGTGTAGACACGCTCTTAGACTTGCTCTCTCTCGGCGACATACCTTCCAATGTTCCTACTTCCTCAGCCGCCTCAGCATCGACTATCTCAGACCCTTTCAATCTCCTTCTAGGCACTTCTTCTCCAGCAGAGACGTCCTCCTCTCCCCTGCCACCTACTCCTGTTGATTCATTTGGCTCTTTACACATACAATCACCTGTGGCTAGTGCTCCAGGTAAGACACGTGCCAGATAACATCATAGTAGCTCTTTATTTCATTGGTCTGTTGTGCCTGACCCTTGTTGTGAAATTCATCACCAAGCATTGCTAACCATACATGCATCTTGCTCCAAACTGATAGGTTGAGATGTGTATATGTGGTACTGGTCTGCATGACACAAAATGAATCTCTTAAGGCTTGTCAGAATTGTCCAGCTTGCAGTCCAAGGTCATCATACAAAGTTTGGGACAAGGCCCCTAAACTACTGTTGTTACATGTGTGTGCAGCCATCCCGTCCATTGTGGCCTTTCAAAGCGCAAAGCTCAAGATTGTATTCGACCTTAGAAAGGATAACAGCAATGCCCAAGTTACTCACGTTCATGCCACCTTCTTCAACAACACCTCTGACCCCCTCGATGAATTCGTCTTCCAAGCTGCCGTGCCCAAGGTATCCAACATTCTCTACACACAAGTGTCACGTTTTATCAGCCATGCTTTGAGCTACTGCATTGCTACTTGTTTACTCAACTACTCCAGAGCTCAGCCAGCAAGATATAATCCGAATAGCCAGCAACAAGTCAAGAGGCTATGAAGAAGGAGACTAAGTATATGCTAGTTGCATGTGAATCTGAGAAAGTGATTCGTTTGCAAGGAGGGAGCAAGGCTTGTGTGTGAGTGGAAGAAAGCATGCAATCTCTCACGTGCACTCTATATCTTCTGATGCTTGAGTAGTTCATGCAACTGCGCTTGGAGCCTGCGTCCGCCAGCATGTTACCGGCTAACAGTGGCTCAGTCACACAAGACATGGTAGTGACTAACAGCCTCCATGGCCAGGTAGCAATCAACATCCTTCTTCATGAAGAAATCTTGGAACTTGATGACAATGTATCTATGATGGATGTCCTTTGAGCTTGGCAGTCTGGACACTCTCAACCATCTGTTTCATATGCCTTGTCGCATCGTCAAGTGAAAGCTTTGTGTGCATGTATATAGGTACATATGCTAATGGCTGTTTCCTCGTCCGCGCAGAAAGCCCTTGTGATGAAGTTGAGAATAGCATACAAGGCTCTTGGTCAAGATGTGCTTGAGCAAGGACAGGTGTCCAATTTTCCGCAGCATTTATAGCAGGAGGTCTGTGCAGGTGTTGGCAATGCAGCATGTGAACAAGCCGTTTTCAAGGCTTTGTCTCTACGCTTAGGCTCTTCGCACACCCGATAACCTCCTCTTGCTCCTTCCGGGGCATCGAACTTGCTTGCGAGAGCCTCAGGTCAAGCACATGTCGAAGTGATTCTTATCTCTCCCCCTGCAAATTGTTCAGGCCCCTTACTCAGGTTGCCTCTTCCCTACTGAAAAGTCTGTATGCCGTCTTTTACAAGCACGGGGGCTGACCCGGAGGTATATAGGAGGTTGGTGCCACGCGGCGAGGCTCGTCAGGACTAAATATCAGGCACAGATACTTAGGCATTCAAGGCGCAGTATCTGGACTGGTCTTCAGGTGCTCAAGTTTCCATGCACAGGTAGCACTTTTGTCGATAACTGCTAAGCAGACACTCCGGCGCTCAGACGCCAAAGGCAGTGCGAGAGGTGGAGGCAGCGGCCTTCGGAGGCGCTCATGGCGCAAACAGGTGGGCCTGCATGGACATGGCGCCATGTAATGCTCGTCCCGCTGGGGTGGCCCAGCAAGCAGTTAGGTACAAAGAAAGAAATAAACTGCGCTAGCATTGTGATATAAATTCGAGGCCAGACTGGTGATGGAGGTCTCTGTGGAGCACCGAAGTGCTCTGAGAATCTACATCTGTTCCTCATATGCCCATGTGGATGACTGACATTGATCTGCCACGGCTGGTTCTCAAGTAAGATTGGATCCAAACCAATCAGCAATCATTCCTGCTGATGATGCCGGAGCAGCGCCATCAGCACCCACCCCCAAGTCTTGACCCATCCAGGGTGGTGGCTCCCAGCCAGATCTCGTTGTTCTTGTGGAGCAAGTAGATGCCTAAACGAGCGGGTTCGTGAGAATTAATCAATGTCCCATACACCAGACCCAAAACCTGCATTGAAGTATCGTAAAAAGGTCGATTAGTGCTGAACAGTGAGCCCATGTGACTGCAGCTTAGGACAAAAATGTCGCAGCATATTGTGCTTCGAATCCGTCGGTCAATCGTGCATCACAACTCAGATGTCTGTTGCAACACTGACATGCCATAACCACAAGGTGTCGAAGTAGAACCAACTCGATGCTGGCCATCATGCGAGGCCACCTGGACCCACCTGACGCGCCCTTGCGTCACTGGTTCGTTTCAACTGCCGCTCTTCCCGGCAGCTCAGCGCCGCTGGCGTCAGCGGCGGGCTACGCTGCCACCACATTGGCGGAGCAGCCCACATGGATCTGGGCGGCCATGTCAGGGACGACAAAAGCAGCCGACAGGCGTGGGCCCGGGAAATGGAGCTCCAATAGCGCCTCCCTGGTAAGGGCTACCATTTGGGCTCCGACCGGCACTGCATTTGACGACAGAATTGGGCCCCACTGCCCCACACTCCGGGAAGGCCACCCCCGGTTTCCAGCTGGGGCGAACCTTCGGGAGTGCTAGTCCGTCATCCTATTCAACAATGACTAATAAGTTCGTGCTTCACTTTCCTTTCTTATGATCAATGAGTATGTACTCTACTTTTCTTTCTTTCTTTCCTTCTTCTTAAGCACCACCTCAGCAGAGGCCCCTCTGAACCTTTGTGAATTCTTTTTGGGCTGGCTTTTCGCAGCCCTTGCCCCCATTGGGAGTGCCACTTCTTCTTCTTCAGCAGAGGGCTTCATACCATGCAGCCCCGCTTTGCGGACTGGCCACTCACAGCGATCACCCTCTACTGGAAGAGCCATGGTGGTAATTCCCTATTTCCCTTTTTCCTTCATATCGGGGCCTGAGCCTAAGCCTAGGTCCTTCCTCTCCCGACAACTTCTCGACAGCCGGGAAGCCGCCCCCCCCCCCAATTCCCCCGCAGCCCGCTGCCATGGCCATGAATACCGCCTCCGCCGCCGCCGTCGCCACAATGCTTCAGTCGCCGCCGCCACCGCCTCTCCTCCGCGCCGCCGCCTCCATCGCCGCCGTCCGCTCCGCGAGCTTCGCCGGCGCCCTCCTGGGCCTGCTCGCTCGGAGGCCGCTGCCGCCAGCCGGGAGCCTCTCCCGCTCGATCACTCGCCGCGGCGCAGTCCAGGTGACGGCTCCGCATGCGCTTCTTATAATGGATAGCCTTGGAGTGTACAGCCCATTGAATGCTCAGCAGGAAAGCGATGGAGGTCCCGGCGCCGGCACTGTTCCCGGGACTCGAACCCTGCTCGCGGGACTGGAAATAGTGCGAGAGCCCCTGCAGCCAGCTCCGTCGTCGACGATATGTCCTTCGGCTGGCGATCGTATGATATTGACGTCGACTCTGAAGCCGATCTGCCAGGTGCGAGCCATGGGGGAGGCCGCGGCGGCGGTGGCTGTCAAGGCCAACCCGCTGCTGGCCCCGTACCAGATGGGGGACTTCGAGCTGAGCCACCGCATGGTCCTGGCGCCCCTCACCCGCTGCCGAGCGCTCGGGACGGTGCCTCAGGTGTGACAACTCTCTCGTTGCGGTGCTTCTCTGTGTGACCACTGCTAAGCAGCTGCGGCAGCCCAAGAGCTCGAGATAGTGGAGCTGCTGATGCAATTCAGATGCCATAAGCACTGGAGACGTTCGCTGCATGGCATCATAACTGGATCTCGCACTCTGCCGCTCTGTGTCTACTGTGCACGCCCAGCCGGCGGCCGCCGAGTATTACGCGCAGCGGGCGTCGCCAGGCACGTTCTTGATCTCAGAGGCCACGTGTGTTGCCCCGGGCGGCCACGGCTACCCCAACACGCCCGGTATCTACACCAGTAAGTGCCTAACTGAGAGCTGAAACTACGTTGCACTTCGACTGGGCAGGCAATCGTGCTCTAATATCGGCAAAGTGGGCCTTGTGCTTTGTTGGCCTGATCAACTGTGACCAAGTATAGACAGTCCTTGTTTTGAATGGCAGTCTGATGCTCGACCATCTAAGAGATGCTACTCCAGCTGTCATGAATCCTGACAGGTATTGTGCTGTCCTGGCTGGGCAGGGGAGCAGATTGAGGCCTGGAAGCCCATTGTGAAGGCTGTGAAAGATAAGGGTGGCATCTTCTTCCTCCAGCTCTGGCATGTCGGACGTGCTTCACATCCGGCCTACCAGCCCGATGGCGGCCTGCCTATGTCATCTTCAGCCATTCCTGTGCGCGACGGCGAGAAGGTGTGCTTGGAGACAAGTACTGCTTGGAGAAAACACACTGTCTGCCTTTGTTGACACCCTTAAGTGACAGAGTTGGCATGGGCTATCTTCTGGACGCAAGCTCTGGTGTTGCCTGTCTGGAGGACCAAGTGCAAACAAAGCAACAACCGCTCTTCTAATGTACTTTGTGATTCTTTTAACTTACATGTTGTGCTCTCCTTGCACGTACACAGATCTTCCTGCCAAACTTCACAAGTGCTGAGTTTCCAACCCCGAGGGAGATGACAAAAGAGGATATCGAGCAAGTCACTGAATATGTAAGAGAATGTCTCATCAATGAGTCTCTGGGACTCTTATGAGGTTGATTAGAGGACCTCCAGCTACTTGTAGGTCACGCAAGCGTGCTTGCTGCCTTCAGGCCATCGTTGCTAATATGAGCTTGCAAAGTGAGCTTGGAGAAGTGCATAAACACATGTTGAGTGATTGCAGCAGGTAAACTGCCTGCTACTTATAGAAAAGACACGAGTTCTGATGATGGGACTTTTAACATGGCAGTTTCGCCAAGGAGCTCGCAATGCCCTTGAAGCTGGCTTTGATGGTGTTGAGATCCATGGCGCCAATGGGTACATCATTGACCAGTTCATCAAGGACGGGATCAACAAGCGCACGGACGAGTACGGAGGCACTCCCGAGAAAAGAGCGCGGTTCTGTTTGGAAGTTGTGGATGCTGTGGTGAAGGAGGTGAGCAGTTGATACTGGAAGGATGGTCGTGTAAACCATCAGGTGTGTTTGTATCTGATTTGTCAGCATGTACTACGAACAAACAGAGTAACAAGGGAGAGGCTCGTCACGCTGCTGCTTAGTTGGTGCAATGTAAGCAATATGAATGTGTCTGTACAGGTTGGTGCTGGAAAGGTGGGAATCCGCTTTTCCCCTTTTGGAGGATACTTAGATGCCACGGACTCCAACCCACACGGCACAAACGTCATCATCATGAATGAGGTCTGGCTTGCAATATTGCCTGGTCACACAGATCATAGCAAGATGGCAAGCACATTCTGCAAGCTAAAATGAGGATAAGCTCAGCTTGCAACTGTGGAGCAATTTCACAATTGATTGCTCCACTTGCTGACACACCGGTGCCATGCTTCTTGACATGCAGCTTAACAAGTATCCCCTGCTGTATATCCACGTCGTGGAGCCGCGTGTGTTGGGTGGCTCAGACCGAGAAGGAACTATTCCCACAGAAATGACTGTGGAACCTTTTCGCAAGGCGTTTAAGGTACAACGTTCACTGGCTAGCTAGCACATGCCATTACTGCCCAGCAAAGGCTGTAGCTGAGTAGTGCATAATTACACTGGTATGCTAACTGCTGAGCGATCTGCAGTTCATTGACCACCAAATTCATTGTCATCGTCATGTGCTCAGGGCACTTACATTGCTGCTGGCGGCTTCCAAAGAGAATCTGGTATGCAGAACCTTGCAGAGGAGAAATCCGACCTCATCTGCTATGGGCGGCTCTGGCTGGCCAATCCTGACCTCCCACGGAGGTTTGAGCTCGACGCTCCGCTGAACAAATACGATAGAGCCACGTTCTACTCGCCTGACCAGGTCAAAGGTTACTTGGACTACCCATTCCTGGATGAGGCTTACGTGAATGCTTGACGTCTCAACCTTTTGCGTGGCCAAGAGAATAAGCCAGAATCCTGGCTTATTCTCAGCAAGGTGCATTGCATTTCTATGGTTGCCGCAGCCCCAAATAGCAGGACCAATCTTCATGCCATCCCTATTTCCCTATGTCTTCTGGCCCATCTGAGAATTAGACCAGCCTCCACTTCTGTTATCTGCTTGTATGAGATTTTCCGCTAGGTCAATTTGCAACTCCAGATATTGGTGTGAGTGTTGGGGTGATAGAATATCCACTTTACGAATTTGCCAAGCGGCCTCAAGCGGCCTCAAACCATGAGGCTGGGAGGCATTAAGTGTACAGTTTCTCGCCTTTATTCAAAGAACTGAGCAAATTTACCAGACAGACGAGTCAAAGACCATCAATGTACCCTCCTCCACATTAACATGTCCATGTAAGTGCACTGTTTAGGACCAGGCCCGCCAGTATGCTCTCTGGGTAGGCAACACTACTGTGTAGTGACATTCCGACATTGAGTCGCAGACCCGTCAACAATAAGTCGAGGGCAAACGGCAAGTCATGCCTCACTGGAACCCTCACATCTCTTACGTACATCCCACACGGCACACAGCACTGCTAAGCGCCATGCTCAGCTGTTTGGCAGAACATCGTGCTCCTTCGAATCAGAGCTCGGGAGGTAGGACAGGTTGCTCGGTCATACCCACTTACCAGGACATGTCCTTCACCCTCGACATCGAGCTCCTATGTTGCAAGGAAGTTCAGACTGCCTGCACTGATTGCCCGACGCTCACTAATTTCCTAAGTGGGCGGCTCCATGCCACCTGCCAAAAGAAATAAATAACTCATCCAATGTAAGGCAATGATGTGAGAGGCCAGCCCGTCAAAATGAACAAGGTCTGAAAGGGCCCGTTGGGCAAAATGTACTCTACGCAACATTTGCAAATGGACACTCAATAACCTCTAGTCAGCATTGCAGACCGGAGTAAGACTAGAGGGCGGAGAAGCGTCGTCCTGTCAAGACCTTAAAAGCTTCGACGGGTGCGCTTTGATCAAATAGGCTGGGTTTCTGGCAACGTCCTGCAGCACACTGAAATGCACCTGCAACCTGGCAACCATGCGGTCGAGTCTTAGGTGCAAGCAAGACGTTCTCCAGTCAGTCCCGGCTGAAACCAGGCCTTAACCCTACGACCCTGTTTAAGCGCCTCGTTGTATGTATTTAGACAAAGAGATGTGTGTATTAAGAGATGGGGAGGCCATGTGTGGCCAAGTACAAAGGCAAGCACATTGACAAATGCACGTCACCTGCTGCTAAGCCGACCCGCTCAGTAACCACGAGTCAGCACATAGAGGTCGCTAACTGATGCTCGAATACCGGATGGCAATCGACAAGCTCTCGAACTACCAGCCAAGGCTCGACCAGCTTTCTGATGCAACGCATGAGCCTGAGCTCGTTGCAGACAAGCTGACACTCGACGTCGCAAAAATGACATGTGGGCAGCCGGCATATTCATCTGGGCTGGAAGCATATCCTCGCGTCGTGCATATCCGAGACTCGCTATGTTCTCAAGTAGGGTATGGAAGCGAGGACCCAAGCAGCCGAAAGTGTCGATTGCGGCCGGGAGAAGGTGGTCGCTGCGGGGGTAGTCAGAGTAGTGTCGGAGCTCAGCACCTCAAACAAAGCTTAAACAAAGCTTGTCCATTGACGACCCAATTTTAAATAAACGTGACGTCACGGGTTAGGCCGGGCGTTGAATCTGACGCACCCTGCCTGACGTCACGGCCCTCTTTCACTTGCCAGAGGCGCCCACGTAAGCGGGACGTCACGGGTCTGGCCGGGCGTTGAATCCGACGTCACGGCCGCCTGACGGCGCCACAGAGGCGCCCACGTGGCGCAAAGCGCTAGCACGTGGGCTGAGCTGTGCATCCTGCACACCACGTGGCACTAGCTGCCACTTGGCTCCCGCCATCCACCCGCCCCCTTCACGACTCTTGTGCTTGCCTTGCGTACTCGGCCACTCAGGCCCTCCACCACTCAACACACCACTCAACACACCACTCAACACAAGCTCCATTTCTTCAGAGCGATCAAGGGCAGTGCATGTGAACTAAAACGGAGACCAAGCCGTGTCACTACAATGGTCAGGCAAAGTAGAAAGAAGGGCTCGCCCATTGGAAATAGGGGGCTGGGGAAAGCCAGCCCAAAAAAGAATGAACAAAGGACGAGAAGGGGCCAGGGGAAGCACTACGAAAAACAAGCACAAAACGAACCAAAAGCAGCTACAACGCATACGACCGCTCGCACCCAGCCCAATGTGCCACCAAGGTTGGGTGTGCGGTCGCCTGCGCCGCTCGGGCTAAAGAGCTCAAGTACGCCGACCATCCGCGGGAAGACGAGTGCTTCCCGCTGGCGATTGACTCGCATGCGGCGTTGGGCGCTCGGTGGCTCGAGTTGCTCACCCAGCTCGCTCGCCACGCCATCGCCCGTCGCTTCCATGGGGAGCCGGTGGACTTTCCTGCAGCCGGGTCGCTAGCGCAGGTGTACCGGATGCGCTTGGCCGTCTCGCTGCAGCGGTCGATGGCCCGCGCGCTGCACCTGCGGGCCGGCAGAGCCCTCGCTGCTGGCTCTGGCTCTGGTCAAGGGGACCCACTTCCAGGAGCCTAGCGTATCTGACCTGAGGCTGCTTAGCAGGGGTTACTGAGTGATCCGTAGCTACTTTGTTTCTGTGTGCTTGTTTTTCTTAGCGCTTCTTCTGGCCCCCTTCTCGTCCTTTGTAGATTCGTTTTTGGGCTGACTTTTCCAGGCCCTATTCTCAATGGGCGAGCACTTTCTCTTTCTCTACAAAGCACTCAGTAACCCCTATAAGCAGCCTCAGGTCAGAGATACTGGGTTCCTGGAAGCGGGTCCCTGGCCGGAGCCAGAGGCAGCAGCGAGGGCTCTGCCTGCACGCTGGTGCAGCTCGCGGGCCATAGACCTCTGAAGCGAGACTGTTAAGCGCATGCCGGACACCTGCGCTAGCGACCCGGCTGCATGAAAGTCCACCGGCTCCCCATGGAAGCGGCGGACAATGGCGTGACGTGAGAGCTGGTTGAGCAGCTCGAGCCACCGAGCGCCCATCCTCCCGTGCGTATCAATGGCGAGCGGGAAGAAGTCGTCTTCCTCCGGTGTCTGCATATTTGAGCTCCTTGGACCGAGCGGCGCAGGCTACAACATACCCAGCCTTAGTGGCACACTGGGCTGGGTGTGAGCGGTCATATGGGTCCTCTTTAAATAGCCAGTATTAAGTACCTCTTAATAGCAGTGAGCTCATCCAGATGGGGCTGTGAAAAGCCAGCCCAGAAGGAATGGACAGGGTCATAAGGGCCGTTAGGTGCTGTGACACATAGAGAGGCTATAACAGAGAAGAAGTGGCACTCCCAATGGGGGCAAGGGCTGCGAAAAGCCAGCCCAAAAAGAATTCACAAAGGTTCAGAGGGGCCTAAGAGCGGTGAGCAGCTACAAAGGGGCCTGAGGATGCAATGGTAAAACAGGGGGAGGATGGATCACTCAATAAGTACGAGTGAGGAGCCTCAGATCCGACAGACTAGCTGCCGGGAAGCTATCACCCTGACGAAA
>WELB01000037.1:590584-609604 GCA_009602725.1 Spirogloea muscicola
CGTGAGCCGCGGCCCGCGCTGGCCGCCGCGTGCGTTCTCACATTAGCAGCGACGCCGCGGCTGCGCCAGTCGGCCCGCCCGCCGCCGCCCGCCGCCATGGCGCTACTGCGTGGCGGCGGACCCCCTGGCTCTGGGGCACTCGCGGCATCACCCGCTCGCCGGCAGGTGGCTCCCGCGCCGGCCACGCTCGCTCTCTGCGAGTAGCTCGGCGGCCGATGCCGAGCTCTGCCGCTGCGGATCTGCTCCGCCTGCGCCAAAGTAGCCGCAGCGACCGCTGCCTCGCGCTCCGCCAAGCCAGCTCGCAGATCTTCTCTGTCTCTTGTCAATGGCCACGCCGGCCTACCCTTCCTGACAATTGCGCCACTGCCGTACAGGACTGTTGGCAGCACAGCAGGAGCTCCTCTGTCGCTGTGGCGGCTGGCCGCAGCTCGCTGTCCTCCAGGTGCAGCTTCGATCTCCAGCTCCGAGTTCTGCTGCCGTCGCTGGTGAAGCTGGTGCTGGGCTTGCTCCTGTTGGTCGTGGTGCTGGCACGAGAGGGTCGGTCCTGCAACAGGATTCGGCGAGCGTAGAACCCTGCGCCAGGTCGCGGCTATGCATGAGAGTTGCTCTTGTCTCAGCGGACGCGAGCGGCGCCGACGGACCTGCGCTGCCGCCACAGCCCGCCGCTGGAACACTCGACTCTCCCTCATGGTGCTGCGGGCTGTTGTGTCGGGCTCGACCAACCGAGGCAGGTCTGGTGGCCGCGCTCTCTTGAAGAGCCTGCTGCAAGCCAGGGGGCTTGCCAAGACCAGTTTTGCGCTGACACTTCGGCCTGGAGAGGTAGAGAGCTGCAGCAGAGGGCAGGCTGGCCGGGTGGCTGCTGTCAACGACGTGAAGGATGGCGGACGGACTTTCACAGGTGCACTGCCGCTTCTGCAAGCGCGTCTCAATTCTCCGGACTCCAAAGGATTACTTCACTTACCGTATTTTGTGCTGGTTGCAGATGCAAGGGAGGAGAATGCAACAGTTGCAGAAGAGGATGGAGGACATGCCGATGGCTCAGCTGACAACGGCACTGCAGCCACAGACAACAACGGTGCTGAGCGAAGTAGCGCTGGAGGAAAGACGCCGGTCGCTGGCTTACCACTCGTGGGACCGCTAGCGGAGGTGGTTGTGGAGAAGGTCATCCCTGTCGCCACAGACTCCAGCCTGGGTGAGGCAGTGGAGAAGGCTGCCACAGCAGTCTCCGTTGTTGGTGAATTCGGTGCCACTGCAACGACGGCTGCGGCTGTGGAGCGCACCATCGCTGTCCGTACAGTTGGCTTTTGGGTGAGCTGCCTAAACCCTAAACCCTAGCTCTAAACCTGAATCCTGGAACGCTTAGGGCCCCTTTATTGTGCAAGACCCTGATATCACACTAATTCGAGGTTCTGAGAGCTGGCTTATGCATTTTGCAACCCAATGTATAAGGTGGCCGCGGCCGTTCTCTTTGGAGCTGCAATTGGTGCACAAGAGGGCCCCTCCAAGGCATCCGAGTATTTCACTGGGTGAGCACGAGCACCACTGAAGCACGAGCTGGCGTTCATTGTGCCTAGAAGGGCCAATATGCATCACGCAGGGCCATGCACTCTTCTGAAGCCAGTCATGGACAGGAAGCCTAGCAATTTTTCCAGCCTGGCTGCACTATGCGCTTATTCCAGTGCAACCAAGACTTGTGCACTTTGACTTTGTGGTTGTATGTCATTATATAGCCTCTCATTGCTGGTACTTGTAAGTAGGTCCAGCCCTTCATCTTTGCAGTCTCCAATCTGTTTGTCTAATAAATGCATGTGTGGCAACCCCGATCGATGATGATTCAAGCCGTGTGATTGGTCATCCCTGGCAGATACCTTCTTGAGCAGAGCCTCTCTGTCGACAACCTCGTTGTTTTTGTACTTATATTTAAGTACTTCAAGACACCCATAGAGTACCAGGCAAGCTCCTCTTTTATCATACTTTCCCCTATGTGATCATCTTACTCATGTGATAGGCAGGCTGCCCGTGTTTACCACTGCATTGGCTGCTCAGCCACACTCTGAGACCATCATTCGTCTTAAGCACGGTATGTGACTGGACAGAAGATCCACAGCAACATACAGCAGATCCAAAGCACTGCACTAAATCTATCTATGATTTCTCCATGAACCAGGCGCGCGTTCTCACGTATGGCATTGCAGGCGCTATAGTCTTCCGAGCTGTCATGATCTTCCTTGGGATTGTGACCATCAAGGTTTGGATTGTCCCTTTCTGGTCTGTACTAGCTCGGGTTTACTCCCTTTGACCATTTTGCTCCTGCTCCTTGCAAAACTCACCTAATGGCTTGCAAGCAGAGGCAATCGCCTATGTTGACAGCGTTGTCTCTGTGTTGGTAAGAGCTTCTGTGCGGAACCTTTTGTTACTATTGCAGGCCTTTGAGCCTGTCAACCTCATCTTTGCTAGCATCCTCTTGTGGTCCTCATATAAGGTGACGTTCCTATCACCTAATTCACCTCTGCTTGTTGCTTCATCTGACATATGAATGTAATGCCTGTAGATCATGTGCATGCCCTGGCATTTGCCAGCTCAACCGGATTGCCGCTGTTTACAGCTGCCAGCTGTTGTGAAGATTCCTGCTAACCAACCGGCCATTGTCGAGCTCCTGCCAGCTGCTGTTTGAGACTGAAGAGGATGAGGAGGAGGATCTGGGCAACAACTTTGTCGTCAAAATATGTCGAAATCTCATCCCCGTCACAAGTATGACCGTTGCCTAGAGGACTCGGTGGAGATGTGCTTTGAGCTGTTGTCTCGTGCATCAGATAGCTATGTAGAGGAGCTTGTTGTGTACTCCCCACCTAGGCAGCTAATCGGAGCAGCACTCAGCCGGTGCTACTTCTGTTCCAGTATGTCCTTCTTGTGGGTGAGAGTAGACACAAGAAGACCATGCTGTCCACCTCCAAATCGCATCTTGCTGGCAGTGCCTTATAGTTTAGCTCCTTTTGCTGTGGCAGACACTTATGATGGAAACAAGTTCTTCACAGTTCAGAACGGCGTGAAAATGGTGAGTGTGAAAGCTGGAATCTGCGCTGCCAAGTAATCAGATTGTCAATGCCTGCTCTTCAAAGAAGCCTTTCTGCAGCTTAGGTGGTCTGTACTAGGGTTGTATGCTTTGATGCCCTTCTCCTCCTTATAGGTCCCTGTAAGATCATAGTTTGGCGACCTGATGTCTGCAATCTTAGATGCATCGTGATCTGTTATTGACATCACGCCAATTCCCCCAATGCATATTGACTGATATGGCGTATCTGCTCCAACTGTGGATGTCCATGCAGGCCACACCACTATTATTGACACTGGCCGTTGTGGAGCTCAGTGATATTGTGTTTGCGGTATTTGTTCCATACAATCATTTGCATAAACCTGATAATAGTCCGCTTCTGCAAGCACGTCTTGACTGCACTTGCCAATAAAAGTCGAGCCTCATGCAGCCTGATTGCTGCATATCCTACCAAGAATGCTGTGGCAAGCTCACAAGTCTCATCCACAGTGGCTGGGCTCATCATCGCTTCCAAAGCCAATGTTCATGCACAAGTCTCATGAGAATGTCAAGCAGCCCCACTTGTTAATCGTCAACCAACACTGATGAGATGCAATTCTGCCTCATGTTTGCTTGTAGGTTGACTCAATTCCTGCTGTGTTTGGAGTTACCAAGGACCCCTTCATCGTTTACACGTCCAACATATTTGCCATAGCCGGTGAGCTGCAAAGGCTTGCTTACCTCCTGAGGCTTTGCTGACATCTACAAATGTTGTAGCCTTCAGCTGGTGCCACTGGCCCTGGAAGGGCCACCATCTTGCTCTTGCCTCAGAAACCTCAATGATTCAGTCAGACACTCTCATATAAACAAACATGTAGTGAAGCGATACTTTTTTGTTCTCCACTATCTGTCAGGGCTGCGTTCCTTGTACACGGTCATTTCATCCAGCATGGGTGATCTCGCCTACTTGCAAGTAAGCTGCACCTGTCATTCTTACTTGGCGAATTGTGAATAACATTCTACTTCATGTAGGGTGCAGTAAGTTTCTGTGGTGTGATGTGTTGTAATGACTGTCGATGCATGCCACTGTATGCTGATGTATGTCACAACAATCTAACGCAACTGCTGTTAAATGACAGCCTGCTGTAGCTATTGTACTTGGGTGCATAGGGAGCAAAATGTTTGCAGACTTTGCAGGTGAGGCCCATTTCTCTTTCTATGTCTCAGATCCCTGAGCAGTCTGGGGATCATATTCATATTTGCATGTACACTTGAAGACGCCAACGCTTTCTGTGACTACAGTGGGTGGCACATGCAGGCTTCCACATATCCACAGAGTACTCACTTGCATTGGTCATCAGCATACTGGGTACAGGGATTTTCCTCAGCCTTCGATACCCGCCCTCCGACAAGGACGAATAGTGTATACTTTGCTCATCTCCTGCCTCTCCTCAATCTTCCCTCTTGTGTTCCTGTCCTCCATTTACCCTCAACTTATCGCCTCTCCCTTCGCTTGCATTGACTCACTCCATCCTGACCTTTTTGACGCTTGTAAGAGCAACCGGCACAGGCAACATAGGCTTTAGGATCTTGCCACAATTGTGTAAGCATTCTTCCAAATTGGTTCCTGCGTGAACCACCTGTAGCATCAGACCCCAACAGGGCAAGGTGGACGCAACAGCAACCCCATTTCAGGGAAAGATTAAACACCCACGCCCTTCTGCCAGAACAGCCCCCCATATAGCCAGTCATCTTTTGCACTTGCAATGTTGCTAGCCTTGACTGGCCCTCCCCAAGTTCTGTCGGCCAAAAGGGCGACGTAAGCGATGGTGATGTCGACTATGCAGCTTGCTTGCGTCCGACTTACGATGCATAGTCAGCAGCCATAGTGTAGCAGCACGATAGTGACTTATGGCTTCCTCAAGAGATTGCATCCGTTTGTCATCGCTGACGTGCTCTCGTGGCTGGACAAAGGAAGCAGCTATGGCACACGCATCATCAGGCGGCCGGTCAGGCTTGACAGGCCCACCTCGCGATGGCTTGTCCGGCTGCCTTGAGGACTCCTGCCTTTGAAGCGCGGCAAGCCACGCACGCCCGCTCATCGATGTGGTGGGAGGAGGAAAGATAGAGGCTCATCCTGGAGGGAAGTCAGTTCGTACATTGTGTAGCCTGTGACACCAGTTCGTACATTGTGTAGCCTGTGACACTTTTATGCCCACAGGTGTCCACCTAAGTAAGACATCAGGTACCTAGATTCCTAGATTTATGGAAGTGTGAAACTCAGTCAGCTCAGTGTCCAACTAATTCAAGTAGGGCTCCATCTCGGCTCTTTAAGACCTTGTCCATAACTTTGGGCTGGCCCCTCCTAGCCACCACTTAATGTGGCCGCGCTTGCTTCAAGTAGGGCACTGGAACGATCCGTCCTACTGAGGATCACCTTGGAGGTTGGGCCGAAATGCAGGCAAGCGCGGCCACATTGACTGGTGCTGGGAGGGGCCAGCCCAAAGGAATGGACAAGGTCTGAAGGAGCTGAAATGGAGCTCATCATTCTCTCTACTGGGAGGTCCACCGTCCTGACCGAGTTAGGGCGGGCCGTCAGCCCTAGGCATGTCCGGGGATCACCAGCCGCCACGTGGCAGGTGGGCAATCAGGTGGGCTTGGGCCGGGAAAAGAGCAAAGCGGCTGCTGATATCAAAGAATTGGCTGTGAACTGCCAGCCAGATGCATACAGATGTTCATGACGAAGCCGAAGGCTAGGCAGACAGGCAGCCCTCAATACCCCCGTGTCAGCAGTAGCAAGTCAGATGAGCTGAGGGGAGGAAGAAGAAAGTGCTCGCCCATTGAGAATAGGGGCTGGAAAAGCCAGCCCAAAAAAGAATGAACAGAGTACGAGAAGGGGGCCAGGGGAAGCGCTAAGAAGAGCAAACCCGCTGCGCAATCCAGAGAAAGTGCTCGCCCATTGAGAATAGGGGCTGGAACAACCAGCCCGAAAAAGAATGAACAGAGTACGAGAAGGGGGCCAGGGGAAGCGCTAAGTAACAGTAATCCAGAGGCTGCTGCAAGGGCGCGACCAGCCCGACGACGCAAAGCAATCGCCTGGGACCGCCGCCGGGTAAGGAGAAAAGTAGATAAAGAAATAAGGAGGGAGAGAGAGAGAGAGAGAGAGAGAGAGAGAGAGAGAGAGAGAGAGAGAGAGAGAGAGAGAGAGAGAGAGAGAGAGAGAGAGAGAGAGAGAGANGAGAGAGAGAGAGAGAGAGAGAGAGAGAGAGAGAGAGAGAGAGAGAGAGAGAGAGAAGCGTCTTTCCTCAGAGTAGAGAGAGGAGGGGGGCGGTGGCTACGCAACGGCCAGCCCACCAGAAACGGACGTGGCCCTGAGCAAGCAGGGTTCAGTCAGCACGCAGGCTCCTAGGTTCCTCTACAGCCAGCGGCCTGCCTCTGCGGCGCAGCCTCGCAGCTCGAATTGCGTATGATGGGCTCCGCGGACGATGTGGCGGACAGGCTGAAGGTGAGGCCGCCGCCCGTCTCCGCTTATCTGGACTACAGAGCGAGTCTGAGGCCCACCAGCCCATGCTGCTATGCCTGCAATGCCTTGTAGCGGTGTCAGCCCATTGCCATGACTACTTCGACTACAAGTTGCTGGCTGCGCCAGACGCCATAACTCGACACTCCTTATTAAGTCCTTAGTGCACCCAAAAAAATATCTACAAGCTGCCTGGATATGCAGTTGGGTCCTGAGGATGCAGTATTGACAGCCATCGATGCGGCCACGGTCTGTGTTGGTGCACTGTGCAGGCGGCGCAGGTGGACGAGCAGCCGGTGGCGGACGCCGAGAGGCTGGCGCAGGAGAGCATGGTAGCGCCGGAGCCGCGGCCGCCGGGTCAGCCGCCCGGCGGCGGCGGCACCGAGCCCGGGGCGGCGGCACCGAGCCCGGGGCCGCCGCCGCCGGCGACCGCAAGCACGAGATGCTGGCGCCGTTCACGGCCGCCAAGCAGGTCCGCTTCGGGCTCCGACAAGCCAGCTTTGCTCCCGCAGCTGTCATCACAACTGCTTCTGGTAGCTCCATGGCCGCCAGCAGAGCCGCCAAGACTGCCCGCAGCTCTGCTCGAGGCTCCGCCGCTGTCCACGCCACTAAGTGTATGAGTCATGGGCTGCTTGCCAGGTGACAGACACCGAGCCGCTGGTCATCGAGCGGTCGGCGGGCGTGTACGTGTACGACAGCCAAGGCGCGCGGTACGTGGACGCACTTGCGGGCCTCTGGTCCACGGGCGCTGGGCGGCGACGAGCCCCGGCTCGTGGAGGCTGCCGTGCGGCAGCTGCGCATCCTGCCCTTCTACCACTCCTTCTGGAACCGCACGACTGAGCCCGCGCTCGCGCTCGCCAAGGTGCTACTGCCGCCGGGGCCCTGCTTGCTGACAGCGCGAGCGCAATGTGCTGCTCGGGGCCTCTCAACCTCCGGCGGCGGCGCTGTGCACGCAGGAGCTCACGAGCCTGTTCACGGCGGTACCCATGGCGCAGTGCTTCTTCACCAACAGTGGGTCTGAGGCCAATGACACTCAGGTACATGTCAAGCTGCACAATCAGCCTAACTTTTTGGGTCAGCATACACTCGTATCGCCAGAGGTCTGTTAAGTCTAAGTACATATGGGCTTTAGACGGCAGCATGGTCAGCGCCCAGGAACAATGGCCAGCACCGAGCTTCGCTCACCGCACTGCTAGGGAGCCGCTGCGGCGCCTGTGGCTGTGGCAGGTGAAGCTGGTGTGGTTCTACAACAACGCACTCGGGCGGCCGCGCAAGAAGCGCTTCATTGCGCGGCAGAAGTCGTACCATGGCTCCACGGTGGTCTACGCTTCGCTCTCTGGCCTCACGCCGCTGCACACAAGGTTCAGCACGTCATCCTTGGCGCCGTTCCTGTGACTCCTGCCAGAAGCGCGCCACCTACTACTCGTGTACTTACAATAGAACGGCTGACGGTGATGCCAATGATAGCAGAGTTGGCCGGATGTTCTGTGCAGCTTCGACCTGCCGCTGCCGTTCGTGCTGCACACCGATTGCCCGCACTACTACCGCTACGGGCGGCCCGGCGAGAGTGAGGATGACTTCTCGGCGCGACTAGCCGCCAACCTGGAGGAGCTCATCCTTGCCGAGGACCCCGACACAATCGCCGCATTTATCGCCGAACCCCTCATGGGCGCCGGCGGGGTCATCCCTCCGCCAGCGGGCTACTTCCCACGCGTGCAGGCGGTGCTCCGGAAGTACGACATCCTCTTCATTGCCGACGAGGTAGTGTGCGGCTTGGGGCGGCTAGGCGCGTGGTTCGGGTCAGACTTGTATGGCATCCAGCCGGACCTTGTGACGCTTGCCAAGGCTCTGTCATCGGCCTACCAGCCCATTGGCGCCATCCTCATCAGCAAGCACGTCTCCGACGTGGTATGCGACCTCTGCGCCTCCAGCCTTCTGAAAGTTTCTGGCCTGCTGAAATACATGGCCTCTCTCCACAGCATTGTACCTTGCCTTACTGTTACCAGATCGTCAGTTGCCCACATCGAAGTCCCACAAGACAACGTCAGGCGTCAAACTAGGAGAGGGTTTAGGGAAGGAAACTTTGAGAAGCTCAAAGTTTCCTTGCATTGCTGCTCGCTCATGCAGGGCCAGTAATCTTGAGTTGGTGCTTAATTATGCAATTTCAGTCTTTAGCTCCAAGTTTCTGGGTCATTGGACTTGTTCGTGCACAAGACTCAGGACTTAGAGTACATGTACCAGCCTAGTTGACCCTGAAGCATTGTGCTGCTCATGCCTTGCACTGAAGTCGTCACTGTCTCTCTCATACTTGCTCACCATCCGTCCATGCCCAGATATCCGAGCACAGCAACAGCCTGGGCACATTTGCACACGGTTTCACGTACTCGGGTCACCCAGTGGCGTGCGCAGTGGCTCTAGAGGCCATCAAGATCTACAAGGAGCGAGACATGCCCGCTTATGTGCGGCGGATCGGACCCACATTCCAGGTGCCAAATTAAGTAACATGAATTGCAGAGTGAGTGATCTTATAGCAGTTGACTGACCCAGCATTGCACCAAGCTTTGCTCCCAACATTCATGACTAACAACACTGTTTACAACTCAACTATGTGTTCCAGCAGAGGACCACATCCCTGCACTACCCTCCTGACTTGGCATTTGTGCTCAAGCGCAGGACGGAATGCGAGAAGCCTTCGGCGGCTCATCGATAGTAGGGGAGGTCAGGGGCGTGGGGCTCATTGTTGGCATCGAGTTTTTCGCTGACAAGGAGGCCAGAAGGAGCTTCCCACGAGAGTGGGGCGTGGGGCTCCACTTTGGAGCGGAGAGTGCCAAGAATGGCATCCTCGTCCGGACCATCGGGGATGGCATTGCCATGTCGCCACCTCTCATCATCACCGAGGATGAGATTATGGTACCCATCTTCTCATTACCAAGAAAGTCTGTTGCCTTCACACATTTCGAGTGCACCAGTAAACACTGCGAGGTGCCTATAGGGAGCACCTCATCTATTGGCAGTTTCGTACTTTGCTCAGATGCTCCAATAAGTATGTGCACTCTGCAGGAGCTGCTGGAAGGCTTGAAATTGGCATTGAGAAGTACAGAGGAGTACGTGGCCGCAAAGGAATCCCAGTCAAGTGCTTGAAGGCTTGGTAAGTCAAGACGCCATTCAGAGACTCCCAGACGAGTACCCTAGCTACAGTAACGTGCAGTTTTCAGTGTTGCCGCCGGCCAGAGTCCTGTCGTAGAGCCCGCCTAGTATACCTTTGAAGCATGC
The DNA here is from genome assembly GCA_009602725.1 of Spirogloea muscicola. Lineage (NCBI taxonomy): Eukaryota > Viridiplantae > Streptophyta > Zygnematophyceae > Spirogloeales > Spirogloeaceae > Spirogloea > Spirogloea muscicola. The sequence goes on from WELB01000037.1 coordinate 600,409, forward strand.
ATATGCGCACAGTATAGGTTGTACTTTAATTAGAGGGCAACAATGACCTGGAAGCTTGGGCACTGGCTCTCCATATGACAGACTGCAAATGTAGGAGCATGCCAGGCTTCCGGTGAGACTTGTAGCTTTTGCCTGAACTTACTTTGTCTGATGGATGGAATGTAAGGCTAGGATAGGAAAATCAAATATGGGTGACTGCATGGTGATTGCATGAGCTCGTCTGCTAAATCACTGCCCCTGAGGAGACGAAGCAATGTATGGTTCAGGAATCCCTCCGGACATTCTTCCACGCGCAACTTGTCATGCCCGCCTTGCAGAATCACTTCAAGACTGTGAAGCCATGAAGCCCTCAGATACCCAGCATTGGCCCATTGTCTACTCTGCTCCTTTGTTGCTTGCCGTTGGAGCAGGGCAATCTGAAAGACTGCAAGCACGGCAGCAGGCTTCCAAGCTTAGGCGGTATGGGAGCCACCACGATCTGGCAGATAGTCAGTGCCGCCCTATTAGATCTGCAATGTGATCGTGTCACTTCCCCCGGGGCCTTATCATATTTACTTAATAGTGCTTTACTTTGCACCACACAGCCATGGCCGCCCTACCTGGATCCCTTGCCTTGCTCTCCAAGGTTTACTTCCGCTCCTTGGGGCTGGCGGTCAGCGCCAGCTACCTGCTTATTGGGGCCACTCTTGCATACTGTAGCGTGCAAGAGGGTCACAGCAAGACAAGTGCCTTGAAGGCTTCCACATCCGCCGTGTTCCCATTGGTTATGGTCATTGACCATTGCTGTGTGTATCAATTGGTCTGTTAAATTTCATAGCTGGTAGCCAGAAGCCGGCAATGGAGCTGCTTGTCTTGTGGCCCTTCGCTGGCCAGCTGCCTCAGAGACACAAGTGGCTCTGGTAGTGCTGTTGGTGCTCAATGATACGGCCCGTCTGCAGCCACTTGCGCACAGCATGGAGTGTGTATTAAGAGATGGAGGAGGGAGGAGGGAGGAGCCTTCCTCCCACACACAGCAACTGGTAGCTTTGGGCGAGCCGCAGCTTGCTGCGGATGAAGCTGCGCCTTCTTGGGCTCCTCGCTGCCGGAGCTCGCCGTGCCCGACTTTGGCGTGCGCTCTCGAGGCTGCGGGCCTCGCTCACCAGCGAGCGAGCGTCTCATTGTGGCAATCTCAATTCGGGCCGGCTTCGCACAGCGCACTCAGTCACGTAGTGGCCCCCCTCTCGCTGCCATCTTTGCCATCCCAGCTCGCCTAGGCTTAGGGATATGTTTTGGAATTGCGGCTGACGGTTTAGATTACCCCCGGACCTTGCGCATCAGTATGGGCTGGCCTGACACAGCCATTGCCTCCATTGAAAGAGCTTCTCCTTCCGCAGATTCTTGATCGTTTTCTTGGGATGGCCCGTCTCGACCACCACCCTCAGTGGAAGAGTACCTTCACCCCTTCAAGTCGCAAAGGCTCTGTCCGCAAGAAGGCGATGACTGTGAGTCTCAATAAAGGTCAAGGACAAGGTCAAGGACAAGGTCAAGAGTCGATCTGCACAAAACTAAAGCCCCAACACTTTTCTCACAGCTCGTGGCCCGGCTTCGAGGGCAGCAGGGCAAACAGTCCGGCTGCAATGCAGCCGGGTCACTGGTTCAATTCTTCCGACGCGCCTCTCCATGTCGCTTCAGCCTTTCCAGACATTCGCCATGCATTTGCGGGCGGGCCAACCCTTGGCTGCCGGCATTGCGTTTGGCGATTCCGTTCCTGCTGCTAGCTTTTCTGGCTTGTGGCTCTTGACCAGGGCGTATTAAGCTCCCGTCTGTATTAGCCATGTGCGTGATTTACGCTTTCTGGCCCCTAAAGACCTCGTCTGTAGTTCTCGAGCTGGCCTTCCACAGTCATTGCTTTCTATGAGGGGAGCTCTTCTCACCACATCAGTGTACTGGCTTGGCTTGGCCTCCCTTTCTATTCATGCGCACGGCGCGCTTTCTCCACAAGGAATTCCCTCTCTCGTTCACAGGCCCCGTCCTCGGAGGAAGCTTCTGTCCCCTTTACATTCACTACCTTAGCCACTCTCAGGTAACTCTTCTGTTCTACTTACAGAGGATATTACTGGCTTGTTTGGGTTGGCTTCCCTCACACTCCATGGGCACCGCACGCCTTCTCCTCTCTCTGTCCGATCTGTACCTTTTAAAAATTTATGTGCTGACTCGTGGTTACTGAGCGGGTCAGCTTAGCAGCAGGTGTTGCAATCTGTCAGTGTGCTTGCCTTCGTACTTGGCCACTCACGTCCTCCTTCACTTAACACACTCCATCGTCTGCGTCCCCTAAGCCACGGCCTGTGGCTCCAGGATGCCGCCTCGCTTGTCGCCCAGGACACCGACTGGGGGGCCCGCCATGGCGGCTTCTTTTCTGGGCTTGCAGCCACGGCCCCGGGAAGCCAGGCAACCGCCCAACTGCACAGACAAGAAGAGTAGAAGAGCTCTATCTGAATGTTGACTTAATCATAGCTGTGAGAGGCCAGCCCAAAGAAACAGCTCTTCCAATTTACGGCATTCGCAGCGAGAGGCCAGCCCAAGGACTTCAGTCAGGAAAAGAAAAAAGCTCATCCAGGTGTATAGCAGTGGCTGTGCACGGCAATGGCTGTGGTAGGCCAGCCCGGACGGAATGTACGTAGCAAGTGAGAACAAGGTCTGAAAACGCACACAGTTGCAACGAATAGCGCAACAAGAGTTAGGTGGAAATCAGTTGGGCGCCCATGGCGTAAGGGCCGGCCAGGGGGGCGCCGAGTCAACGCCCGCCGGCCCGGCCCACCGGCGCCGCGCGATCCACCGCATCGGCGGCCCGGGCATGCGGGGCGATGTTGGCCGCTCGATCGGTCGATGCTGCGCCACGTGGCCGGGCGGGAAGCCCCCGGATCGTGCGGCGGGTGCCGCGGCGGCGGGCGGCGCCCCGCCGGCGTCGCAGGGCCAATCGTGATCGTCGTACGGGTGGGCTGGCGACGTCGCGCGGGGCCGCATTTGAGCACCGATTTGGTGCCGCCCGGGTGGGGGTGGGGGGGCCGCAGGTGGGGTTAGACGCATCCTACCCGGCTTTAGCGCGGAGTTATCGGCGGCGGTTCTGTGGCCGAATGCTGTCCTTTTATACTGCCGGTAGAGCAGGGGCTTGCTGAGCGGGAAGGCCCCTCGTACCAGTTTCCCGCCGTTATTTCTTCGCCGCTTGACGGCGTGCCGATAAGGGGGCAGGGCGTCCCGATAAAGCGGCCAAAGGCAGAGGCGTGCACGAGGGCAGGGCCCTCCCTCCCACCCTCCGCGCTCCGAGACCTCGCGGCGATGGCGCCCTGACGCGCGCCCTCGGGGGCGGCGGCGGCGGCGGCGGCGGCGGCGGCNGTCGGCCTATGGCATCCGCCAGCGTGGGGGGCCCAGCGGCTTCCCTAGGCGGCGGCGGCGGCGTCGGCGGCTCTCACGCTGGCATGAGCGGCGGCCCGCGGGGCCAGCAGCAGGGCGCCACCAGCAGCGGCGGCGGCGGCGTGGACGCCCTCCCTAGGGAGATGCACGACATGAAGATACGCGAGGAGGGCGCCAGCGCCGCAGCCAAGGCGGATAACCACCAAGACGACAAGGTCGGCCTGAGGATCCGCCGGCACCAGTGTTGCGAACCGGGCTCGAATCCCGTGGCCTGCACCGGGATGGCCAATGCCAGGGATCCTCAAGGCGGGATGCGCTGCTTGAGGAGGACCTCCACAGGCTTGGCTCACCATAGCATGCTGTGCACGCTGCTGCAGGACCTGGAGGCGACCGTCATAGACGGCAACGGCACGGAGACGGGGCACATCATAACCACCACCATGGGCGGCCGGAACGGGGAGCCGAAGAAGACCATCAGCTACTCTGCTGAGCGAGTGGTCGGCAATGGATCGTTCGGAGTGGTCTTCCAGGTTGCCTCTCGAGTTCCCCAGTTCTTTGGGCGATCTGCTTTCCTTCTGAATCAGCGCCAGTCAGCGGTCTCCAGACTGCTTCTTGCTTTGGCATTTTGCTTTTCTTCTCATGCTGTAGTCCCTAATACATTACGTCGCCATTTTCTCCGAACAGGCCACGTGTATAGAGAGTGGGGAGACTGTAGCCATCAAGAAAGTGCTGCAGGACAAGCGCTACAAGAACCGCGAGTTGCAGATCATGCGACTCCTGGATCACCCCAATATCGTGGCGCTGAAGCACTGCTTTTTCTCGACCACGGACAAGGATGAGCTATACCTCAACCTTGTCCTTGAGTTTGTCCCGGAGACCGTGTACAGAATCGCGAAGCACTACAACAAGATGAACCAGCGGGTCCCCCTTCTCTATGTCAAGCTCTATACTTATCAGGTATCACTGGATACAGGCTCGGCTGGAATTCTGAAGACACTTGAGCTGTCTATGACATGAGTACTTCCTCGTCATGGATTTGGATGGCCTCTGACCTATCCATCATCCGCAGATATGTCGAGCATTGGCGTACATACACAACGGCATTGGTGTCTGCCATCGAGATATCAAGCCACAGAATCTCTTGGTGAGTGTCCATTCCCGCCTCCACTCTCAGTGGCCACTCGCCATGTTTTGCAAGCGGGCTAGGGCTGCTGCACAGAGTTGGGTTGCCACGCTCTTGACTCATGCAGCCAGCTGGCAAAGCTGTGCCTCCTGGAGTGTACATAAGTGGCATAATGGGCCAAGATTCACTTGTTGGCAGCTGATCATCTGTTACGACCTACTTGCCCTGCATAATAGTGTTTGTCCCATTGCTACTGGGAGGAGCTTGAGTCACAATATGCGAGCCAATTGCTGGTCTCATAAGTGGGAGAGACTCAAAGGAGCTGCATGTTTTACTGTTTTACTCCATCAGAGTATGTGTGCAAAGCAGCCCCTGACGGCCTGAGAGGTCATGGCTCGCAGGTTAACCCAATCACACATCAACTAAAACTGTGCGACTTTGGAAGCGCCAAAGTGCTTGTCAAGGGGGAGCCAAATATCTCATATATATGCTCACGGTATTATCGGGCCCCTGAACTCATATTTGGCGCTACAGAGTACACACCAACTATTGACATCTGGTCAATGGGCTGTGTCATGGCAGAGCTCCTTCTGGGGCAGGTGAGCTGCCCCTAGGCTTGCTTGAGGAATGTTACCAGCGTGTACTGACCTTGTGAGGTCTTTGAGCTGATCATTGGTATGATTGCAGCATATTCAGGTAGGCAGACCTTGTAGCTGCCTCTGAGTCTAGGCAAGAGTAACATATTTGGTGTTGTGCAGCCACTTTTTCCTGGTGAGTCTGGTGTCGACCAACTAGTAGAGATCATCAAGGTCCTTGGCACCCCCACAAGGGAAGAGATCAAATGCATGAATCCCAATTACACAGAGTTCAAATTTCCGCAAATTAAGGCACACCCGTGGCATAAGGTAGAATAACATTCCATCCATTTGCTTGTGCATCTCCAGAAGCTGATTGGAAGTCTCTCCTGGGGTCTGTACTATACTCAATCTTGCGCAAGTATGTGGCTGTAGGCAAGGATTCCTCAGAAGCATGACCTTCTTGATTAGCATGCTGCTCAGCAGAAGCTGATAGTACAGCTCAATTTGGCAGGTCTTCCACAAGCGGATGCCGCCGGAGGCTGTAGATCTTGTGTCTCGGTTACTTCAGTATTCACCAAATCTTCGCTGCTCAGCGGTAGGAATGCTTCTGTCTGTCTGCGAGCCTGTCTTTGAGCATGGTGTATATTTCTTTGTGACGCATCTATTGCCATAATCCAGGGCCTCATCAGCTTCATCTGACTCGTGCTTACAGCCAGCAGCCTACATGTCTACAATATGAAGCCTGCGGCTGCTCGAACATTGTTAGTACTCAGTTTGCAGCTTGATGCTCATTGCTAGTAGGACTTGTCATCATACTGACTTGCAGTTGCTCATGTCTACCTTATGCAGCTGGAGGCATGCATTCACCCTTTCTTTGACGAACTGCGAGATCCTTTAACGAGGCTCCCCAATGGTCGAGTCCTTCCACTGCTCTTTAATTTCAAAGCTCAGGTATTGTTTTGCTACTTACGAACCTTTCCTTGATGCGATTTTCTGATGCAATGGCAACTGGGCTGGTATAGAGCTTGTGCTAAGATACTGCTAGCTTATTCATTCAAACATCATTGAAGCTATGGTACTCGGATTGCTCGCTTGCAGGAGTTGAAGGGTGCATCCATGGACCTTTTACTACGCCTCATTCCAGAACATGCACGGAAGGAGAACTCCATGTTCCTGCGAGGCATTGTCTGAAATTGTCAAAGTCGCCCCTCTTGTCCACATCACCACTTCCTTCTCAACGTCACGCTCTCCTTCCTCCGCTGTCACTATTGTATTCCTCCATGACAACTTGCCCCTAGTATGTGAGCCAAGCCCACCCAGATGTGCGCCACCTAGTCTCACGAGTCGAGGCGAAAGTGGCTGCCCAGCCTAGCCTCGACATATGGCCAAGCACACTTTCATAGCCGCTCAGGTGCACAGTCTTGGCTCTGTACTCAGCGCAAGCTGCTTCCAACAGGTACCTCAGGCTATTTTCATGGATTTACCCCATCCAGTGGTTCCCCTGCTCTTGACATAAGTGATGTATGCCACGCCCGACTTTCCAGCAGACTGAAGCGCACAGCTTAGGCAAGCTAGAGGGCTGTCCAGCTCTGGCCCTTCACTGCCCTCTTCTGTGCCCTGGTTGCGTGTTAGATGTAAAGTGAGGCAAGCTTGCAGGTAGGAGCCCTGCTCGCAGCTTGGCTCTCATTTTAGGTTGTGCATCTTGGAACACGGGTCATATGAAGACATCCTCGGAGTTGGATATGAGGCAACACCTTGTCATGCAGTCTTGCTGCAGTTGGCCTCTGTGGTGACAGGTCGTGGGCAGGAATTTTAGCACTGGGTACAGGTAAGCATGTTGTTATACTTAGTGTCAAACAAGACAGCACATCACCAGGTATTACCAACCTGGATGTTCTCAATTTCGTCTGCTTTGGCAAGGCATAATGAAGAGTGCTACACATTAAGCCAGTGCCAAGTTGCTGTGCTTTGTCTCCAAACACAGCAGTGTCTCCAAACAGCAGTGCGGGTAGATGCAGGGTTCATCAGCACCACCTGGGCAACGGCCAGCAGATAGTTGTGCTGCACGACATGCAGCCGCTCCCTGTGTGCAGCTGCAGACTATGAGAAGCCTAGCATCAGAAGCCGACTTCACAGGCGCCGGCCTCTTTGGGCTAGTTGTCACCTCCTCTGCAGTCCAGGTTCGCTGCGACTGCCCCCACATCCTCGAAATCCTCTAAACGGTAGGGCAAAAAGCAAGATTCCGAGCCCATCACCAAATGTATATTCCAAGTCCAACCTCAGATTGCAAAGGGGCGGAGAGCCGTGGAATGCCCAGAAAGAATGCACAAGGTCGAAAGGGCCGGATGACGCCGGAATCACACAGTTATGCAAGAGACTACGGCTGATGGGAGCTTGGTTACGCCGAGTTAGCAGGCGCAAGTTGGAGTGACTTGCAGCTGGAAATGGAGATTTCTGTGTATTTGAACCCGAGGTCCTAGAAGAGGCACCACGACACGACCCAGAAGTACCAAGCGCGGCCTGGCTGCAAGAACAAAGAAAGTGCTCGCCCATTGAGAATAGGGGCTGGAAAAGCCAGCCCAAAAAAGAAGCAACAAAGGACGAGAAGTATAAGAAATGAGGATCGTCAAGCGCTTTCCTCGAGGCCGAAGGCGTTGGTGTCGCAAAGCAAAAGGTCCGAGCCAGACAATCAATGGGTCAAGACAAGGCAATAAGATAACGATTGAATTTGCAAACAAGTTGTCACACAATCGTCAGCGGGAGGGGGTTCAAGAAAGGACTCTCTCCACATCCTTCTACTCTTGAAGTACCCATCGAGGATTCGCGGGAGCCCTGCCTCCGGCCTCATGGGATTATTAAGCGCCCGGCCACTTGCTATAAGCCCTCACAGAATGGCCGCCCGTGGCCGGCGCCTCCGCCGCTAGAGAGGAAGAAGGGCTCGGCGTACTTGGTCACCTTTGCGCGAGCGGCGCCTTCGACCGCATACCCAGCCGCCGCGTTCTTCCCTCTGGCTATCGACACCCATGGGGCGTTGGGTGCTCGGTGGCTCGAACTGCTCCACCAACTTGCTCGTCACGCCGTTGCCCGCCGCTTCCATGGGGAGCCGGTGGACTTCCCCGCCGCCGGGTCGTTGGCCCAGGTGTATCGCATGCGCCTGGCCGTCTCGCTGCAGAGGTCCATGGCCCGTGCGCTGCACCTGCGTGCTGGCCGAGCCCTTGCTGCTGCCTCTGGCTCTGGCCAGGGGACATACTTCCAGGAGCATAGCCTCTCAGACATGCGCCTGCTTAGCAGGGGTTACTGAGGGGTTAGTAGCTGCTTTGTTTTTTCTTGTGTGCTTGTCATTTCTGCTGCTTCGCCTTTAGGCTTCGCCTGGCTTCCCCCCGCCGCTAGAGTCGCCGCCGATGGCGGGGACCCGTGCCTAGTACTAACATTGGTAGAGTCCTACCACTAGGAGTTCAGATTCCAAAGTGGGGCTTGTGCCGCCGTCGCGAGTTGGAAGTTCAAGTTTGCGCTTTCACCATTGTCGCACGTAGTCCTTCGCTCAACTGGTGAGGTGGTTGGCCTCCTCAATGCAGGGCCTCCTCAATACCCTCCAGCTATCATTCCCACGATAATGATGTTCCATCTGTGTAACTTCGTTACAAGAAGGGGGCCAGGGGAAGCGCTAAAGGAAGCACACAAAGAAACAAAGCGCTTACGGATCACTCAAGGGGGCCCCAGCACTTGGCACGACCTAGGCTGACCAGGTGAATGCTGTAGCTATCCGAAAGGGGGTGATTGCGACTGCCGTCAGATGGAGGCACATCGGTGGATGTGCGCTCCGCCACGTGGAGAGGTGCTGCCCAGGTCGGCGCGATCCGCCGACAAGCCGTTCTTGCCCACGCACTCGGCCAGGTGCGCTGACGGGACCCGTCAAGATAGGGACCCGTCAACCGCCCCGTCTACTGGTGCCTGACGGCAGCCGGCAACCTAAACGGGTTGGGCGGCCCACCCGGACCCGTTATCGCGCAGTCAAGTCGGAGCCCTTCTACGCACTCGCGACACGTGGCTGGCCGGCGCCGCCGCCGCCGCCGCCGCCGCCGCCGCCGCCGCCGCCAGCGCCGCC
>WELB01000037.1:624633-641233 GCA_009602725.1 Spirogloea muscicola
CTCTCTCTCTCTCTCTCTCTCTCTCTCTCTCTCTCTCTCTCTCTCTCTCTCTCTCGTTCTCTCGTGCGCGCGCGCGCTTGCGCTCGTGTACATGCGTGCGCACTGATCTCCCCTTTCTCAACTCCTCTTACCCCTGCTGTCATTGCTTTCTTGTTCCTTTGCGAAAACATGGCCTTGTGAAGATGCCTTTGAAGAGGGACCCTGCATTGTGATCACATGCTTGCGGGGCACAGCTCACGCTATGCACAGAAACCCCACATTCGCACCATCTTGATGCGACGCATCCAATGCCTGGGTGCTGCAGCAGGCCCGCCGCCGGCCTCGCCCGCAACCGCCCCGGCTGGTGGCGCTCCGCTGCGCTCTTCCAAGGCCAGCGGCGGCGGCGCGCTCGATGCGGGCGCCATCTTCGGGATCGTGCTGGCAGGCCTCTCGGCAGCGCTGCTCGTCGTCGCCGGGCTCGCCGTGCTGGCGCTGCGCAGAGGCCGGCGGAAAGCCGCCAGTCCTGGCGGAAAGCACTACGAGCGGCCGTCGCGCGCCGCCAGCCTTGTGCGCAGCCTCAGCCACCGGCTGGGCCGCTGCGCCGGCGCTGGCGATTGGGCGCCGCCGCCGCCGCCGGCCTTCAAGCGGGGCGCCATGGCCGCGGGCTTCGGCGTGCTCAAGCTCTTCCAGGGGCCCTTGGCGAGCGCCGGCCTCTCGTACGAGGACCTCCTGCGCGCCGCCGACTACCTCAGCGAGAAGCGCGTCATTGGCCGCGGCGGCTGTGGCACCGTCTACAAGTAATCTCGACCCTCTGACTGCTTAATGGTTTGACTCGATTACAGTGGTTGTGGTTTGTAGTTAGTGATAATTGACTGTAATTGACTCTGAGAGGTAGATGTGCTATGTTAGTCACGTTTGTCACAGTCGTGCCGTGACGTGCCGCAGCCGTCATTGCCACTACCGTTGCCTTCACTGTCGCTGAAAGCCCACCTTTCTCTCGCGTCCCGTTCCTGGCCGTTCTCGGCACAGGGCGATGCTGGACGACGGCGCGGTGCTGGCGGTGAAGGTCCTGGACGAGGCGGGGACGACCACCGACAAGGAGTTTGTTGCGGAGCTCGCGGTGCTGGCCAAGGTGCAGCACGCCCACCTCGTGCCACTGCGTGGCTACTTTGTCTCGCCCTACGACCGCTTCCTCATATACGACTACATGCCAGGTAATTACTATGACCCTAAGCCTCAGTCTTAATGGACTTGTAATCTTGCCTGTTAAGTCCTTCGGTTGTATCATTGCTCTGACGTGAGGTGTTGAAGCCTGGTAGTCTGCCGCTGCCGCCACCGCGTCCACAGTGGGCCGGTCCATTGCTTTAGGCACGTTGAGCTGGCAGCGATGCCGCGAGCACAGCCTGGCCGTTGAGGCCGTGCGCCTCGTGGAGGAGCCAGCATAGCAGCGCAGCAGGTCAAGCTCTGACAGCTGCGCCGCGCTGCGCAATCTGTGCCGGCACAGGCGGCAACCTCGGCTCCGCAGTCCACGCCAACAACGGCAACGATTTCAAGGATTGGCAGGTGGGTGTCGCATGACATACTTGGTACTGCTGCATCAGCTGCCGCTGTCGCCGCTGCTGTCACCACAGAGTCGATATAGGGCTTGCCGATGCACGGTGTACATGGATTGACGCCCTGGCGCGCTCGCGGCGTTGAGCACAGATGCGGTACAAGGCAGCGCTGGGTACGGCGCGCGGCATCAAATACCTGCACCATGAGTGCTGCCCGCGTATTATACACCGTGACATCAAGGTGAGCCTCCGCCACCTCCTGGTGCTGATTGGCAGGACACGCATAATTTGCCATGGCCGGTACAGTGCCTAGACCGAGAGCGCCACCGAAGCTGCAGCTGCTGGTCCTGGGCGTGCAGCCAAGCAACATTCTGCTGGGCAAGGACATGGAGGCTCGAGTTGCAGACTTTGGCCTTGCGCGACTGATAGACCCGCTGGAAACCTGCACAACAACGGATGTTGCAGGCAAGCAATGGCTGGACACCTGCTGTTCTGGTTCTGCAAATTTGCATGCCAGATCTCAACAAGCTCCTTTACTGTCTTGTATCAGTATTAAAAGTTCGTCATTTCATTTTCATATGTGGAAGACCTGTCTCCCAGTATAGCCTTCGGTGAAGCTGGACTTATAGTGCTCTGCTAAGTACTGTTGACTCCGCCCTTGCTGGCAGGCACTGTGGGCTACCTGGCGCCTGAATGCTCGCAGATGGGGCGGTACACCGAGAAGAGCGACGTATTCAGGTGAATGTGTCAGCTGATTGCGCCAAGACGAACACCAAGATCTCACAGGCTACAACTGCAAGGCATCAGCCTCATGCCTAACTGCTGATGGAGCTTGCATGTTGACAACCACTCCTGAAAGCAATTATCGCTGAAAGCCAACAATGTCCCAGTACTGATCCTACGCTGTATGGCCGCCTGCAGCTTTGGCGTGGTCCTCCTGCAGCTGCTGACGGGCAGGCGGCCGATGGACCCGTACTTCTCGGACGAGGGCGTGGGCGACCTCATGACGTGGGTTGCCAGCGGCCTACGCGACGGCCTGCTACTGGACATAATAGATGCGAGCTTGGAGATCATGGGATCAGCGGAGATGGAGGAGATTGTGGGCGCGCTCAGAGTGGCGCTGCTGTGCACCGCCGAGGCCCCGGCGCGACGGCCGACCATGGAGGAGGCCGTGTACATGCTCGAGAATCTGCGCGAGTTCGGCGCGCGCGCCGGCAACTCGCCCTCCCACTGGGTGCTCCGCCGCTCTACCAGCATTTGAGCCTCCCATACAGTGCACCTTTGCCAGGTGCGCAGCCGCCACCGGCTGCCGCAAGCACCTGCTGCGATGTGCACTGCCTACTTGTGTCGCTCTGAACTTGGTCACGATGACGCCTCACTGCTGTAACTGTATATCAATCATTCAATCAGTACACTGATAGAAAAGCATAGGCATGCGCCCTTCAACCATAGGCATGGGCTCCTCAAGCCCTGCAGAAGCAGCAAACAAAGGAATATTCAGGAGTACGTTAAGGAATTGGTGTTATGTTGCAATTTTTAGCAATTGCAGTCTAAAAATAAATTCTATGTAGGTTCTTCTGGAGAGATGAGTGCTGCTCTCAGTGTTGCAAAAGGGTGCATACGAGATGACTAATCTATGTCCTCGAAGTTACGATTGCCTGGGAGACCCACTGACTTATTGTTCTCTTTTCATTTTTTCAAGAAAAAAGCAAGCGCGTGAAGTCCTGATCTCCATATCGATTATAAGCGCCTAATCAATGAAGAAACGACACCAAAACACGAACACACATTGTTACGAAATGGACTATCAGGGTATCTGATCCTGTTTAATCCCCATGCTTTTGCGACCTGCCCTAACCTGCCCCGAGTTGACCTGCCCGAGCTGCCGCCTTGAGAAGGGCCGTAATCTAATTGAAGAGACATCCAGGTTCATGCTTCATATGATTTGACTAAAAGCCAAGTACGAATAAGAATGCTTTGCATCTGCCATGATGATTCTCGTTACGAGCCCCTAAAAATGGGGCTATTGTGGGACAAGCATGATAGCGCACTCCTAGAGCTGGCCGGTGAGAGCACACAGTGCCAGTACTTAATTGATGGACAAGTGAAGTTGACAATAGCACCAACCGAGGCTGCACTTTCCAAAGTCAGAAGCGGCACAATCCACATGATGCCATCAAAGGGTGCACAGAACAACCTTGCCACCAAAAGGCAGCCCGGGAGCGTGCCTGCAGCAAGCCGAGCGCCGCCGAAGCTGCTGCCGTTGCAGCAGTGACAGAGGTCAGCGTGCCTGGCACACCCCCGGCGCCGCCGCTACCTCTTCTTGAACCCGTACTTCTTGCGCTCGTAGAAGAGGTCTGTTTTGGCGCTGCCGAGGTTCACAATTTTGGGGCACCCATCGCGGTCCTTCTCCTGCTGCGTGCACTCCTTGCAGTAATACGCGTCGGAGATGCCGGGGCCTCCGCAGATGACGCACCGCCCCTGTGTGCAGCATGAGCGTGAGAGAGGTGAGGATCCTGTCAGTTCAATGATGCAATCCCCAGTAGGACTAACCCCTGGCGGCGCTGAGCGACCGCCAAGGTGGCAGCCGAGCACACAAGAAGGACATCGAGCACACAAGATTATATGAACAGGCGCTCAGTGGAATATTAGCGGCAAGACGACGTCCTGTATGTGGCTGCTGCAGTGGCGAGCAGTGGTGGGGCAAGCAGCGCGGCTTACAAAAGAAGATACTAGAAGCTGAAAAGGCTCCAGAACTCATGCGAAAATTAGAACCAGTGGAAGTAAGCTCATATGACTTCTGGAGCCGCAGCTTACTTCCACTGAATCTACTTTTCATATGAGTTCTGGAGCCTTTTCAGCTTCAAGTATCTTCTTCTGTATTTGGCAAGCCACAGCTTGTGCTGTGGCTTACTTCCACTCTACCGATGTCAGTTGCCTTGTGTCTGGCTTCTTGCTCCTAGACAGGAGAATCCCGTGTCAGCCGCACCTGGTAGGAGCCGTAGTTGCACTCGTCGCAGATGCGGACGAGCGTGGCGGGGCGGACATACGAGTCACAGACGACGCACTTGCCGTCGCACTTCTCGCACAGCCGCCCGATGGCGATGCCCGGCTGCTTGCGGCACATGATCAGGTCCGGGTGGTGCTTCGCCATGCCGCCCGCCGCGGCCCGCCGGCGGCGGTGGCGGCGGCGGCGGCGGCTGCGGTCCGCCGCCGCCTCCGCCGCGAGCGCCGCTGCCGCCGCCGCCTCTTCCGGAGCCGCCGCCGCCGCCGCCTCCTCCTCTTAGGCCGCCGCTGCCGCCGCGAGTGCCGTCGAATGCGACGGAAACCTCGGGGGAGGTTTCCGTGATCTCCCAGAAAGGTCCAGGCCTCTGTCGGATCCGCGCATCCTGAGATCTGGCTCCGCGGTCCAAACTCGCCCACACTTGGCGGATCAAGCACCCCCTTCCGCGGCCGCGCAAAAATCTGAGCATGCCATCATCGACCACGGTGACCGGTTCACTCGCTTGCAGGCGATGTACATCTTTTGGCTGTGCTTGTCTTCTACTTGGCCACTCAGGCTCTCCATTACTATTATACGGCTTATGCTTTGCAGGAGGCCAGCAGGACTGCGAGGCCCACCACAGCTGCTGTTGTGCTGGCGTCCTGACCATTACGGAGCTTGGCGTTTGGAGCATACCCGGCTGTGGGCTGTCGGAGCCGCAGCGCACTGTGCCGGGACCTCTGCATGGGCTGGACCTCAACGCTATGCAATAGAATGGGCTGGCAATCTAGCTGCTCGCGCAGCTAGTGGGTGCGATCTTATCAAGCCCTAAGCGACAAAGTTTGCAATGGTCAGGCCATCTGTAAAGCTGTCTTATATGCGACCTGGGAGACGCGTGAAGAGTCTGGGAGATCAGCATGCGGCCTTGTCATGCCACCGGACTTTGATCGCCATACAATGTCAATGAGTCAGATTGCAGGAAAGTAGAAAGTAGATTTCTGGATCTATGGGGCATGTAGAATTCATACCAAAGATCGGAACATATCATCACCAAAACCGCCGCGAAAACTTGTAAAAGCTCCAGCAAGGCAGCTAAGACTACTAGACCCAAAAGGCTGGACAGATGACGTGGATCCGAAAGTAGAAGTTGCAACAGATCAGTCTCTTGACTCTCTGCCGCCTTCTTCGCCGGCCTGGTGAGAGAAGGCGCGCGGGGCGCATGAATTGAAAGGGAGGCCAATTCAAGCCTATACATTGTTCAAAACCGCCGGCCCGTTGACGGGCATGGCCCCTGAGAGCGAGGCTGATGCACTTCCGCTGGCCCTTAGAAGAAAATGCTCGCCCATTGAGAATAGGGGCTGGAAAAGCCAGCCCAAAAATGAATAAGCAAAGGACGAGAAGGGGGCCAGGGGAAGCGCTAAGATAAACAAGGACACAAAGAAACAAAGCAGCTACGGATCACTCAGTAACCCCTGCTAAGCAGCCTCAGGTCAGAGACGCTAGGCTCCTGGAAGTGGGTCCCCTGGCCAGGCAGCAGCGAGGTCCCCTTGGCCCGCTCGAGCGCCCCTCGGACGACAACATTGTCGGGCAGCGCCTCACTGCCGAGCTGGCTCGCCTTCTGACAGACGCAGTGCCGCTGGCCACGGCTTCTCCGTTACCGGACGAAGACCCAGACCCATTGTCAATGTGTTTGCCTTTGTACTTGGCCACACATGGCCTCCCCATCTCTTAATACAGACATTTTTCCTCGGACCTACCGGACCGCCGGGTGCGCCCCATTGCTTACGCGCAACATTCCCGATGTGAAAGAGGTTGCATGACAAGCCACACGCACAGTGCAAAGAACATGAGTCCAGACCGCAGTCAAGAGATGCCGCAAAAGATCGATGTAGTATATATCGCACACAGGTGTTGCTGAAGCAGCAGTACGCAACAGGCTCTAAGCAGCTCGAGGCGATGATCGACAGCTGCATATTTGACACACAAGGTCATGACCTTCGAGGCGTACCATTTGTGACCCGGTTTTATGCAACTGGATGTGGAGCTCCTCGGAGTAAGCTCTATAGCGACTGACTGACGCAGCGGCGGCGTCGGCGTCGGCGGCGGCGACGGCGCTGGCGGCAGTAGAGGCACAAGGTCAGCAATCGGTCAGCGCGAGAGACTGGGCCGACAAGGCTGCTCGGCTCCGGCAATTCACACCCGTTTTGCTCGGTCTGGCAATCAATCACATCGTCCCCTGGGGCAGGCCATCTGGCCCACTTGGCACCCTTATTAGTCCCAACGGTCCAGCGTAGCTTGGGACGGTCGTTTCCACCACTCCCTTCCGACTTCTTCCCGTGCGCCATAGACATATACGGCGGTACAGAACGAAGTGGTCTTCCCTCCTCCATCGCCTGGCCTTAGCTACCCGATGCCCGGGCGGGTAGCTTATGCCATTCTAGCGTCCCGCAAGCCATCGTTGCATGCTATAGAATGCGGCTATCATTGAGTCTGCAGCGCTCCCAGGCACTCGCGATTCACCAGCGTGCTGATCGAGCATTGGCCCAGGCTAGTGGCTTCCGTGGTGGTGGTTTGGCTCCTCAGTATAGCTTGTCAGATATGCATGTGCTCACTCGGGAATATTAGTGTCCCCCTTAGCCAGCTCATTAGGCAGTCAACAGGACATTTGTAAGGCTAGGATTGGCCTCGCTTTTAATTACATGCGCAGCGCGCGCCTTCTCTCTGGCGTGCCTCTTCGAGGTGCCTCTTTTCCAGCTGCAAGGTACTCCGACTTGCGGCTCCTGACTCGGGGTTACTGAGCTCCCATTTGCTGTAGTCACTTGCATAGCTGTGTGTTTTGGCGCCTTTCAACCCTGTGGACCTTTTTCACTGCTTCTGGGCTGGCTTTTCGTAACACCAGCCCCCTTTGGAGGAGCTCACTTCTTCCTTACCCACCACTAGCCTAGCCGGTACCCGCTAACACTTGTCAAGGTGGGTCACACCCATCGAAGCAGGCTTCAGGGCTTCCCAGCAATCATGTGGGCTTCTCGTTGAGCAACACAGGCGGCAAGATGCATTGTGCACCGATGCCATTCATTGGCATGGGCAGATAGGTTACCTGTCCTGACTGGAGCTGAGCCGGAGGTACACTGTTCGCGACTCCTATTAACAACAGGCCAAATGTAAGTCCACCTTATCAGATGTCCATGTGTGCCGCCACCTCCCATCCTCGTCAGATTGGCACAATGAGCTACACTAGCGGGATATGACGCAAGAAGGATCCTCATCCCTTAACACCAGTCTCTAGCTTGCAGTAGCCTGCAGGACTGCAAGGACCACTGCTGCTGCCGTTGTGGTGTTGGCCTCCTGACTGCTGCGCAGCTTGGCTTCTCAGATGTACTCGAGAATTGAACCAGGCTGTTGGGAGGGTTGTTAGAAACGTGGGCCGCAAAAGGCCGTAGTGAGCTGTGCTGGGACCTCTGCATGGGCTGGACATCAACGCTTAGCAGAACTACGGGCTGGCAAAGTAGCTGCTCGCGCAGCAAGTGGTTGCAATCTTAATAAACAAGTCCCGTGCAGACAATATTGCGGTGGCGAGGCCATCTGCGGAGCTGTCTTTCATGCGACCTGAGAAGACGCGTCAAGAGCTCGGGAGGACAGCACGCGGCCATCTGGGAAAGTAGGTCAAGCATAGCGTCCACCTCAGTAAGCGTGCAGCAGCTACCCTCTACATAGGCAGCTCGCCGCTGTCGGCAATTGTGATGGTCTTCTTGGGCTTGCCCTGCTGCGTGCCCTCTGCCTCCATAGCGTAGACCACGTCCATGCCGTTGAGCACCTTGCCAAAGACAACATGTCGACCGTCCAGCCTGGCAGCGGAAATATAGGGATAAGAATCTAAGTGCTATCAAGGTCACCTTACCTGATGCCAGCAACATAATGTAAGGTTTACACTTCGAAGCCTTCAGCATTGCTGCATTAAAATTGCTGCAGTAATAGCCCGATGCAGCAGTCCTTACCAGCTCGTCTTGACAGTGCAGATGAAGAACTGCGAGCCGTTGGTGTTGGGCCCAGCGTTGGCCATTGAAAGAGTTCCTGCAGGTGGATGCAGCAACTTCACAGCTGCAGCATTCCGCGACCCAAGAGCTTGCATAACATGTGCAAAGCATGCCGCAAAAATACGTCAGCGCACAATGTATCCATGCCCAAGGCTACTGTTGCCCATACCTGGGCCATTGTGCTTGAGCTTGAAGTTCTCGTCCGCAAACTTCTCGCCATAGATCGATTCGCCGCCCCGACCATCGCCGAGGGTGAAGTCGCCTCCCTGGATCATGAACTGCGGGATGATGCGGTGGAAGTCCGTGCCCTTGAAGTGGAGAGGCTTGCCGCTCTTGCCAGTGCCCTTCTCGCCTGCGCATCGCAAGCCATTGCCAGGTTGTTTGCATGGAAACATTAGTAACTCAATTGTCTAGCAAGCAGGATGACACAGAGGGAGCTCAAGTACTATCTGGTGCCTACGCCCATGAAGGCAGAGACCGGCATACAGCAGCCTCAGACAAGCCGCTGGAGGACCACCCGCATTGTCTCAAGGCGTGCACGGCAGCACCCACGTTTCGTGGTGATGCTGCCAATTGGTCAGATGGTTTCAGCTGATTTGATCTAACATGTCAAGAGGTGATTTCGATGCAATTCCTGCTGCTGGTAAGTCAGTCTACCTGTGCAGAGAGCCCGGAAGTTTTCTGCACCAACAACATCCGAGTGCAGAAGGCCATCAGACAGACACCTCAGGCATAGGCCTCCAATATGCTGAGGAGAAGCACCCTAAGTGCACTTAAGTGACCTATCATGACCGCCAGCCCAGCTACTTTTGATAGACCGAAGCAATCGTATATTCGAGCCATTCTATGCTCACCCACTGTCTTGGGCACCGCGTTTCCATAAAGGCCCATCTCGATCCGCCCTGCACAGAGTCATGATAAGCAAACAATGAGGAGGTACACCTGAAACGGCAAGTTACTGAGGACCAGCAGTTTGTGGCTGTGTGTGTCGATGAAGTCTATAGTTACAGGCTTAGGCATGGCGTTCCGAATCCAAGCATGTTGTCATAAATTTCTGCTCATCGAGCAAGTGAAGAGGCATGAGGTTGCGGACCTGCCGGGACACCGTTGATCTCGACGTCGAAGTAGACCTTGTGCGTGACATCCTCCAGATTGTTGGACTTGGCCTGACATACGGTAAGCGGCAGTGTCACAACGCAAGACGGCGAGGCAGCTGCAGTGGCAGCTCCGCTGTACGACGGGCCAGCCACGTACGCCGCAGCGACGGTCACCAGAGTGTCGAGGTCTGCGGCGCTGGCTACGGCTGTCTGGCAGCCAGCATTGATAGACCAGGCCGGCGGAAGCCAGAGCTACGAGAGCCGCCGTCAGATGCAGATGGCGACGTCCCAGGCGCAATGGCCGCTAGCTAGCCGCCATGATTGGACTGCTGCTGAGGTCGACAGCGCGCACTGCCAGCCGCTGCTGCCCGATAGAGCGTGAACTGCGCCAGCTTTATGAGACAGGGCCCTGCGCGACTGGAGGAAGGCTATCGCGGCCGGATGCGAAGCCCTGGCAGCGGCGGCCATGAACAGAGCCCGCGCTCGGCGGCGGCGGCGGCGGCGGCGGGGCTCACGTCGGAGGATGCGCAGCAGGACGACAGCGCCACGGCGAGGAGCGCGGCGGCGGCCAGGAGTGACAGCGAGGCGCGGGGCGTCGCCGCCATGGTCGTTGGCGCTGGGGGCCCCGCCGGAGGAGGCGCCGAGGGAGGCACCGGGAGACGCGGCGGGTAATGCGGCGGGAGATGCGGCAGGGCGCGCGGGCGCGGCGGGGGGCTGGTGGGAGTCGTTACTGAACCTTAGAATCTGTAATCTCCCGGCCGCCACGTCGGCAAAATAATGCCACGCGGGCATTCTTTGATCGCCAAGTGGCGTGACACGTCAGTAACTTGCACGTCGCAGGACGCTAACGAGCCAATCGTTGCACGATGAGAGCTGACATGGACAGTGTCATGTCAGACTGGTGCCAGCTCAGCCGGGATAACTGCCATCGCTCCGCGGTTCTAGCAGAGCGAGTTAATCGGGCTATGTGATCGGAAGCCCGACGGTCCGAAGGCGGGACAAATCAATGAGCATGGCCATTTAAAGAGGACACGTTCGGCTAACCAAGGTGCACTGGTTTGTCTAACCGCGATATCCCGTCGTGGACTGGAGTTCCAAGCTGCCTCGGCAAGCCCCAAGTCCTGAGCCAGGCCGCCGCCGCGGCTTCCGCCGCCGCAGCCGCTGGGCGCGCCGGATATCGCGGCGCCATCGCTCCGGACAAGCGGCGGCGCCGTCGCCGGCAGCTGCGCCGCTCGCCGGCGAGAAAAAAAAAAAAAAAAAAAAAAAAAAAAAAAANCGGTCGGGGGCCCGCGCCGTGCCGGGGCCCGCCTGCGCCGGGCCTGGCCGTCAGGCGAGCCGGCGTTGCAAGGGCCAGCGCCGCTGCCGACGAGAGCCGCCTCCCGGACGCCGCGGAAGACCCCGCCGTCTCAACTCCCGCCGCAGCCGCCGCCGGCGACGCCGCAGGTTCGCCTTGCGAAGCCTCAACGCGCAGCCTCTCTCGCTGCGTCGAGCTCAGCAGCCCGAGCAGAGGCTGGCCTTCAGCTGCCGGCTACGCCAGCACCTGTCACGACGCCGAAGCAGAGCCTGTCGTCTCGCGCCTGACGGCTCGTCGCCGACCTGCTCACGCTGTCAAAGGCGTTCCGTTGAGCTGCGGCCGTTTCACTGCATTGCTGACACAGCCTCCATGGCTGCCGGAGTTCAAGGGGGATTGCTTCTCGGCGGCTAGTCATTCTGACTTGCGGCTACCAACTAGAGGTCACTAATTGCTAACCCGAAAAGAGGAAACAATGCGGCTGCTGATAATAAATGAGCGGCTGTGAAAGCCAGCCAGGTCCATACAGAGGGTGTTCATGACTAGATTACCGAGTGTACATGACTATGTGATGGAGTTATCCTACAGATAGTGAGAGCTTTGGGAAAGCGCTTGTCGGCCCCTTCGGACCTTGTCACTTCAATCAACGGGCTGGCTGTGCACAGCCCTTATATCCCGTTGGGAGAGCCGCTTGCTCAGTGGCAAGGTGGCCCGCCTCATGCTGCAGGTTCCCCTGCCAAGGCCAAGGCTGCGAAGCTCAAGAGCCGGAGGGTGGCGCAGGTGACGCCGCCGCCGCCGGCCCCGCCCCCGAGCTCCAGCTCGTGAGTCCCCTCGGAGCTGCCGCCATGGGCAGCTCCCAGCTCTGCTCTGGCCATGGAGTCTGGCTGCAGTCCTCAGTTAGTGGCGGAAGCGCCTGAGTGTGGCCATTGTGAGCTGAGAGCTGTCTCCAGTGGGGCGGTTGTCACTACAAAGGCGTCATTGGCCTTTCCGTTGTCAGCTTCTTCCTGAGACACGTGACTACTTACGGCGGCAGCTCCAGCAGTGCTCGCCCGTCAAGTATTGCCGGAGTGATGAACATATATGGGCGTAAATAAATCAATGACAGAGAAGTTTGAAAGCGCGCATCTTGCCTGCCTGCCTCTGACAGGGGGTCGCCGCTGCTGTGGATTGGTGTCGGCGTCGGCCTGTCTGTGGCCTTCTCCTGGGTTCGTCCGGCAGCTATCTGTCATGCATCGAAACATACCTAAGAGTAGTTATTGTCAGCAAGTTTGAGTTGCCCGTGAGTCTTGCACCATCGCACTGTGTCGTCGTCCTTCTCCTGTGTGCTCCAACCTTTTTGCCGAACGCTGTGGTCCAAAGTAGACTGAGGCTCCACCCCTGCTTGTGCTGTGCAGGCAGCTAAGCGTGCCCAGGTTTGGCAATCTCACCCAGATGTCTACCCTTGGTTCTTCGGCATTAGTTGTCCATCTTCAAGTCAGCTCTCTTCTGATGCATGCTAGAAGCAGCTGAAATTAGGCTATGTCCTGCTCTTTGAAAGAAGTAATAATAACGATTATGATATCTTCCTAATTATGAAGTTTTCTACCCCCTCTGCACCTTCCCACCCCCAAACCCAAAACCCCTACCAGCAATATGCGATGCAGCAGATGCTCAAGCAGATGGCGAAGGGCGCGGGCGGGGCCGGCAACCCCTTTGCGGCGGCTACAGGCGGGGGGTCGAATCCATTTGCCGGCTTTGGGCTGCCGCCATTGCAGCCTTCTATGGGCGGCAGTGCACCTCCGCCTTTCAGCTTTCCCGACGGCTTCCCCAAGCCGCCTCCTGCTTCGCCGACCCCCTCCCCTGCGGCTGCATCTAGCGCATCACCTGCCTCAACGGCGACGGTCGATGTCACTCCGACGTCCACAAGCGACCCCTCCCCCTCTGCCTCGCCTCCTGCTGCTGATGTTGCGCAGCCGTCTTCCGCCCCCATCAAGAAGCCAGGCAAGGGCGGCACAGAAACGCAGACTCACCAGTACCTTGAATCTTAGCAAGTCATTTGAGGTCTTCATGCTCCTGCTCGGCCGTTACTTGGAGCATGGTGGCAGATGGCTGAGCCGAGGATATATGTGTTGTTTCAGCCTTTGCAAATGTGACTGCCGAGGTCATTGAGGAGCAGAAGCAGGCTGCAGCCCGTTCTGCCGAGCAGGAGAAGAAGAAACCCTTCTTCCAGGATGCTGAGGTCAGCCTCGCCGCAACGCAGTGGCTGCCGTGCGAGCGGCTCAGCTAGTCGCCATGCTGGACCTGCACCTGCTGCACTTGTTTAACCTTCATAGCTATCCCTGCTCTCCAGGTTGTGAAAGAGCCCGACTTCAACTTTGGAAGTGGCAATGGAGCTAGTGGTGCTCAGGGTAAGGGGCAATCATAAGCATAGCATAGCTCCTGTTTTTATCCTGACCTCCTACTTATGTGTTCTTTGTGCTATGTGTTCTTTGTGCTATTCATAGTGCTGGTGGCAACTTTCTATGAACGATCAACTCGATAGACATGCCTATAAAGCAACACGAGACAGGCAGTTAGTATCAACAATCTGAATGACCCACTGAAGAATCTGACTTTCGTATTCATCTGCAGGTGACGGCAAGCAGGTCTTCTCGGTAGAGACGCTCGAGAAGATGATGGAAGACCCAACCATTCAGAAGATCATTTACCCGTGAGTTGCAGCTCTTACTGCTGCCTCCCACACAGTGGGCCGCAGACTCTCTGTGTACTACCTAGACGTGGCAAGTCAGCAGCTAAGGCCAATTTTGAGGGTAGATTGCACGTGGAGCAGCTGGTCTGTCTCTATGTATTGTTAGCTTCCTCTGTAATATGCACGACGAATCATGTGGACAGGTACCTGCCAGAGGAGATGCGGAATCCTACCACATTCAAATGTATGTGCAAGCTTGCTCTCCAGCAAGCATTGTATAGTACAGAGGGGTCGAGTGATGGAAACATTTTCAGATGGATCAAGTTTGTATCTCAGGAATTTTTGGGCTGCTTCGAAGAGGCGAAGTGCTTGGGGATAATGTGTGATGGGCATACAAGGTAAAGCCTAACACACTGTCTCCATGCACTTGCAGGGATGATGCAGAATCCTCAATACCGTCAGCAATTGCAGGACATGCTGTGAGCCTCTCAGCCTCGCTCTGCTGTGCACCTGCTGCGCACGCCTCTTTGCTGCTGACCTCAAGAGAACGACGAAGGCAGGTACAGGAAAGATTGCTCATACAGTCTTAAGGCACCTCTTGGGTGCTTGGCAGCAACAATGGCATGGGCACTGATGGGCAGTGGGACGCGCGCATGGGCGACATGATGAAGAACTTTGATCTCAGCAGTACTGAAGTGCGGCAACAGTTTGGTGAGGGTCATGCTGCAATAATGGCCAATGAACTTCACACTCTTTCTGACCTGGATAAACCTTCAGTGCATTATAGGATTCATGCAGCTGTCCCTTAGATAGCTTTGGCGCTTCGAATGACAGCACATGTTACGTTTCTTCCATGTAGAGCAAATTGGCATGAGCCCAGAGGAGGTGGTTGGCAAGATCATGGCAAACCCGGACGTTGCCATGGCGTTCCAGAATCCCAAGGTCCAGGCCGCCATCATGGATGTAAGTACCAGTCTTCCACGCTTAACACTTACTTGGCTCCGACTGGCGCACTCTTGGATGGATTATTGCCTGTGTCTCTGCAGCAGCCAAGGTCTGCTGCTGTCAAATTTCAGTGCCAGCTTAAGAGCCCCGTGCCTCAGGTAATCAGCATCTAGAGTAAAAGCTGAGCACGTGCAGGATCTGATATGCCTGGGCTGCCTGTAATGCTTGCAGTGTTCGCAAAACCCTCTCAATCTGGCCAAGTATCAGAATGACAAGGAGGTATGTCAATCGCAAACTGTTGCGCACACTGATCACATATCAATATTGGTCACACCTTTTGATGGCCTTACGGATTCCTGTAAATATAGCCAAAGGTTAAGCGGCTTGCCACAAGTGAGTTAGCGTTCAATTGCACGCAGCTACTGTAACATACGGTGTCCTTGTGGTTGTTTGTTCATCTTGCGTGCAATATCACTTGCCCACCTTGCTGGCGGCTGCCATATGATGCAGGTCATGGACGTCTTCAACAAGATCTCGGAGCTTTTCCCTGGGATGACGGGGACAGCCTTCTAGGCTGTGCAGTGCTTTTGAGACAGTATGCATTGCTAGGACGCACCGAGAACTCCACTGCCTGCAGATTGTACTGCATGCACACAGAGGGCGAGAGCGGCAGCATTGAGAGAAGTCCACTGCATCAAAGCAGCTGTGTTGAGGTTGTCATTGTCCTCGTAACATCCTTAGTGCTTCTTGCACATTACTTCGAGCAACCGGCAGTCAGTACCAGGTATGTTACACGCCAGTCAACAGCTTGAGCAGCTATTGCGAGCACAAGGACGGTCAGTGTCTGCAAGTGGGAAGGAGAAGCAGAAGCTTTCTCGTGGTGGCATTGCAGACCATGGTGGCTGCTCGAGGCCAGCCTGCAGGTCGAGCAAAGGGTTTGACATCAATGGAAGGGCATTTAAGGGCCTGCACAGTAAGCATGGGGAAGAAGCAAAATGATCTACTATAGTCATGGGCGGCCTGTCAGCAAAGTCTGGAATGGAAGCGGCAGTCCCTGAGGAGCTACAGAGATCTTCTTGCACTTTTGAGGAGGAGCAGGGGCCTCTACATCTTCTCTTCATGCCCAGTCTATTTTGGCTGGCCTTTCACTGTCATCGCTCCCTTTCAGCTGTCATCTTGTGTCTGTCTTTCAGAAGGTGGCTCTTCCCAAAGGGGCGAGGGCAGTCAAAAGCCAGCCCAGAGAAGGCGCGCGGTGCGCATGATTTTGAAAGGGAGGCCAACTTTGGCCTTTGAAATGTCCTGTTAAACTGGGTAATGAGCTGGCTAAGGGGGACACTCATATCCCCGAGTGAGCACATGCATATCTAACAAGCTACTCATATCCCCGAGTGAGCACATGCATATCTAACAAGCTACACTGAGGAGCCAAACCACCACCACGGAGGCTACTAGCCTGGGCTAATGCACGACCAGCACGCTGGTGAAATCGCGAGTGCCTGGGAGCGCTGCAGACTCAATGATAGCCGCATCTTCAGCATGCAACGATGGCTTGCGGAACGCTAGAATGGCCTAAGCTACCCGCCCGACTACGTCGGCGGGCATCAACATGCAGTGCCAGAAGGAAACAGCTCTTTCAGCAGAAGGCACTGGCATTGACGGGCAGGCTTTTAGATGGAACAAGGACTGGAAGGATTGGAAGGCGCAAAGAATAGCGAGCGAGGACTGGGGTGCCCAATCTGGGAGTCCGGCTTTAGTGAAGAATCTGCCATTTGGCGTTTGCTTCCTCTTTCCCTTCAGGGCTAGACCACCTTCAGGCCTATCGCCAGCTTAAAAGAGGTATGTGGCGCGCGGCCTAGGGTCTGTTACATAGCGGATGATTTCTCGTCAGCCCCGCGCAGCGTGACCATGCCCGTTCCGACATGTTCCAGATTCTTAAGCCACCGTGGGCCAGATCTGGCGGTCCCGTCGCGGCCAGCGCGTGTCCAAGCCCGCGTCCCCCGCCACCCTCGGCCGCGGCGGCGGCGGCGGCGGCGGCGGCGGAGGCGGCGCC
>WELB01000037.1:662444-679260 GCA_009602725.1 Spirogloea muscicola
GGCGGCGGCGGCGGGCAGCCGGGCGGCGGGCAGCTCCCGCCGGCGCCGAACCACCAGCACCACATGGCCATGGCCGTCGGCGGCGGCATGGGCCACAGCCACCAGCTGCTGGGAGCAGCGCAGAGCGGCGGGCACCATCAGGTGGGCGGCGGCGGCGCGCTGCACCACGGCAGCGGTGGCCCGTACGGAATGCCGCTGGGGCAAGCACCGGGTGCGGTTGGCGGTCAGCAGCAGCCGCTGCCGCCGCCGACGGGGCAGCAGGCGCAAGGTGGGCAGGGGCTCCAGGCAGGCTCGGCGCCAGGAGTGGCCGCGGCGCTGTTCCAGCCTCGTGTCAGCCGGGCGATCAAGATCGTGAACCCGAACACGCAGGAGGAGGTGAAGGTGGAGGCTCGCCGCGACGTGCGCAAGGCGGTGGCGCTGCCGGATGCCATCTCGGCCGGCAGCGGTGGCGGTGGCGGCAGCAGTGACGGTGGTGCCTCGGCATCGGGAGGAAGCAGTGGCGGGGGCAGCAGCGGCCGGATGCCGCCGCCGCCGCCGCAGCCGCTGCAGCAGGTGCCCGGGCAGGCCACGGTGGAGTCGCTGTATGGGCAGCCTGGCGGTCACCAGCAGATGCTGAACGCGTACTTTGCTGCAGGCATGACGCCATATGGCGGCAGCGTCGGCGTGCCGCACCACCAGGCCTTCTTCGCCGGCGGACCTCCCGGCGCGCCGCACCAGGGCATGCCCAAGCCGGGCCAAGGCGGCCCGCCGGTGCGCTTCGCGGGCTTCGTGCCGCCAGCCGCCGGAGGCATGCCATACCCGTACCCGATGCCGCCCGTACAGCAGCAAGCAGCTGCTGCGGCGGCGGCTGCGGCAGCATCGGCGCAGCAGCAGCAGCAGCAGCAGCAGCAGCAGCACCATCACCTCCAGCAGCCGCTGCCGCCGCAGCCGTCGTCGCAGCAACAGCCGTCGCTGCCGCAGCAGCTGCCTGGCGAGGGGGGCATGATGCTGCCACCACAGGGCGTGCCGGCTGTCGTCACGCCGCAGCGTATGGGAGCTGCGCCTCTGACATTGCAGCAGCAGCAGCAGCAGCAGCAAGTGCAGCAGCAGAGCCTGGGGCACCTGGGCCACCCGCGGGCGGTGCTGCAGCAGGGCGGCCACGGCGCGGTGGCGCAGCTGGCGCAGATGCCCGCGCTCAAGTTCGGCGACATGGACCTCGGCAGCGTCGGCTCGGGCGGCGGCGGCGGCGGCCTTGGCATGGGGACGCTGCCGCTGGGCGCATCGCACTTCCAGGTGGGTGGCGGCGGCAGTGACAAGGGCGCCGCCGCCCACCTGTCATTGCCGCATGGCCTCGATAGCCGGACGCTGCAGTATGGGGACTTCAGCCCGGCGCCGCCAGTGGGCCGGCAATCGAGTCAGATGCCGCGCATCGGCGGCCACGGCGGCATGGCGCAGGGTGGCGGGCCGTTGCTGCAGCAGCAGCAGCAGCGGCCGACGGGGCCTCTTGTGCAGATTAAGGGCGGCGGCGGCGGCGGCGGCGGAAGCGGGCCCCCGCTCTCGAGCATGCCAGGCGGCAGCGGCAGGGGCCAGGGGAGCAGCGGCAGTGGCGGCGATAGCCGGCTGCAGCCGGTGGGCAGCAAGGCCGCGGGGCTGGTGGCGCCGCAGCAGCCGCAGCTGGTGCGTGAGAACTCGCTCGGGCGCGAGGGCAAGAAGAAGGGCGGCAAGGCGGCGCAGCGCGGCGGCAGCGGCGGTCTGGCCAGGCAGAACGGCAGCGGCAGCGGCGGCGGCGGCAGTACCGGCAGCGGTGGCGCGCAGCCGCCCCTCCTCTCGGCTGTCACCGCGGACGGCGGCCATGAGGACAAGGACAGCACACCTGCCGTTGGCGCCAGCAGCAACCAACACCCAAATGTGGCGCAGGGCCGGCCAGTGATGGCCAGTGCCCCACCCCCCGCCGTTGTCTACGCCCCGCAGGCGAATGCCGATGCCAAGCCGGCGGCCCGGCTCAAGGGATCTGCCCCACCATCGCTTGCAGAGGTGCACGAGGCAGCTGTGCCAACGGCAGCGGCGCTCATGGAGGCCATTGCCTTTGGTAGCATGCCCTCGCCGCCGGCCACAAGTGCTCCAGCAGCTGCTGAGGAGGCCAGCACAGCTGCACCGCCCCCCATGAAGGATGCGGAGGCACCCGGCGTCGACACAGCGTTGGAGGCGGCCAAGTCGGCGGAGTGCTCTACGCCAGTGACGGAGCCGACAGCCTCTGCCGAGGCCAGCACCGAGGCGGAGATCGTACCAGCAGTGACAGAGCCGACAGCCTCTGCTGAGGCCAGCACCGAGGTGGAGGTAGCACCAGCAGCGCCTTCGTTGCCTGAGTCTAGCGCTGCTACGGATGCGGCGTCTGAGTCAGCCAATACCCTTGAAAGCCTGAAGGAGGACAGTGTAGCTGGGACAGAAGGCGGGAGCCTTGATGCGCCTGACCAGGAGAGGAAGGCTGGTGAGGAGGCTGTCGAGCACAGTAGTGAGCTGCGTGGAGATGCAGACATGCCAGCAGTGGGCGGTGAGTTGCCACCACCTGCCAAGACAGAGCTTGATGCCCCGTTGGCTCCTTCGGAGTCTGGGGAGACGCCACAGCAAGATGCGGTTGAAGGCAAAGAGCAGGACGAGGTCGAACGTGGGGAAACGCCAGAGCAAGATGCGGTCGAAGGGAAAGGGCAGGGCGAGGTTGTTAGCGTTGCCGAGCACAGCATGGAGGCTGTGGAGGACCTTCCGGACAGCTCAGGTCCTGAGGAGGGCCCCTTGACAAGCAGCAGCAACGTCGACCGTGAGCAGCCGGAGGTTGTCCCTGAGTCGATTGCTGCTTGTGCAGCTGCATCAAAGTCAGAGGTTGAATCGTTGGCAGCAGCATCAGGCGACGCCCCAACTGGAAGGTCCTCATCGGAGCTGATGCCAGCTGCGGCTGCGCCCAGGCCGGCTGTGGCAGATACCGTGGATGCAGAAGTCATGAGTGCCAGCACAGAGGAGCCACCTGCCAAGATAGAGTCGGTATTGCTGCCGAAGGAGGTCCAGGCTGCAGACGAAGCACCCCCGACTGAGCTGGCGGTTGACGTGCCGGTGGTTGACGAGGCCGACCAGGCAGCGGATAGCTTGGTACCTGACTCCGAGGCTGACTCCGGCGCTGACTTTGAGGCTCTTTCAAACCACGAGGTGCTGCCAGAGGCAGCTGAGGCCGTTGAGCCAGCCCCAACAACAGCTTCGGCGTTGGCGCTGGCTGGAGGGGAGGTGACGGAGAACTCTGTCATCAATGAGAATGCAGTTGAGGCTGGCGCTGAAGGTGCTGAAGGCGCCGAGGTCGATGTGCCAGCCGAGGCCAAGCCCATGGTGGAGGTGGAGCCGAGCAACGCTGGGGCAGACGGTGAGCCTGCTTCTGAGCCCGTTGCTGAGGCCGAGGAGGAGGGGGAGCCGAGTGCAAGCACTGCTGCCGCAGCTCCACCGGCAGCCGGGGTCGATAAGAAGGAGGAGGTGAGCTGAAGCAACCTAATGCATTGCCTCAGAGACACGACTTGATACTGTAATCACTATATCAATGTTCGAGGATGACTGCATAAACCCTTGAACTTCAGCCAAAAACTGTGATAACTTCATTGTGAGGTTTCCCTCAATCCTGTAGTTGCATTCGCATGGTCAACAATGTCAATCTCCGGACTCTGTAAGGGGACTTACAAGTTGCCAAAGGACCAATTTGTATCATCTTGCAGGCTGTCTTAGGCTCGCCTGTGGCCGAGGAGGAAGCTGCGCCCAGTACTGTCCCTGATGCCGCCACGGTTCAGGACGCCGATCGGCGGCAAGAGCTGCCAGATGGTCAGGCCGAGGCGGAAGGGACCAGTGCTGAGCCGGAAGAAGCAAGCGCCAGGGAAGCCGAGGATGGCTCTCTCGCCTCAGGCAGCATCAAGGAGGTCATTGGCATTGTCCTGTTGTCTGGTGCTGAGGCTGCGGTGACGGCAGAGGCTCCCAGCACCATCGAGGAGGACTCGCTGCCATTGGTGGAGCAGCCGGTGAAGGTGGAGGAGCTTGTTGGGGAGGCAGAGAAGGAGGTCGAGGCGCCGGCGTTCGAGGAAGAGGAGATTGACGGCGAGGTCGCAGTCGAGCTCCCGCCTGAGCCAGAGGATGGCAGTCAGACGATGACGACCCCCATTGTGCCCCTGGCTAATGGAATGGAGGTGGTGAATGAAGAGCCAGCAGATCAGCCGGATGTCACGACTTTGCAGGACGCTGCTGCGGACGGCCTAGCGGCTGAGGTCAAGGCAGTGGAAGACGTGACAGCTTCGGAGGGAGAGTCGTCCGACCAGGCGGCGGTCGAGGCTGATGAGGCTGCCGGCGATGCCAGTGAGGCCATGGGCACCGCAGCAGCGCTGGCCGCCAATGCCAGCAAGAAGAAGAAGAGCCGGAAGTCGATCCTCGCCAAAGCGGATGCTGCAGGTGCGAATGCGGACCTCTACAATGCGTACACGGCAGCGACCAAGGACGAGGACGAGGAGACCGCCGCTGCCAACGTCCCATCGGCAGCTGCTGCTTCTGCAGCCTCTGCCAGGCCGCCGGCGCTGGTCAAGCCGCCTGCCGTCAAGGAGGTGGATGACTGGGAGGACGTGGCGGACTCGCCGACGCGGCGGGGCCCTTCGAAGCGGGGCCTCCTGCTGCCAAAGCCTGTCAACGGCAGCGGCGTTGGTGGCGGCGCCAGGGACAACAAGCGCACGTACAGCCGCGACTTCCTGCTGAAGCTCCGGGAAGGCGGCATGGAGCTGCCGCTGGACTTCCGGGTGAGTAAGGAGGTTGCACGGGACCTACTCGTCACGCCAGCGCGCATGGACGTCGTCAGCGGCGGTGGCGGCAGTGGCGGCGGCGGCGCTGGCGGCGGGGCTCACCACCACCCTGTTCACACGCCGCACTCGCCGGCGGGCGCTGCCATGGCTCTGGCTGCCATGGACCGTCGGCCGAGCTTCGAGCGGACAGCACCGCGGGCGCCGGTTGACGAGGACAGGTGGCAGCGAGCTGCACCGATGCCGCCGCCGCTCGGGGGGGGCGCTGACCACGGCGTACTGGGCCAGCCAGGAGCGAGCTTCCGTCCAGGCATGGCCATGCCGCCAGGCGGCCTCATGGGTCTGGTGCGCCCGAGCGGCGGCGGCGGCCTGGTCCGCCCGGGCATGTCGCCGGCCATGATGGGGCTCATGCCATCGCACATGGTGCCCGGCGGCGGCGGCGCGCCTCGACCCAATGGCATCAACGCCGACAGGTGGGGCAAGGCGCCGATGCCTGGGGTTGGCGGCGGGCCGGCGCCGGCGCCGCGCATGCCGCTCCCGGCGCTGCACAAGGTGGCCAACAAGTACGAGGTCGGCAAGGTGTCCGATGAGGAGGAGAAGAAGCAACGTGCAGTCAAGGGGATCCTCAACAAGCTGACGCCACAGAACTTCGAGCGCCTGTTTGAGCAGGTCCATCTCCTCCTCATACAGTAAATTTTGTGCAGATCGTTCAGATTCACATCCATGTCCAAGCTTTTAGAACCGAACATAGACAAATAGGCATTGCGTCTTTACGATAGTGTAGCTGTTACTGGAGCTGTCAGGCACCTTATGTTCAAGGAAGTTTTCTGGCTTGAGTTACATCAGTGGGCAACATATGTGCTAGATCTGACCCTACAGTGTGTTCTGTGCAGGTGAAGGAAATTGGCATTGCAACAGCAGACACGCTCCGGGGGGTGATCTCGCAGATCTTTGAGAAGGCGCTACTGGAGCCGACCTTCTGCGAGATGTACGCCCAGTTCTGCGCCGCCCTGGCACAGGAGCTGCCCAACTTTGGCGAGGGCGACGAGAAGGTCACGTTCAAGCGCGTGCTGCTGAACAAGTGCCAGGAGGAGTTTGAGCGCGGGGAGCGTGAGCAGGAGGAAGCCGAGCAGAAGACGGAGATCATCGAGGGGCAGGATGATGGGGGCGATGGTACTGGCGGGAAGCCGGAGAAGCGGGCGCTCAGCGAGGCGGAGCAGGCTGTGCGGCGCAGCAAGGCTCGCAAGCGCATGCTGGGCAACATCCGCTTCATTGGCGAGCTGTTCCGCAAGAGCATGCTGACGGAGCGCATCATGCACGAGTGCATCGTGAAGCTGCTGGGCAACCCGCAGGCGCCCGAGGAGGAGGACGTGGAGGCGCTGTGCAAGCTCATGGCGACGATAGGGTCGCGCATCGACCACCCCAAGGCCAAGGATCACATCAACGCGTACATGAACCACATGTCGACGCTGGCCAAGAACCAGCTGCTGTCGTCTCGCATCCGCTTCATGGTGCTGGACATCATCGAGCGGCGCGCCAACAATTGGGAGGAGCGGCGCAAGGTGGAGGGCCCCAAGAAGATTGAGGACGTGCACCGCGACGCAGTCACGGAGCGCCGCAACGCTGTGGCGGAGGCAGGCCGTGCCGGCTTCCAGCGCGGCAGCAGCGGCGGCGGTGGCGGCGGCGGCGGAGGCGCCAGACGGGGCGNGGGCCGCGGGGGGGAGGCGGCGGCGGCGCATTTGGGGGCGCGCAGGATGTGCGACAGGATGTGCGGCGCGAGGACGACCGCTCGAGCATCCTGGAAATGGCCGCCAGCGGGCGGCCGATGGCGCTGGCTCAACGCCAGGGTGATGACAGTGCCATGACCCTCGGCCCGCAGGGCGGCCTTGGCAGAGTGGGCGCTCGCGGCCTTGGCTTAGGTGAGCTTGTCTGCCACTGTCTCCAGAAAGTGTCTCAATATGTTGTCGCAATCGCATGTGTCACGCTGTTTGATTACATTGACATCCGCTTCAGCACAAGTTAGTAGCTTTAGAATCGAAAGCAGTAGGCAATCAAGGGTCATAGTGGAGTTGATTGTGCTTACACCACGTGCAGCTCCAGGGATGGGGATGGGACGGCTTGGGTCCGAGAGGGGCTTGTCTCCGTTCCGAGGGGATGCGAGGGAGCCGGACTTGCGGCCCGGGTTCACGGAGCGGCCGGGCTCGTCCGTGCCAGTCGGAGCGCTCATCACGAGGGATCTCCGGCCCAGCAGCGCCAAGTCGGCTGGGGCCCCAGAGAAGGCGGTCGCGCTCGCTGCAATGGCGGAGCAGCCGCCGCCTGTCGTGCAGGAGGACGAGGCAGCGGCAGCGTCTGGATCGCTGGCCATGGATGACGCCGAGCTTGCGAAGAAGAGCACCAGCACTCTGGAGGAGTACTTCAGGTCAGCTAATTGCAGTCTTAACTTGTTGCATGGACTATCTTGACCATGTGATCATGCAAAGCCTCTAAAGCGATGTGAATGGCTTATCTGTTAACTTTTATCGGCTGTCATATACCCTGCTTGGTGAAGCCTCAGATGTTGACCTGTTGTCCCTTTGCACCATTGCAGCATCCAGGACTACTCGGAGGTCGTCCAGTGCATCAAGGAGCTGCAGCTGGAGTATCGCCCGAAGATGCTCGCCGCGTGGGTCAAGCTCGTGTTTGAGAAGAAGGACAAGGAGCAGGGCCTGCTCGGCGATCTCCTCCCTCGCCTCGCTCAGGACTCTCCTCCTGCGGTCAGCAAAGAGGACATCACCAAGGGGTGGGCATCCCTTGACATGCTTGTACGAGTCATTGAGTGTGGCATCACTACCAGAGTTGTATGATAAGACACACATGAACAAGGCAGCTGCTAATCCTTGACTGCAGTCATCTCGTTTGGCTTGGCGGAGGAGTTGCTCGGTGGTCTTACTATTATTCGACTGCTGGTACGTCCGTTGTAGATGGGGGTGCAGAGCAAGTCAGTGACCTTTCAATTTTGTGCCGCTGCGCAGGCTGGCAGTGGTCCTGGAAGACCTGGAGGACCTGGCCGTCGACTCGCCATTTGCGCCGAGGACTCTCGGGGAGATCCTTGGCAAGTTGGTCGCGGCGGATGCACTGGCGCTTTCGGAGACCGGCCGCTTGCTGAAGGAGGGTGGCATGGAGCCTGGGGAGCTCGTCAAGTATGGGTCAGCTCAGAAGGTCCTGGTGGAGCTCCTGAAGACGCTGAAGGGTTACCGTGGGGACGTTGACCTGGAGAGCATCTACCGAAGCTCGGGGCTGAAGCTCGAGGACTTCATGCCAGAGGCACAGCGTGCAAAGCCGGACTGCTTGGATGCGCTGCTGGAGGACAGTGGCCTTGAGGGCCTCTATCCGGTGAGCTAGAAGCCGCTTCATTTGATATCTAACGAAATGCGATTTCATGTTGCTAGGCTAGCTTCTGGGTGGTCTGTTAATTGACCTTCTGACATGTATCTATCTCATCACGTGACCCTCTGACATGTATCTAACTTAGGTGTGTTGGTTGTCCATATGCTTGCATGTTTCTGGTGGTACAGATGAAGTGGGTGGAGAAGCAACTCAAAGCGTCCTTGGCGCACGACGAGCCGGTAGACAACCTCCATGCATGGTTACAGGTTGGCCTGGCAAAGCGCCGCCTCAGCACCTAACCCCTAGGGATCACAATTACCCCTTGAACCTCTCAAATAAATTCAAACCCACTTTCTCTTATCGTCACCTTGTTGTGTGAGTTTTGTGCTTCCTTTGCCTTAGCTCTGACAACAGGCGGCCCCACTCTGATGCAACAGGAGCATGTGCCAGCAAGCACATTGGCTGATCCTTCATTCTTGCGGCTCCTCATCAGGATCATATTTGATGTGGTTGTCCACCCCTCTCCTCCTTCGTACGAGGTAAAGCACATGTCTGCATTAGTCACAGCTAATTCAAAAGTCTTGTATCTGAAGTAGCCAACTGATAGGGACTCAACTTGAGCCAAGCAAGCTATGGCATCTGCTGCTTAAGCGAGAGCTGTGAAACATTTTGTGGTAGTTTGAGGCTTGAGTTGGCACAGTATCATGAAGTAGCTGCTGCTGGTCAGTCAGATATAGAGCTTGATGCATCTACTTTTAGCAACTTCTGTAAGTATGAGACAGTATTGTCACGTGCTTACAAGGAGGGATTTCTATGCACCATACCATCGTTTCTTTACTATCCACTTTTTAATGCCCTTCTCAATTGCCTAAGAGACCTAAACAAACTTCTCTAGCAACCAGCTTGCAGGATTTCGAAATTGACACAATATTGACCTTAAGTTGTACGTATGCTACTCATGGCAGAAGGAGAGTATTGCTAAGTATGCTCAACTTCTGAAGAGTGCTGCAAGCGGAAAGGGGGCTTTATTGAAGCAACAGCAATGTGAGATTCGGTTGCATGGCTCTGTTTCAGCATACTTTTGTCTGCCATGTTGGTTGCCAATGTTTGCAACGTTGCAAATTTACAACGTTGTAGCCTAGATGTCAAATCGTCAAGCCACCAAAGCACATCAAGGAATGGATGCTGCTGATCTTCATCAAAAAGCAGGTGCTGAGATTAATTGGAGTTCATACCTTCCGTATGCCTTGTTGTTTCACGGGGACACTATCATCTGCTAAATGCGTTCAATTCTTGCTGGTGTCTGCAGACCTCTTTGCCGCGCAGCAATTGGCAGACAGCCTGGGCCACCCTCCTGGCTTTCTGACTTCCATCTTCCAAAGCCTCAGTGACGCTAAGGTCAAGCCCTCTTGCACTACGCAGCATGGGTAGTCGTGGGTAGTAGTCGTCAATTCTGCCTTATGTAAGCTTTCCAGCTCGGAGGCTCGTCTAGTACAGGACTTCCAGTCATAGCAGATAAGCTAGCAGATTACTCATGGTTTGCACAGTGTAATATTATGTGTCTGGCCCGAGTAATATGGGTCACTATCACTTGAAGGAAAGTGCTGTGGAGATCTACAATCTTGCTTGTACTGATTGAGCTTTTGTTTATTCTGTTCTTGTTGGTGCTTTTTAAATATTGTTTGCAAGGTCCTCCTATGTGTCCTGGGCTATTTGAAACCATAAATTAGTCACTCGACGCATCTTCTATATTTTCCATGTCCTGACATGAACATTGCATTCCATGTGCACAGATAATCCAGGTGCAGGCCTTTCAACAGTGGAATGACGACACCAAGGACCTTACACCTGGCAAACAACAGGTTTACCCTGATTGACATGGCTTGTACTCTCTTGGAATCACTTATTGCATCCATGATTTTGTTTTGTTGCAAAGGTAATTTGGAAAGGAATGCTCAAATTGGCATGCATGGATGTTGCAATTTGACAAACGTGACCCTGTGATTGGTGCGTACCTAATGGGGATGGTACTTGACATACTTTCAATGCAGGCGGTGAAGGAGGCCTTCAAGTGGTTGCAGCAACTGTATCAGGAGGAGGAGGAGGAGGAGGAATAATTTTGGTTGATGCAACTTTAGCACCTCAATTGAAGGGGTAGAGATATTGCAGACTCCACCTTCACTAACCTTACTCTCAAGTGAGGGCTCTTGTGTTTTCCTGGGTACCTAGAATGTCGGCCTATTACAAGTCCACAGGACGCTACTAGGGCCGCCGGAGAGGAGCCCCAGGTTTGTACAGCGCGTGAGTGGCACTCTGAAGAACATACACACAAGCATTTTTTCCCCACATTGTGCCAATCAATGTATGTCCAATTTGGTTCACGTTTAGTCTGCTATGGAACACTGGCATGATATTGTGGAGCAGACATCGTGGTGCCTGGTGGAAGTTCACGCCTTCATCCCTTGAGCGTCTCGAAGCTGGCTGACAAGCCGCTAGACCAACTAAATGACTAGGCAGGCTGCTGGACTGAGTAAGGTGGTCCATGATGGAATCTGCAGCACTGAAGAAAAGGCATCGATTGCCTACGTAACATTTGCAATCACCTGGCAACCTTCTGCATAGGTGTCACAGTGAGAAAAATATGGAGGATTACAAGTGGCTGTCTCCATCCATCAGGCAGTGGAGAGAGCTATGTACCCTACAGCAGCATGACCACTCTGTCACAACACAAATTCAGCTAGCGCATTTTGTCTGGTGCAATCGACAAGACGACAGTAAAAGGAAATAGATGAGCCTAAGCGGATGGAGGATGCCTCGGGGAATTGCTGTTAAGAGGACCCAGAGGCGCTTGCCAGAAAGATCAGAAGAGCCACATCCCCTACAGTAAACCAAGGCTGGCTCTGTAGTCGATGGGAAAGCCGACCAAAAGGCGCGGCGAAGGCATGACTTAAGTGGGAAACCTTGAGATCTCAGGGGAAGCCAAGGACTGTGATTCGTCAGGGGCCGGTGGTTGGGCCCAGGCGGCTGGCTTGGCGGGGCTGCTGGTGTGGTGCGCTACTGTGTCGGAGGCTGTGCCGCCGCCTCACCTCCTCTGCCATGGCCAGGTAAAGGTAGCCTCCACGTTAGCAGATGCACAGGCTTCCAGCCCAGCACTACTGACTTGGAGCTTTGACTCAAACATAGACCAATACTTATAGTGCATGATGCATGCCTGCAACTTGACATCGATACCTCGTCTGGAAGCTAGCTCTCTTTGCAGCTCCTCCTGCCACTGCTGCTGCTTGACAGCACCCCATGAAATATAGCTGCGGCAAGGTCAACAGTGCAAAGTAAGATACAGCAGCAGAGATAGGCTACCTGCTGATCATCCGAAGTGGGATACACTGACTGCCATACTTGGTACCTAGCATAGTGGATGCGAGCGCATGAGACAGACATCAGCGGCAGAACTGAAGTGCGTGCGAGACCTGGAATTTGCATCCCCTTGGCGATCTGCAGGCGGCGTGAGAGGGGTGTTGGCCCGGTCTGGCCTGCAGGCGCTCATTGCTGTGGGCATCGCCGCAGGAGCATCCTTCCAATGCCCAGCCTGCTCGCCACTTGCGCTTCTTGACAAGAGTGCCCCCCTGCTTCTATCTGCTCGCGAATGGATCTCATGCTGAGAAGAAGAAGCAGCGCTCCACTCGCGGGTGCCGACTCCACTGCTGGCGCCGTTGGGCTCTGCATGCTGCCCAGGTGCAGCACCGCCTCGCCCCTCCACGACATCGGCTGTATGCCGGCGCAGCGCGGGGTCGTCGACGAGCGTAGCCCCACTTGCCTTGCGCTGAGCGTACTCTTGG
Organism: Spirogloea muscicola; assembly: GCA_009602725.1. Lineage (NCBI taxonomy): Eukaryota > Viridiplantae > Streptophyta > Zygnematophyceae > Spirogloeales > Spirogloeaceae > Spirogloea > Spirogloea muscicola. The sequence goes on from WELB01000037.1 coordinate 674,434, forward strand.
CGCTGGTCCTCGGATGGAGCTCTTGTGAAGCTAGCAGTCCCTCTTGAGCTGCCACACATCAAAATTAGGCATGCTTTCCAACTTAGTGAGGACCGTCCGTACCTTTTACATTGGACTCAGTAAGTACCGTCTATATCTTTACATTGGCTGCACTCAAGAAATGCTGCTCAGAAGCCACAAAAGGTCCATGGTGCAATATGTAATGAGGAGCAGACAATTAGGAGCAGAAAGTTGTCCATGTTGAAGCCTGCACACCTTGGCGAGTCAACTGGTGAAGTGGCCTGCCAGGCGGGGCAACCAGAGTGGCCCGCAATGGGGCGCTCCAAAGGGCTGTCATGGGGAGACCGGACGGCCACCGGGCTCGGCGTGTTTCGGATGCTCTGGTAGAGCTCCAGAAGGGGCGTCTGAAGGACTCGAAGCTCCTGCGCCTGCAGAATGTCGCGTAGTCCAGTGAGCCAGATTGACCACAAAATACATGATACAAGCACAGTAAGCATGAAGGACTCATAATTTACAATCAAGCCATGCTCTCAACACTAGCAACCTGGGCCTAGAGACTCTAAATTTGGGGCCTCATGCTGCACCGACAGAAGCCATCTCAGGCAAAATGTGAGCCAGTCACAGCTTTCCAGGCACTCCTACAGATAAGAAGCACTGCAGAGCATAATATAGAGCGACAACGGTGGCATCCTTCTGATGCAACACCTTGCTTAGTTGTTGACAGAGCCTCTCACCTTGTCCTTCAAAAACACCATGATCTTGTCCTCTGTGACTTCGTCGTCGTCAAGAGCTAAGGCCTTGTTAGTGGGCTCCACGAGGCCAGGCACCAGGGGCGAGGCCAGCAAAGGTGTAGCTGCTGTAGCTCTCCTATGCCAAGAGTTGGACCCCTTCTCCCACTCCCTCAGCCCTTCGGAGTGCTCGTGACTCGCTGCCCTCCAATTAGAAGCCCCGCTGGTCGACATGGATGGCTCTTCCATGGGGTTGAAGTTGCTCTGAAGGTGCACAGTCACAGCAGTGAGTGTCCAAACACTACGGCGAAGTTAGAGATCAAAATTTTCCCATAATTGTTAGCAAGCTTGTGATGCTGTTCATGAATTTCTTGCCTAGGGTGGCATGACATGGTAGCACATTCAATGTTGCCCATGACAAGCAAGCCACTGCTAACACAAGAAAGGCTGCACTGAACATGGCTTTGTACAGCCGGAACTTTGTATATGACATGCAGGTGCCCACCTGCAACCGATCTACAAGGCAAAATACAACAAGGGCAATCACCAGCTCTGGAACGTAAGAGCATATGAGCATGAACCTGAAAAGACAGCTGGGAAAAGCCGTCGTCCAGGTCAACACCAGGCCCGGGAGAGGAGTAGCTTCGCAGATACTGTCTGCTCTGGGTAGTTGAGCAGCCGTCCTCCAATGGCACCTTAATTGATGGTGCCAAACCCCTGACACGGCACGACAAAGTACGGCAACTCCATTGCTCAACGCGTGCAGATTTCAGTGAGAGGTTGCAGAGCAGAGCTGGATTCTGATGCTTACATTGCCAGACGGCTAAAGCTGCAGCACAAGCTGGATAAATTGAAGCCTACCTTGACATGCTTTCACTCTTAGGCTTGTGACCTTCAACGCTCTCGTTTTTCCACCTTAGCACAGCCTACACATAGTAGGGGGGGAACGTGATTGAGTGAGCATTCAAATGATCAATCAGATAGTGAAAATACATGTAGGGGTGTCATCAAGCTTGCCTCAATGTAAAACACATGTGCTCTATTTACAAATCCAAGTACCAGATATGGTCTTATCGAATCTGCCTCAATGCTCATCATGAGGATGCCACATTGCTTAGCAAAGCAAGGTTATTGTAAAGCAAGGAGCCATGTGAGCTTGGGCTATAAGGTGGAGAGAAATGTCATACATACACTTGGACTCGGATGCTGCACTTCTGCTTCAGTAGTGGGAGCTGCCAGAAATGGATGCTGACATTGCTAACAGGAGGCCAAAATCAGGAATAATTCTACAAATACTGAATGATGGCAACCGGGGGCTGGTTCTCTACCCATCTTTGCAGCATACAGCGAAGGTGGCTTGCATCTTTTCCTCCAATTGCCAACAAGGAGGAATAGCTTATCTGTGACGTTGCAATAGCATCAGAGTCGCATCGTCAAGGTCAGTATTAGCAAGTAGCGAGCAGAGAGCACCTTGTTAATACCTTGAGAAGCTCGCTGGCGGGGGGCCTCTCTCGAGGGTCTCTGAGGACAGAATGCAAAGGCATGCTAGACAATCAGAAGCTCCAGAAGTATGGTCCCATCTTTCATCAAGTGCATTGGTGACCTGACCAGCACTCACTCTCACACCATAGTCTGCCATAATCTGAGCCACCTCAGTGAGCCTCGACCGAAGGTGAAAAATAAATGCGTGGACAGTGTTTGCATCCTCACCTCCTGAAGCACTTGAGAAGAAAATCCTTCGCCTCAGGTGACAGGTGGTCGGGTATGGGGGGTGGGGCTTTAGAGGCGGCAATGTGAAATAAGGCCGAAACCTGTACGACAAGCAAGTGATAGTATGCAAGTCTTAGGTCCATTACTGCTACTTTCGCAAGCATATCAAATGCTATAAAATAATGCTTTCCAGCTTTGCATCCTCAATCAGGATCTCATGAGACATCACATCCTGTGAGCTTCAGATGAGACTCAATGCACAACATTACTGGAGGGCCTGCCTGTGACTGAAACTGGCTCCAGGGAGGCTTTCCAGTGGCCATCTCTATAACAGTGCAAGCAACGCTCCAAATGTCTGCTTGCCTGGACAAACGCAGGCCACGCATGACTCAAAGACTGTGCAGATTGATAGGCTGTGGCTTGAGGAGCCCTCAGCTACCCTGGCCGAAGGTGGTCACGCGAACGTAGCCACAGAATCCATGGGGCAGGAAGGCGCAAGCAAGCCCAGAACTGGGTGAAGGAGACCACCTTCCATGTCCAGTCTGCTTGATGACTTCTGGAGCCATCCAGTAGGGGGTGCCTTTCATAGACTTGAAGCCTTCTGACATAGTTGCCTGAAACAATCAAGTGCCAGCGAGTACAGCTGAGAGCCTGCTCAGATGAGGAAGCTGAACCTGCAGCCCATCTTGTCAGAGTGCTGATTGTCATGCGACTGGGCAAAGCCCTGAGACTAGGTTGCCGCCTTTTACCAGGTCAGCTAGCTTCTTTGACGCGCCAAAATCAGCAAGCTTTATGCAGCCACGGTTGTCAACGAGGATGTTGGCCCCCTGTGAGTTGACAAGCACCCTCCATCAGCACAACTTGCGCAGCCTTGGAGGGCACAAGTGCAGCCTGCCAGCCCTCTACATACGAGGGCAATCGTCTTCAGTCATATAGGTTCAGCTAAACAGGTGCAGAAGTAATACCACGTACGGTCATCAACTTCCCTACAGCTATGCAAGCAGACAGGTAATCTGGTCCTTGACCTTGATGTCACGATGCATGATCTGGTGCGTGTGCAAGTAATCCAACCCCAACAGCAGCTGCCGTGTGTACATGCGTATGACCTGCCAAAGCAATGGCATTCATGTGAAAGTGTTGCAGTGCGCAGAATATTACATGCAGACTTGTGCAGAGTGTAGAAAGTGAAGTGTCAAGCTGTGTCTAAGCGGCGACAGAGTTACCACCTTGTGCTGAGCTGCACGTGTAGCTTCAAAGTGACGAATCTGGTATCTGAAGCAGGCTCGTCAATACTGGACTCAACTTGTGGACATAGTGACTAGACCCAGGTTGCGGTGCGCAGACTCCCATCCATCTCCAGGCAAGACTGAGAGATAGCAGAGGCGCAAGGGATCACCTTCTCCGTGAAGGACCCGAACTTGCTGAGCAGCGACGCTATGGACCCTCCAGGGACAAACTCCAGGAAGATGTTGAGGGCCTCCTCCTCCCTGTCAGTGCCCAGATACCTCTGCCAACGCCAGGAGCCAGCTAGTCAGTGGGGGAAGCCGCTCTGACGCCCCAGCGTGGCCATGCTGCTCACACGGCTCCCCCGCAAGAGCGATGTCACACGACCAGCTTGCACACAGCAGGGTGGCAGCAGCTCCTGCCTCTATTGCCATGCTCGCAATAAGCAATCGCGCTCGGGCCTGCCATGCCAGCATGGAGTAGAGCCACGGCCTTCGTAACTGCAGCATTACTGCTGGTAGCACACTATGGCGCACGACAGCGGAACTCACAACAATGTTGGGGTGCGAGAGGTTCCGCAGGACAGCAACCTCCTCCTCCAGGTCCCGCGCTTGCTCCTGGAGAGAGGCGCGGCCCAACAGCAGGGCGGCGGCGCTCTCAGCTCTAGCCACGACCACTCCGCCGCAGGCAGGCTGAGTTGCAACCCCTGAGCCCGACGCTGCCGATACGGCTTCCCGTGCCGCTTGCGCGGCAGCACCGTCACAGCTCACCTGCGCTCGCTCCTTGGTCGTGCTGTTGACGGCAATGAGGACCTGCCGGCAGAGAAGGCGCGGAGAGCGACGCGGCCGCGAGCCGTCGGGCAGTGTCAGCGTGAGACCCAATCGCTTGCCGCAGCGAGCGGCGGCGGCAGCGGCATGGTTCGGCGCTATGGAGCCAGCGCCACGGCCCTGCTGGTGCGGCGGCGGCGGCGGAGACAGCGGCGGCGGCGGCAGCGGCGGCGGCGCACCTGCTTGACGGCGATGAGCTCGCCGGACTCGAGGTTCATGCCCATGTACACGCGGCCGTAGGCGCCCGCCCCGATGAGCTCGCCGCGCCGCCACCGGATCGGGGCAGGCTCCGCCATCGCCGCCCCGGGCCAGGCCGCCGCCAGAACGCCGCCGCCGCC
>WELB01000037.1:679620-691928 GCA_009602725.1 Spirogloea muscicola
CGCCGCCGCCGCCGGTGACGGCCTTCGGACGCTCGCCGCCGCCGCTGGCGCCGCCGCCGCCGGCGCTGCCCACTGAGAAATTTCCCCGCGACTGGCGGCGGAGGCGCGCCGCTGCAGGCAATCAATCCGTGCCCGTACGTTGTAGGAACCACCCCCACATTCGGAAAACACCCGGGCTAAGAGCAAAAGCCAGCCATGGCGGACCCACGCCGTCCCCCCCCCACCCCCCCGAGGTGGGGGCGCCACCGCCCCGTGCTGCAGGCAGGCCGCGCGCAGCTGCCTGCAGGCCGCCCGCCGCCGCCGCCGCCGCGTCCGGCGATGCCGCCGCAGCCGCCTCCCCGGGGATGGCCCTGCGCCTGCGGCAGGCACTGCCTGCAGTTGGCACGTCGCAGAAGAGCCACGCGTCAGCCATTATGGTCGTCAAAAGCCTGGCGACTGTAGCATGCCATGGGGAGCGCAGACGTGGTCGAGTGCGTCGTGCAGCGTGCTCTGGTCCTGCCATGCACGTAGCCCCTCGCGCATCCCAACAGCTGTGCGTTCTGAGCATATCATACAGAAGAACACATTGCAGGTGTATGTCGGCAGTTTGACATTCAGTGATCATGTTGCTCAAACAGGACTGCGCTCAGGTGGCTCCTTGCTGCGGATGGTCCAGCATTGATGGGGTTGTGCAGTAGAGGAATCCCAGACAACAGTATCCAGCGGCAACTTAATGTACACGTCCAACACCTTTGCCTGGTCAGCTTGTTGACAGCAAGATTGCGTGTCAAGCTCACGCCCCAGCACCAGCTTCAGCAAGAGCTGAGTGTCGCTATATGTGCAGGGCGACGAGGTGGTCCTTGCAATGCCTGCAATGAAGCAGCTCTAGGAGCGGACGACAGCGAGTTCTGGATGCTGTGATGCGCAGGTCGCTATGCAGTCAGCGACAATGGCAACCACCTTGGTGGGCTCTCCGCCAGCAGCCTTTGCCAATTTTAAGTTCCTCCTCATGCCAGGGGAGATTGTCGGGCCCAAGCGGAAGATGGTGTACATTCCTGCAGTCCAGGTTGGAAATTCTCAATCTCAACCACAGCACTTGTGAAAGTGTGATTGCTTAGCTTAGGCTTATCAATGGCTAAGAAAGCCGTTAGCACGTGCCGTGAATGGATGAAGCTGCTGATAGCTGGATCCAACCTCAGATTAGATTGTGCAGTCTCACGCAAACTCTTACGACTGACCAAGCAAGTGATCAAGGCCTTCACTCATGCTAACTTGAGAACTGAGCTGAACTCAACTTTTTCTCTGCAGAGCTTTGATGACCTGGTTGAGAAAATTAAGGCCAAGTTTGCAGCTGCAAGCAACGTGTACAAATTAGTCCTTGAGATGCAGGCATGTGCAATCAGTAATCTCTGTATATAGAAGCAAGTCCCTTCTGTTTCCTCCAGGGAAAATGAAAAGCCTTCAACTGCATGTTACATATGTGACATGCTTCCATGCTTGACTTGCAGCAGCCAGGTTATTTCCTGCTTGTTCGTCTGCATTGGCTTCGAGCAGCGCTCTGGTGGCAGGACCTCTCATTACTCTTCCATTGCTGCCAAGCAGGTGGCCAGCCCGCCCCCAGGAGTCGAAGCCCACACAGTGGACGAGCTGTGGGCTGAGGTTGAGGACCTTGAGCTCTTCGACCCCCAGGCCGTGACCAATCTCCGCCTTCGCGTGGATGGCCCGTCCACGCCTTCAAGCCAGCAATTGCTCCACTGTGAGGCCTGCTCTGTCAGCCCATCAAGATCACGTCATGAAAACCTTGCAAGTGTTTCCTACTGTCTGCTCTATACTCGCTTGAGGTTGTTTTGCACATGGTATCTTTTGGTGCTCGCAGATGTTTTCAACCATCCTGGGCTTGTCAGGCAAGGTGCATGGGTTGCTGTCTGGACATTGAATTTGTACTATGTGCACCAGAACCTGTTTGTGCTGGCTCTGACACTTGACTCTTTCTGTAGCTCTTTTCCCGCCCATGGATCGCTCCGGAGAGACCCCCATGGATGTTGCCTTGCGTGAGGACCTGGAGCGGAGGGCAACGATATACACCAAAGGCAAGGATGGCATCCTCACAGGGCACATGAAGCTGATGAACCAGGCTTCAAGGCAGATCTCTTTGCGGGACCCTAGGATGGTTGAGAAAGGCAGGCGGTCGGACCTCATGCGGGAGGCAGCTAACATGGTAAACCCTGCTGCGAGTTGCTGCTCTAGCACTAGCCATGATTGATGTCAGCTGCAACTTGAGTGGCTGCCCATTGCAACCTCCTCCTTCTGCTGAAGGCTTGGACATGGAGTGTGCCAGCAGACGAGGTCCAATGGTCGTGTTGATGCATGCAGGTGAGACGGGTCTACAATTTCAAACATGGTTACTCTCGATCGCAAGTCAGTCACTTCCACTCCTCTCCAGCTACATGCCTTACTGTAACCCACACTGATGATTGATCACTTACTGTATACATGGATTCACCTGCTTATATTGAGGGCCATGCATCATGTGCAACTATTGTACTCTGGGTAAGCCTCTCTGACACTGTACTGTATACGCCTTTGTTGAAGCAGCAAGCTGATACCCAAGAAAGGTCAAGATCGAGGAAGCGCAGCGGAGAGTCCAAGAAGTGGAATATTGAGAGCCGAGCTGAGCGTTGTGCAGAGCTGAAGATGGGCATCTCTCAGGTGGAACGCCTCATTCGTGAAAAAGATGGCCTGATGAAGCAGGTAATAGTCCATGACGACTGTAGCAGTCACTTGGTACCTTGCATTGGGTGCTTGTTTGGTGAATAATGCAATGACTGATGCAGTCTGTATGCGAGCCCTTGAGAGTCTTGCTGATGAGCAGAATTTGTCTGAAGGCATCAACTCATCTTGCCATTGCTATTTGCTTCTTTGAAAGCAGGCGGAGGATGACGGTGACATGGGACAGGTCGATATCCTCAGAAGGGATATGGCTGACCTGCAGAAGCGGCTGCATATGCTGCAACGAGAGGAAACGGACATTCTCAAACGGGAAAGGCGGTCCATGCAAAGGTGAGCGCCCCCTTCTGCTTGGCACCTGCTTGGTGGAGGAGGATTAGGTGACATTTGCCGCCGCTGGTGAGCTTGTTTTTTATTAGGATTCTCAAAACAAAATCTAGTCGTCTCAATGATTACACTGCTCATTGAGGCAGGTACCAAAAGATCCAGAGGCTGAGGGAATCGGCAGGAGGGTCTAGCATGGAGGAGCACGGGGGCGTCCTTGAGCAGCCGGCCATGAGCGTGCTGCTGCAGATGTCCGATGCTTCGTCCCAAAAGGAAGGTGGCGCCGTGCCGGGGATTGGTGGCGACCGGGGAGGCAGCGCAAGAGACAGTGTGGAGTCTGGGCAGGTAAACAGGACCTCAGCTACATGGGAAAGTGTAGAGTGCTGAAGCACAAGCCTTCGTGCAGCAATCTTTGCGCCCAAGACGAGGGTGAAATGCTGTGGTTCCATTCAGGGCTTTCAGATTATTGCTAGATTGAAGATTTCTGGTTGCAGAAGAGACTTCGGCCGGCCAATGTGTATGGTAGTAGTGGAGATTTGTCTCACTACATTTGTTACTTAAGTCCTTCTCAGAGTGCGCATAATTGACGAGTTGCCAATCTTCTGCAAAATGTTTGGCAGGTTGATCCGCAGCTCATATGTCCTGCTCGTCCATCTGGGGACCTCCAGGAAGCCCCATCGCGGACACATCCTGGCTCGGACATTGCGTGGTTTTGATGCAGCCCAGAGACAATCTAATCAACGGTTGTCAATATTGCTTCTGACACTGAAAGCACTTTGACTGTACTATGCGCACTGTGGAACTCTGTCCAGATCTAACAATCCCCCACACTTGATATATACAAGCATGACCTTGCTTTCCCTTGTCCACTTCGCTCCACCTGCACTGTATTCACAAAATTTGTAACTATTTGTAGCTATTTCTGATTCTAGCCCAGGGCGGCCTTCCTTGAAAGCGTCAATACAGGCTGCAGAGAGTATAGTGTTAGTATGTAATTGAAAGATACCTGCGCCTCTGAGTAACTCTCATGTGCATGTAGACCACGTATCTGTAGTCAGAAGTTGACTCCTGGTGGAGCAGACGAGGATATGCAAATGGTCGTGGTGATATTTTTGCTTTGCTTCATGTCGTGCATTGTAGAAATGTATAATCAGAGTTCAGAGTTCTCTCAGCACATGCTCCTCCTGAGGCCTCCTAGGCAAGGCACAGCTTTGACTCCATGCAACCATTGCTCTTTTGGCAGTAGCTTATTTCTTACACAGTATTACTTGTTATGCTACAAACAATGAGGATAATTTGTACTGTCTTGCTGACAGGCAGAGTGCACGCAGGAGCTCTGAAGGTGCTGGTTGCTGCAGTAACAGCAACCTCCTCCTACAAGTCCTGCCACACTTTCTGACGTGGGCATGCCTTGTTTGTGAGAATGTACAATAAGCAGACCAACCAAGCTTCTTCAGCTGCAATAAGCCCGGGCTATTGGTGCTCACACTCATCAGGTGCTCACTCAACAGCGGGATTTTAATGGGCATTTCGCCTTCTGTGCAATTTACTGGGGGACTTTGCCCATTGCTCGTGGACTCACAGGCCCATCATAGTCACATCAGTGATCATGTAATATTCCAGTCTGTAGACGCCTTCGCGAGGTTGTCTATCGTGGTGATTTGACGACATTGTGGACCTCAGCTGCCTTGAATGAGCCCTCGCAATTGCACGTGGAACTCTGGGATTTTACAAGCCTCCACCACCATCACCAGCCGCAGCTGCCGCAACCCGCGAGACTGCAGCACCGGAAGATAATGAATGTACTTATCACTTGTAGAGCCAGGAAGGAGCAAATGCAGGGGGGCAGTGCTGCAAGACGTTGTTAAAATAAATCATCTATTTGACAGAGCTGAGGTTATCTTTTCTGCTAATGATCATGCAAGTATTGCTAATAAATATGCAAGTATGATCTTATCAACCCTCGTGTTACAAAGAGGATGGTGCCACACATGATGAGCCGCTTGCTCCTCCGCTCTGACAGGGAATGTAAATGACCACGAGCTCAGCTGCATGCGAATATTGACAACACAAAGGGCGGCAAAACAGTCAGGACTGGCGGCAGGGCACTCAAGTTCTTCACTGGATGGCCAGAGCCCCTGGACAAACTCCAGGGCACCATGAGTGCACAGGGTGCACGGCAACAACTTGCACTTCATTCGACAGGATGCGTGGGAAGCGCGCACCTTGTGGAAGATCTCGTCTTCTGGCTTGATGTAAACGAAGTCCCCCTCAGACTTTTCCATCTCCCGCTTCATTCTCTGAAATCATTTGCAAACGTGCGTTGCTGATGATATTGATATGGTTGTGCTTTTGATTCTTAGCTAAAGTTTTAATCACTTAGCTGACCTGCAAAAAATCTCTGCCGATGGCCTTTGCTTTGTTTCCATGGAGACAACTTGGGAAATTGATGTGTCCACCAACCTTTCCTTTGAGTCGCGAAGCAGGCTCCACAAGCTTGCGCAGCTCCTTGTACACTCGCGTGAGGATCAGGTATTGCTCAAAGCTAAAGAATTTCCGCAGCGGTTTAGGCTGCAGTAGGAGCAAGGCGAGCAGAGGCAGGCAATTAACAGCAAACATAATCTTTCCTGCCAGGAATTTGGCATCAAACCTACATTGCAGCGTAAGCATATGAGCACCACAGAAGAAGGCGGAGCACAACACTTACAGCCAACTGGACCATTGAAGCTTCTTCAAGCTTAAGCAGATACTCAAGAAACACAAATAATCAATGTCAATAATCATCTATAGCACTGATCAGGCGCAAACTGGGCTTTGAGTACTGTAGTGCACAGTACCTCATCCTCAATCGCCCATCCAACCTCGTCAAACAGGCCCTGGTACAGGGGCGGGAGGATGTCCGCTGGCGCATTGAGCACGCGCTCACACACAAGCAGGCCCACATTGCGCCGCCCAGCAGCCCACAGGGCCTCCAGGCCCGCTGCCTCCGGCTTGCCACCACATTTCTTTCGCAGGAAGCTCTGCAGGTCCTTCATGCACTGCTTATCCTGTTCAAGATGAAGTGGTCATTCAGAGGTGGATGCATAGGACTTGCAAAGTAGCAAGCATGGGCGCTTGCTTACCAGAAGCCCTGTCAGGGATTAGGTGGAGGTTACTGGCTACCAAAGTGCTCATGATGTTATGATGGTATGATGGTCACACGTTTTACAGTTCAGGGGCTGAGATGCGAAGCTACCCTCACTTCAGACCGGCACCTGATTCATGTGAGACTTGGAGGACAGCCAAGTAGCTGACGGTGTGGCCGCTTCAGTCAGTGGATGAGAAGCAGGGGAGTCACCGCACTCGGTATCTTCCGGGGCTGAGGATGCTGATAACGCCAATGGGGCTGTCCTCGCCGGCCGTCTTGACCACGCTGCCGACCGTGTGCTGTGCAACAATGGTGTCCGCAAAACCGGACAAGTCCCATACAGGCGCATCGTCGAGATAGTTGCGCAGCAGGGCTTTGATGCCGTGGAAGTCTGGTGGTGCTGGGTCATGGAACTCGATGTCAACAGCAATGAGCTCCTGTCCTTCTTGCCAATGCAGCACAACACAGCAGCACCATTTCAGCGTGACAAAGATGACTGCTTGTTTTACTGTGATAAAAACCTTGCTCAATGCACAGACTCTCCTGGATAAAAAGATCCAGGAACCTCGAGCAAGCCCAGCACCTAGACTGTACACCTATTTAATTCTCGTACTGATATGCCACAACGGGAGGCTTTAAACATAACCAGCAGGAACAAGGGGACCAGGCAGCGAGCAGAATGACATCCGCGCCTCGACTAATTACATTCCAACTATGCAGCTTTTGTGCCTGTCCTTGCTGCAATGGTTCAGGCCCAAACTGGGGATACTGCTGTGGCTTCATCAAGCAAAAGTAGGTGTACCTAGATTCTAGACCCCAGACCCCAACTCTTGGAGACGTTACCTAGCATAAGTGAACTTGCATGAAGACAGCTGCCGGAAGCACAGTAGCTCCACACAGCGGGCAGGGCGAACGCAGTGACCTCCGTGGACCTGGACCCCGTGATACGAGTGCCACCCATTGCCAAGGCTGCTATGATCTATTGTAATCCCAGAATTGAACCTGAAGAAAGCTGCGCCTAATGCTGGACAAGCCTTCAAAGCCTAGACCCCAGACATTCTAAATATAAGCTGCAAAGCCTGGTCTTGGAGCCTTGAAAGCAGCAGCTTCAGAGGCAGGCGCTCAACGCCACACTCGAGGAGGACCAGCGAGCAGGCGTGCGCCCTACTCTGGCCAGCACGCTGTCAAGATGCTGCAGCAAGGACTGCAGTGGCGGCAACGGCTGCTGCTATGAGCTGAGGAAAGGAGGGGGCCTTGCCATGGGAAAGCGGCAGGACCTGGTCCGAGCTGCCGCCAGGATCGTCGTCGGTGCCGTCGGAGCTTGACGCAGGCTCCTCATCCTCCTCCTCCTCCTCCTCCTCCTCCTCCTCCTCCTCCTCACCTCCGCTTCCCCGCTGCCGCTCACGCTCCCGGCCTCTGGGCTCCGCGGCAGTGCCACTGGCAGCCCCTTTCTCTGCCTCCTCCGCATGAGCTTGCCCAACTGCAACTCCACGGCGAGCAGTGCGCTCCTTCCTGCAAGCCGTGCGCTTCTTGCCGCCGGCCCATGCCAGCGCTCCCGCCATGGCCGGCAGCTTTGGCCAACCCCGACGTGGGCGCTTTTGAAGGTGGGCACGGCGAAAGCCTAGGCCGAATGGACTAAGGGTCTATCTTCTGGAGCCCCAGATTTCATCCAGCGCCGCCGAGCGTCAAAAGGTCGAGGTCTCAGGGGTTAGGGTGTACAGCTTTGTGAGACCTCCAAGTGAGCATAGTGTCAACGGCGTCGCCTGAAGCTACTCCTTGGACCTCCCTCCACCTTGTCCTGGAGCCCAGTGTCCACGCCACCCTCCTGCCTCACACTCTGCCTCCCCTGTCGTCTGTGATCAAGGAGCTTCCAGTCTTCTGCCTCGCTATCTCAGAGCCAAAGTGGTCATCCCCTCGTTGCTGCAGCTCGGTGTGCTGCGGCTGCTTTCTGCTGGCGCTGTTAAACCTCAGCACTCGCTGTGCACAGCTGGAGCAGGCCACTCGCAGCCCTTCTCTAGCTAGCCCCTCATATTCTATGGGCGAGCTATCTCTCGTCTCTCACTGCTTGCTCTAGAGGAGCAGCATCTCCTCCTTGCCTTCTCGCCTGTCTCTGCGTCCCCGTCTCTCAGAGGTCTTCTGAAGGATGGCCGATGGCTATGGAAAGGCTAGCCCAGATGGAGTTGGACAAGGGGCCGGAAAGCGCTGAGACTACACAGCTGCGCAAGTGGCTACTCCAGGAGGGTGCTCAACAGCTCCAGTAGCAGCCGTGTGGGAGTAGCTTGCAGCCGGTAGCTCGCCTCTCCCTCGCTGTGCGCTTTAGCGCTTTCCTTCTCTGCCTGAACAATGGAATGGCTTGAATTGGCCTCGCTTCAATTTCATGCGCACCGCGCGCCTTCTCTCTTACTCCGCCCCCAAAATGTTAGCTCGTGTCCAGTCTCCATGGGGTACTACATTCATCAACCCCTTTCGGAATGCACAAGTGGCTCTCCTAATGTTGGCAAGGGCTGTGAGGATGAAAGTGCTCGCCCTTAAAGAAGAGGGCTGGCAAAGTCAGCCCAAAAAGACTGGACAACATCCAAAGCCACAACAAGAAAAGATGCCGTAAAAGGACTACAGTACAAAACACAAGACGATGCAGAGAAAAACTCGGATGGATGCTCAGTATCCACGTGTGAGCAACAGCATATCAGAATAACTCCAAGCAGGAAAAGTGGCACTCTGTCGAGACCGGGAGGCAGCAGCCACAGCGCGGCCAGCGCGCTCGTGAAGCGCATGAGCCAAAGAGCGCTGGAGCGAGACCGCCAGCCTCATCCGAAGTACCTGAGCGAGGGAGCCGGCAAGGGCTGTGAAGAGCCAGCCCGAAAAGAATGGGCAAAGGTTCGAAGGGGCCAGATGACGGAGGGGCCTGAAGATGCTGCTTGTCAGAACGGGTGGAGGATGGACCACTCAGTAGCTACGAGCTTCGGAAACAAAGTCCCGTCCAGTAGTTTGTTCATTCTTATTGTCTGGGCTGGCCTCTCCGACCCACCGCCCTTTCCTGAAAGCGTCTTTCTTCTTCCAGCAGAGGGCGAAGGCAATGTCTTTTCAGATGGGCTTTGTCTACGTCGGAATTCCACCTGACCTCTGTAAAATCTCATTCTAAGTTGGTCGGTCGCACTCCTCAGACTCTCTGCATGATCCGATCAGATGACAATCGTACAAGACAGCAACGTATGCTGCGCAACCCATGTGTAAAGTAGTGGGGCTTGAAGTCTCCAGCGCTGATGCGCTGCAGCATGCTGTTGCTCCCCAGTCCTCCAGTGCCATCATGCACGTACCCCAGTCCCACGTTATATACCACGGCACAGCTATGTTGAATTCCAAGCGATTGGCTGGGTCCTCAGTGTGTGCGCGACAGCTCTGTGTGCGGCCAGGTGGGGCTGAGTGCTCGCCGGCTCTGTGTGTAATTAGGCAAGCCTTTGTGTTACTCTGAACTCTTTGTGAGCATGTCTGCGTCTGCGTCCACACTTGCGCCACAAGAGGACGGTCCTCCCACATCGAGACAGAAAGTGATGTCTGTGGGACATGAAGGACAGGTACAAAATGCAGATCGTGAACAGCAGGTTCAGGTTTTTGAACATGGAAGACAAGTGCAGGCAGAGCAAGCGATATTTCACTCAGCAGCCCGGTAGTCAAAGGCCAGGCAGCTGGGGCCGTCTGCCAAGCTTGCACATCCTTTGACGAGGATAGCGCCTAAGCCATACTAATGAGCCCGGATGTGTTGAGCTCCAAGATTGGGCAGCACTTGTTTACTTTTATCTGGCATAATGTCCAGCGTGCAAGCTCGCATAGCATGATGCCCGGTACACAAACTACAGCATTCTAAGGATCCAGAAGGTACAGACTAAGCACTCCACTGGCGACCTCGGCGCCAAAGTCGCATGCAAGGGCGAGAACGAGAGCGAGCAGACATATGGCTCTGAAGAAATGTAGCTAGAGGGCCCTGAGCAGTGCACTGCTCTAGACAAAATCGTTGTGGCGGCATCTGTGGCCGCAGCTACAGAGGGGATCATATGGACGGAGAGAGGTAAAGGAGGTGAAAAATCTGCGCTAGGCAGCCACTGTGCAAGATTGCTGGTGGCCTCCATTCTGGCACTCCAGGTGACCGTGTCGAGCCAAAATTACAGGCCAGCATCTGTCCTTTCATAGCCTCAGGGAGTCTCACATGTCACAATCTGTTTCTCAGAGATGCCAGCATCATGAAGCACACTGAGTGCCGCCGCAATTGCTGCGGGCCCACCACAGACAACTGCGGCAGTCGTCTCAGGGTTGTACTCGAGGTCGTCCTCATCAAAAACGGATGCAAATGTCCCAACGTAGCCGTGCCAGTCCGGCGTTTCATCCTCCACCACAGGTCTGACCTTCACATTCAAGGTTTCCCAATGTGCGAAGAAGTCCTGTGCGCACACCAGCACGGCAGCCAAGACCTTAGTTACCCACAAGAAGCTCGTCTGTCCATGATAAGTCTAACCTAAGTCACGATTAAAGACGGGGGCCATGCGTCACGCCCAAGAAGAGCATAGTCTATGCTTCCAGAGCAATCATTTTCTAAACAGTGAGCAAATCATCAACGAGGCAACTCTTCTCGCAAGAGCCAGTGCCAAACACGGTTCAGTAGGATAGTTGCTAAAGCTTGGAGGCGGTGGTTTGGCAGAGGACAAGGAGCGAGGGGGAGGCAGAAGGTGGCCTCCTGTTGCAGACCTGGTAGGCGAGGTGCTCGCTCGACGGCGCAGCATAGTATAGCCGCACATCGTCGCGCATGCCCAGGAAGAGGCTCCCTGTATCCTTGGCCTCGACCAGTGCGCGCGCAGCCGCAACGCCGGCAGTATCTGTGAAGATGAGCACGGTCGGAAAGCGCGCCAGGAACAGGATGGGCCGCAGGTCCAGGCCCCCGCTGGTAAACGGCCCAATCTCCACCTCGGCACCTGACCATTAGACAACCGTTTAACACCAGACAAGCCACAGTTAGTTGGTCGGTTGGTCCATCCTTCAATCAGCATATTGGTTGATCAAACCATTGGCCTGTAGACAAAAGAAGGTCGTGAAAGTCAGGCATACAGTGGCCGCTAACCATGAAATTCGTCACTCAGAAGCTCGGCTCACCTTCCTGGACATCGTACAGTGCTGGCGCAACATCCTGCCGCACATGCAGGTCAACACGGACATGCACCGACACCGTGTACTGCGCGAGCTTCGTGGACCCCGCCGGGATGTCGCCTCGCAGCTTGTACAGCACGCCTAAAGCAGCAGCAACCGCCAAAACACCAGCTAATCAGTGCTCCCACGTAACCAATCACTTGAAATTTGCTATGCGAATTCCTGATTATATTGGGCTTGCAAAGCTGTATGTGGCCCGCAGCCTCACCCGCGTTTGCCTGCGCACGCGGCGGGGCGCTGGACACGGGCACAGTGGCAACGTCGCCGGCCGGCCCGACCTGCACCGTTGCCTGCTGGCCCGCCCGCAGATACGCCTTTTCCAGCGGCACGAGCTGGAGGCGCCGAGCCGCACGAGAGGTGGTCAGTGCAGCTCAGCTCCAAGTGCACAATAAGTTCCAAATTAGTAACAGAAAGAAAGAAGGATTAGACGAGCACTTGGTAAGACTACAATTGTAAGTCATATCTCGGGGGTTCGAACCCCCCCTTGGCCTATGTTTTAGGCGGCTCCCCCTGCCTGCCACCACTGTCGCTACCACTGTCGCTGTCTGCCGCTTTGCAGTAAAATCTCGTGCATTGTGCCCCGGTTTCTTCCAACTCGCTCGCCCGGGAATCGAACCCGCGACCTGTACCCCAGTAACTTTCTCTGAGAGCATTGGATAAGGCGGCCGCACCTCGCGGGAGACCTCGGCGTCGACGGTGACGAGGCGGACACCCGGCGCGAGGGGGCGGGCCGCGAGCACGGCGGCGGGGTAGAATTCGCGCGGGCTGGCCGCCTCCAGCTCCGTCACGCGCGCGCCGTCGGCGGCGGCGGCCGTCACCTCCCGCAGCGCCGCCTTTTTTTTTTTTTTTTTTTTTTTTTTTTTTTTTTTTTTTTTTTTTTTTTTTTTTTTTTTTTTTTTTTTTTTTTTTTTTTTTTTTTTTTTTTTTTTTTTTTTTTTTTTTTTTTTTTTTTTTT
>WELB01000037.1:691935-713496 GCA_009602725.1 Spirogloea muscicola
CGCCGCGCCCGCCATTGCCATCGCCATCGCCGCCACCGCCGCCGCTGCCGCCGCCGCCGCCGCCGCCGCCGCCGGGTGGGGTTTTGGCGGCGGAGGAGGAGGCCCTATCCGAACGCGATCTCTGCCTAAATTGGGAGCCAACCCCGGTGTGGGGTGCGACATTCACCCACCGAATTGATTTGGCCCCTCTCCGGCAACCCTGGTCACGGATCACGGGCAGCCCTCTGATTAACGACCGGCAGAACAGTAAACCGTGTGTCGGCGCAGCAAGTCTGCGCCATGTGGCCGGCTGGGTAAACCTTCAAGCACTCGGACTCATTTTTGTGGCTGGCTCCACCTTCAGCCCACTGTACACACCTCTCGTTCATTTTTTTCCGGGCTGGCTTTCCATATAGCCCTCGCTCACTTCTGGAAGAGCTTACACTGTCAGATTACTCCTACTAGTGTGCTGACATTCAACTCAACTCGTGCTCGAGGAGAATTCAGCTCCAGTTATCTCACTTGTTTTGCAAACTTGCGTCAAAACACCTTAGCAATGAAGCCTCGGTTGCTTGCCTGTGGCTTCATTGACCCATGCTGCAGTCAGTCGCACCTGCATGATCAGGGCTCACAGCAGCCACATCTCTGGTGCTGTACGAGTTACTTGTCATATTTCGCATGAACTCTGAAACGTTGTCGTATCTTCTGCTCATATTTGTGGCGAGCAAGGCAAAGCTTGTGCTCAAGTCAGATTGGCGAGCTTTCATGAGAGAAGGCGCGCGGTGCGCATGAAATCAAAAGGGAGGCCAATGCTAGCCTTACAAATTTCCTGTTAAATGGGTGAGCTGAGGAGGTTGACCTGTCCATTGCTCATAGTGTGCCAATGCTAACCAGCTGTGCGATAAGGTGCCCACCCAAGTAGTGAGAGATAAGTGCAGAACTTGAGCTTAGTGCCAATTGGTGTGCAACTTCAGAAAAGCCAAAGCACCAAAGCCTCATGTTGGTGTTGATGACTCTTAGATGCTGACCTGCGATCCTCAATGTGGTGACCATGATACCTCTTGACTGTTGACCAGTGCTTCTCAAACTTGCTTAAGTATGGCCCAGCGTATGCACCATATGAGAGAGGAAGACTGCCTATACTCGGCATTTAGAAGAACATAGGAAACCAGAGGCATTGACGACCACAAGTAAGAAGACAACCTATCAGCGGACTGCCAGCAGTACAGAGCAGGGAGAAAAAGGCAATGTTGCTATACAAGAGCTGTAGGGTCAAATAACTCCAAATGTCAGCGAACGACTTCCCAACTTGCAGCAAGGCTGCAAGAAATGTATGGGTTTCGATTTGCAGCAAGTAAAGAACAAGCACACGGTCTCCTCCAAAACATTGTGCTTTGAAAGTGCTTCCATATCAAGCCTGGCTGTCTGGCACTGAAGTTGTCTCAAATGCTCATGTCCTGCAATCCACAGCCGAACACTAGGCCAAGCCTGGTGGTCTTCAGTCAACGTCCTCATGCCGGCTGTCCGGATGCCACCTTGCATCCCAAGGCTGCCGAGGGGCTGACGTGCCTGCATCGCCGTCGACCTGCGATGAGTGGGCCCGCCGGCGCACAGTGCCAAGGTACATGGGCGGCCGGCCTGCTGACCCTGATCCAGCGGATGGCCCTGATCCTGCAGGGGGCATGTTTACTTGCCCCCACTGCTGCCACCTCTGCACATGATATGGCAAAGCCCCGCTGCTGCCACTGTTTTGGCTGCTGCCATTGCCGCTGCCGCTGCTTTGGCTGCCCTGTGGCGCTAAGCGCTGGCTCAAATCGTCCTGTGCATGATGCAGTGGCTGGTGGTACATCTGAGCTGCCAGGAAGCTGGACGGGTCAGACCCCTCCTGGTGGTAAGGATGCGGCTCCACACGGGGAACTCCATCGTTGTGCGGCTGGGAGAGCTGCTGCTGTTGCTGGGACGCCAACAACTGGTTGGCTTGGTGGAAGGGTTGCCGTGATGGTGGTGGCGGTGGTGGCGGCAAAGGCGGCGGCGGTGGTGCTGCTGGCCGCGGCGATGATCGGAACCAACTGAAAGGGAACCCTCGGCTGTTGGACGGCGGTGCCGCTCCAGCGCCTGCGGCTGCCAGCCCCTCCATGCTTTCCCTGCCCACCTCACGAATGTGACCTTGGCTGTTGCCGTTGTTGCCGTCGCCCATATCCTGACCTTGTTGCTGCTGCTGTTGCTGCTGCTGCTGTTGCCAAGGCATCTGCCAGGCACCAAACCACGGCGCCTGCCTAGGGCGCCCATCGCCACCCTGCCCGGACCGGGTGCCGGCACCATCACCGCTGCGTGTGCGCTCATAATCGGGATCATCTGTTGGCAGCTCATGACGGCATACGGGGCAGGAATTGTGCTGCTCCAACCACGGCAGAATGCAGTCTGGGTGGTACATGTGCCTGCACAAAGTTGACCATGCGTTTTGCAAGTTATAGGCGCGCCAACTGAATTAGTCAAACACATAGATTACACACTTGTACGATTTGATACTTGAAATATCTGTAGGCCACGTGCTGGGAAAAGAGGCTGGAACTGACTTGCAGGGCATCTGCCGCACTGCAGTGCCAAGCTCAAACTCGTCCTTGCATACGGCGCACTGGCTTGCATCTGTTCCCACATGCTCTGGGCCTATTATGATCACTGGCATCGCCTCCACAGCGGACTTAGATGCTGGCGGCGGCCCGTGCCTGCACATAGAGGTGCAGAGCAGACCAATGGCTTTTGTATTCAGCATCCAAACATCACTGGCGTCAGTGCTGCTATTACAACTCATTCGCATTCTGAGCTGCAACCTGTGAACGCTCGGTGCCTGATTGCACACACATCTGCGCTTACCTATTCTGATCCTGCTCAGCCAGCTGTTGCAGGAACTGCTCCCAGTTTGGGCCCTGGAAGTAATCACCATGAGGGAAACCTACACGCTGCGGACCTCCACCGAGGCCGTTGTCAACGAATATCTCCACGTTGCCGCCGAACAAGCCTTGCTGCACACGCACGTCGCCGACAGCCACACAGTAGCAGGCAGTTAGGACTCGCTGGCAACACACAAAGGCCTTCGTTGGGAGGAACCCCGCTCGATTGCTGATGTATGTTGCAGAAGTTGCTGTGGGGCACCATACGGTAGCTGTCGGCAACATGTGACGGGCATGGCTGCTGCTTCTAAGTGCTACTTTAATAGAAATTTTCAAATCATAAAATCATTCACAAAAACGAGCCAGATTTGGGCGCACCAACAAGGCGCTGTCCAACTGCACGACCTCGCCGCCACCAGGCGCCTGCCCGCGATGGCCGCCGCCGCCGCCGATGTGGATCCTGAAGCCCATGGTGCCACCTTGCGGCATGCCGGTGCCGGCAGCGCCACGCCCGTGGGGCCCGTTCTGCAGCACCTGCGAGATGGCCGCCATAGCCGAAAGCGAGTCGCGGAACACGTTCGCGACCTGCGCCTGCTGGCCATCGCCGCTGCCGCCGCCGCC
This sequence comes from Spirogloea muscicola, assembly GCA_009602725.1. NCBI lineage: Eukaryota > Viridiplantae > Streptophyta > Zygnematophyceae > Spirogloeales > Spirogloeaceae > Spirogloea > Spirogloea muscicola. The sequence continues at coordinate 695,427 of WELB01000037.1, forward strand.
ACGGCTGCCACCGCCAGCGGCGGTGCGCTGCAGGAGGTCGAGGAATGACGTGTCGACGCCGGTGCCGCCGCCGTCGCCTCCGCCTCCGTCGGCAGGCCACATCTCAGCAGGCAGAATGGCCAGGCGAGGATCATCCTCGATCTCCTCGATGAAGCCGCCATGGCAGCGCGGGCACACGAGCTCCTCAGCGCCCGCCGCGCCGGCGGCCTCCGGCTGCATGTGCGCCTTGCACTGGTGGCACCAGAACCGCGCCATGGCCGCCGGCGCGCCGGCACGGCGCCCGTCCGCCAGCGCCGGCTAGCGAGCGGCGAGCCCTCCACGCAGAATCGCCGCCCGGTCCCNGCTGAGCAGGAGCCCTCCGGCTGGCACTCCTGCTCAAAGGCGGCAACGGCGGCGGCGGCGGCGGCGGCGGCGGTCCGCGTGGCGGGGGGCGCGGCGTGACGGACTCGTGGAGGAAAGATGGAGAGGAGGGGGGGGAAGAGTTCATTCATGCACAAGGCTGGCGTCAGGAGGGGAGGCGGGCAGTAAGCCATTGGGGGCCGCGGGGGGAGGGAGAGCGGGGAGGAGGGAAGCGCGCCTGGCGGGGTCAGCATCGTCGCCAGATTGGGGGCGGGGGCAGCAACGGAATTCCATTGAGCTGATTGAAAGCAGTTTATGGTTCCACTTACGACAGACGCGGCGCCGGTTGACGACGGGGGCGCAGTGGCTTCCGGACGCTGCCGCCGTCAAAACCCCCGCTCCGCGAAGCCCGTCGGACGGGGGAAGCGCCGCCGGCTAACCGCCGCCATTACCGGCGGGTATGCGTAGACGCAAGTCCATTGAGTTCCGGGCGCGGCCTTGCGGGCGACACCTGGTCCGACCAGAAGCCCCACCCCCCCGGACAGGAAGCTTCCGTTAACGCGCCTGACGACGGCGCCGCGACGTCGGGCCGCCGTCCCGTTGCGTCTAGAAATCCTTCCGTCGAGGGAATCGCTGGCGCCGGTGCTCGTTCCCGCCCCGGCGAGCTATGCCGGCCCGCCGCTGAGCACCCGCAGCGGCGGCCGCGGCGGCGGCGGGCGGCGGCGGCGGCGCGCGAGCCGGAGCCATGGACGCCTTCCGCAAGCAGTTGGATGCGCTGATGGGGGCGAACCGCAACGGCGACGTGGCGGAGGTGAATCGCAACTACTGGGACCGCGACGTCTGCCGCCACTTCCTCTGCCGCCTCTGCCCGCACGACCTCTTCAACCTGACGGTGAGGCGGCGGCCCCGCCTTGCTTCATGCCGTTCCTCGCGCCGCCGTTGCTAACGAGCTGGAGAGTGGCAGCTTCCATCTAGGCCTGCTGCAGAGTTTGCTGTGCACCTGCTGAGGCCACTCCTCGTCAGGCCTCTGGACGGGTCACCTCTAGACGTGGTCGCATTGACTCGTCTACTTTCCATGCGACTGCAGAAGATGGACATGGGGGTCTGCCCGAAGGTCCACTCTCTGGAGCTTCGGAAGGAGTAAGAACCGCGTTCATTTATTGTCAGCTTGAGTAGTCCCTTATCTGGCCCGTCGCTGGCGGAACTGCACCCGGATTTAAATTTAGTGCATTTTCAGCTTCCTTAATCTCAGCAAGGCTTGGGAAGAGCAGGGGCATCAGTGTCAGGAAGATATTATTGGGTAGCTCAGAGGGTGCCTCAACTTGATGGCGCCCACTGGCTGTGCAGCTACGAGGCCGCGAGGGCCAAGGGCAAGGACAACTACGAGCGGGAGCTGGAGGACACTTTGGAGAAGCACATCCTGGTCTGCTCACTGCTGACCTAACCCTGACAAGCTCATTTGCTCGCTGCCGGAGTTCCAGCCTCGGACTCTTCTCTGTTGCGTCCTTCAGTCAGAACCCTACGTGGTCCATTTCTGCAGGAGTGTGATAGGAAGATCGCCCGGGCTCTCAAGCGCCTCGAGGACGACGACGCAAACGCAGCCACTGCCATTGCTGTTTCGGAAGTCACCAAGGTCCGAGGTTTGAGCTTTTGGTGCTGGGAGACCTGTGAGGCCAAGCTTCTGATGTCAGGGGACTGCTGACATGGCTTGCATTTATTGAATGAAGCGGAGACAGTAGGTCTTGGACTTTGAGTACTGGGCCACCATTCCCTTTGGGGGGAACCTGCCACTGTGCAATGTGAATGAGGGAAGATGTCAGTAGTGGTTTTGGGCGTGGGTTGATGAGGCTGATGAAGCCATTTGGTGTCCTGTGACCAGTCAGCAGAGTCCTACGAGATCACAAAACTGATCAACGAGAAACTTATGGAAGCCGAAGAGCTTGGTGAGGAGTAAATAAGAAGCTGACTTGCCAGAAGTCATACAAATTGCAATCATTCTCCCACTTCTTGATCTGATGTTCCAGAAGTCATGCTACTTAAGCAGCGTTTCTCCTTCGCACCTGAAATATGCGTCTTGCATGTCCATCGAGGACATGCAACAAGACTTGGAACATTGTGCATGTAGTTTGAAGCTTAGATGTCAATGGGAACAACAGCAGCACCACTGTAGCACCAACATGTGCATGTGCTGATTAGACAGTCTTCAACCTACTTCTTATCCTCAAACTGCAGACCTCCAAGGAAGAACAGATGATAAGATACGGGCAATGGATGCTGTTGAGGAGCTGCGACAAAAGCGCGCAGATAAGCAGGTTAATGGTCCGCTTAAGTACAGCATAGAGCTGCAGTCTTAGGCAGGCACCATGTGATCTAAGGTGGACAATGCAGCAGGTGCTCTTTTTACTTGGATATGCAGCACTTGTTTCTCTGTGAATTGCTGATTTGCTACCATGCTTTGTTTTTCTGCTGGCCATGGCAGGCCATGCTGCTGTTGCACGCCTTCAATCAAGATCGTGCAGGCATGGGCACAGCTGGGCTGACCCTGGGGGGAGGACATGCTCCCAACCTCATGCCCCTCCCCCTTCCAGCAGCAGCAGCTCCTCCTTTGGCTCCACTTGCAGCAGGCCCCCCAGATGCCCGCACGCAGGAGATGATTGACGAGAAGCTGAAGAAAGCGGAGGAGCTAGGTGCGCAGCTACTGGCACTTAGCACTGTTTATGATAGAGTTGGAACTGCCCACATGTCCAAGCTGACACTGCTTTGCACAGGTCTATTGGCGTGTCAACTTCCTGAGACAAGCACAGTTCAGGACTTTGCCACGTGCAAATGCATTGCTGGTGTGCAATTGTGTTGTATGGCATTGCTGGAACATGCTTGAAGACATGAGCACAAGGGTGGGGCTTATCTTGGAGCAGGGGAGGAAGGCATGGTTGATGAGGCACAGCGGCTGCTTGAGGAAGCAGAAGCGCTTAAGAAGGTGAGAAGTGCTTGGAGACCTTGGTCAGTAAAGCAGGCCTTTATTAAGTATCAAGCCATGCACTCGTAGCCATGCCACGCAAGCCATGCCACTCGTGGTGCGCTTTGGTCACAGATGCACTTGGGTCACACAATTGAGCCTGAATTCTATGCTACACTGATGTTTACCTTATCAACTACCTGAATTTCGATTGTGGCAGCTTGGAGCAAGAGTGGAGCCTCCACCAGATGCCAACAAGGCTCTCCTCTTAGACCCTCGCATCCAGATTGTAAGCATGGTCAGCTTTTGCTCCAGACCACTCATGTGCCTGCAAGATTTGTCAGCACAGCACCATTCAGCAAGTACGCCTCTACTAGCAGCACACTGTATTCTGGTTGGAGGCAGGCTTGACAGCGGTCTTGGGTTGGGTCTTGAGCAACTTCTGACATGGAGTAACGCTCCAAGCATGTAAACAGACGGATCAGAAGCTCCGTGTATGTGACATCTGTGGTGCTTTTTTGAGCATATACGACAAGTGAGCCTGCTCTGTCATCTATCCTCTAGATAATGCAGTGGCAGTCACATGGGGGGATCGTCCGGACCTTTTGAGGCTTATGAGGCATAGCCATGAAGCTTTCGTTCTACTTGTGAGTGCTTCATGATGTACGCGTGTGCGATTGACTGTGCAAACAATTGTTGGATTGCAGTGATAGGCGACTAGCTGACCATTTTGGTGGCAAGCTACACCTTGGATACATGTCCATTCGCGAGAAGTTGCGCGAGATTAGGGTAAGCATGCTTGACAATATCTACAAGCAGAGGGGAAAGCAGGGGGTGGCAGTAATGACTTAAGGAGATAGTATGAGATCACCGTAGAGGCTGCCTGCTTGTTAACAAGCAGCATCTTGTAAGGGATGATTCCTTTCGGTCTGCGCATGGACCAGTATAAGCCCTAAGGGAGTTGCTTGGCTGCGTTCAGGAGGCACGCAAGCTGCCTCGCGTCATGGAGCCCCTTCCAAAACCTGTCCCAGATGGAAGGTCGGTATTAAGCATCTGAAAGTTGCTCCAGCTCTGGGTCTTCGCCTTGGCATCTGTTGCGTACAAACGCATCTCGTACGCAACACAACATGTGTGCCACATTTGTGTATAGCCTATCTGATGCAAATGCTAACCTTTGTCGGAAGCTTGACGGTGCAAGCACATGTGCATGTGTTGCTTCAACAGACCCAAGGAAAGTGAGAAGGTGCAAGTTGAAGAAGGTGAGAAGGAGAAGGAACAAGAGAAGGAGAAGGAACGAGAAAGAGATGATGCACGAGAGAAGGAGAAGGAGCTTGCAAGGCGTGACAAGGACAAGGAAAAGGAGCGCGAGAGAGAAAGAGACAGAGACAGAGACCGGGAGAGAGACAGAGACAGAGACCGGGATAGGGGCAGAGAGAGGGACCGGGACAGAGACCGAGACTACGACCGTGACAGGGACAGGAATCGCAGCGGTCGTGACAGAGAGCGGGAGAGAGAGAGGGGACGGGAACGGGATCATGATCAAAACCGCAAGCGGTAAGGAGGCCTACTCGTCACATATTGTCCAACTCTGCACTGCTATGCACAAACAGGTGTACCAGTCACACACTGTCACTGTTGGCTTGTGGCATGCTGTTGTTGGATATGTAACAAGAGCTCAACCACTAGCACATGAAATGGGACAGGTCCCATTCGCAGGAGCAAGCGAGGGATGGCGAGCACGATCGCAGGTAAGCTTCACTGTTCCAACAAATTCAATGCTTTCACGGTTCATGCAAGCGCAGCCTCCTAGGATGCTGAGTTACTGAACTGTTCATGTGTTCTCAGAGATAGGAGTGACGACCGGCGCAGGAGGGATCGCTACTGACTTTCAGAGAGTGGGTCAAGCAGAGTGGCTTGCAGTCGTCTCTTGCGTCGGCTCTCTGGGAGCAGTGTCATGCTTGAGGGTATCGGAAGCTAGGCAGTAGACATGCTCATCGGTGATGCCTGGGTCCTCGATCAGTTGGGTCTTGTACTCCCTGACCACCATTGCTTTTTACCATGTTACACAAGCTACATGTCTCTGATGTGGCCTGCTATGCAAGTTGTCGTTGAATCACACAGTTACAGCACTGTGGAGCACTTAATTAGAGGGGAGATTGACACTTGTTGTCTACTTCATTGCAACTTTGCCACATGATGACTGACCTGACATTTAATGTAGAGCCCTGAAGTGCTTGACGCCTTTTCAGGCTTGCAAATCTTGAGTATTCTCTCGTACATAGTCTCTCTGAGTGTGCATGGCATGCCCTCGGCATGTAAGGAGCTTGGTTTTGCAGCTCACTTCAGCCAGCTGTAGAGCTTTAGCAAATGCTCAGCTTCACGGATGCTGCTGAGGTATGCGCCATGTGTGGTAGAGTAGAAGTGCCGGTGAGTGGCCTCTCCAGCAAAGCAGAGCTGCGCTCTGCCAGGACTGATCGACTCCGCCGGCGTGTTGCTAGCAGGCTTTACCTGCTGGCCGGCGCTGCTGTAGCCCAGTGGCTCTGCCAGGCGCTCTAAGTCATGCCCGCTTGACGCCACCGCGACATACGAGTAGGATCCTCGGAATAGTGGATTCAAGCCCCATTGGCTGCGCAGCACGGACGGCGGTGTCCCCAGGGCCGAGTCGCCAGAGCCAGGCGCTATTTTGTCATACCCAAAGCGTCGGAGTGCTGCAGCGATGCCAGCGCCCACACTCAGCGGTGGCTCGCGCTCCATCTGCAAGGCCTCAGCACCCGCCAGCCACATGACGAGCACCGTTGTCTCGCTGTACATAGGGTACACACCGAAGGTCCTTCGCATCCACGTGGGCACGGTGGGTGACAGTGTCGGCGACGGCACACTGCTGGGCTTGTCAAAGACAAACTGCACCATGGGCTGCGAGGCGGCGGAAGCAACATCAAGAAACACCTTGTCTACGATGCCGAAGCCCATGCGCGTAATGGCGTCCAATTTCCATCTTGGCAGCAAGGGGTCGAACAACCCAGATGCCTCAGCCTTGAGCACACCGAGAGAGACCGTCACAATTCTGTGGTCAGCTGCAAATGCTGCTCCGCCGTCGCACTCCACCAGCACGGGCAACAGTCCCTCGCCAACCGGCCGTTGCCACCGGATGCACCGCACGCGGTGGTTGAGATGGATGGCGCCGGCGGGAAGCTGAGCGGCGAGCCACGCGGGCACTGCCGAGTAGCCCCCCGGGATCGTCACATGCTCGCCAGGGACTTCGTGGTACTCATGGTACCATGGCAGGCTGAGGTCGTCCAGAGAGTCGGCGGCCGTGATGCCGCGCTCCAGGTTCTGCCGCATTGCAAATACCCCCCGCCGGATTGCCTTTGCTGCCGCCAAGTCGCCATCGCTGCCCGCCTCAAGGCCCTTCAGGTACTTTTCCAGGCCACAGCGGAGGAACTCGCCCACACTCTCAGTGTGCTCGCGTCGTGGCTCCGGCGCCGTCGGTGCAGTCGCCGGTTCTCCTCCATTAGCAGCGGCCGAGGAGCCCCCTCCCAGGAGCTAACGTCCTCGGAGACCACCTGAGTGTGTGTTTTGGCCTCCGCGGCTTCCTCCTGACTGCCACCCCGCAGCGTCGCCCCGTTGCTGCGAAGTGCGCCTGCCTCCTGCGCCTGCCGAAGCAGGCCCTTGTAGACGGCAGTCATTTCGTCAACCACAGAGCGATCAACCACAGCGCCACCTTCCAGCCGCACAGACGCATCCTCTAGCCAGGCCCGCCGGCCGCGCCCGTCCAGTGCGTCCGTCTGGAAGGCCCCAGCAGCGGTGGCTATGGCATGCACTGGGCTGCCATCCACGCCATGAATCCACGTTGCACCTAGCTCCACCCGCTCGCCTGCAGGCCTTCATGAGCCTCCAGTCAAGGGCTTCTGGGCAAACTTGTCCATCAATGTTGAGGCACGCCCACCCACAGCTCTTGCACCGCACATTTGTATAAAGCATCGCAGCAACTACAGATGCAGTGACTTTGTCGAGTCATCATGATCAGCAAGGATCGACACCGCTGCATATTACCAGCGAAGGTAGTCGTGCAAACCCGGCCGCCGATGCGGTCTCCGCCCTCAAGGACAATCAACTCAAAGCGGCCTGTCGGGTCGGCTGCGGATGCCTGCCGATGCTGCTGAAGTCTGCGTGCAGCTGCAAGGCCCGACATGCCTGCCATCACCGACGTCATTGTTCCATTAGGCTGGCGCTGAGCTTCATACGCCTCAGACCAGCTTCGTCGTCTTCCTCTCGCACGATGCAGCAGATTCTCTCAATGTACTCAGAACTAAACCCCAAACGCTAAACTCTAAGTCTCTTGCAGATCTGAGGACTTGGAAGCTGTCAGACCTTCTACCAATGCCTGAGTAAGCTTTCAGCAGGGCCTGCAGGGGTGCTGTCCTACCAGCTCCAACGATGACAATCCTCGGCCGAGCTGCCTGCAGCACCGACTCCGCCATAGCTGCAGTTGGGCCAGGCTGCATCGTTGAGCAGTGGCAGCTTCCAGCGGCGGCAATGCAGCGGCACCTCTCTCCAGGTTGCCCTCGTGCTGCTGCCACCTCTAACACCACAAAGTCAGAGCTCGTGCTGGATGGACGACGTCGAGCGGCACAGTGCAGCTCCTTGTGCTGCGGCCAGTGGACCTGTGGCTGCGGTGCCGTGCAACGGGCACCCAGCTCGCAAAAGCCTGACAACGTGCGCCAGCCAGAACACCGCGGTCACACATAACTCCACATGTCCGCTTGCGGGCTCGCTTGCCTTGCAGTGGACGTGCTGCAGCTGCCGGACCTCAACGAGTGCCGCCCAAAACGCATTTACCTGGGATGACGTGCAGCTGTTGGTGACTGCCACCGCCGCATTCGACAGCGAGCCCGAGCTCAGCGCCGACGGGCGCGGCTGGGGGGCTCCCAAGCACCGGCAGCGGAAGCCGGGCCTCAGCTCTGCAGCAATCTTTCCCTGGGAGTGAGACTGCTAAGAAGTACTCAAGATAATTGAATATCAGTAATTGCCATCACACATGCGCAACTGGTTGACAAGGGCAGCTGGCACCAAGCAATGCTGCGGCAGAGCTGGCTGTGGGCACCGGCGGCGGCGCCGGAAAGGTGCAGAGCACTGAATTCTAAACCCCTGAACCCATTTCCTCATTTGGACCTGGCGGCAAGAGGAAGAGGCGCAGCGGCGGCGGTGGGAATGGCGGCTGGCGCGCGCCCGGCAGCCTCAGGAGCAGCATGGGCCACAGAGGCGGCAGCCGTGGCGGCGGCCGAGAACGGCAATCTTCAGGAACATGACAATTGGGCTGCTGGCGACCTCCAGAGCCGCTGCTGGCACGAGCTCTGCGCCGCCGTCGGCATGGCTGCAGCTGGTCAGATCCCCAGGCTGCTGCTGAGCTGCGTGCACGCGTATGGAAGCAGGGCACCCCATTGCTCTTAGCTCCCCCAAAAGTATCAATTGGCCGCTTGAGCGGAACAAACGAAGGAGGCCAAAATGGCCGAGTACAGAGGCAAGCACAGCAATGACGTACGTCACCCACTGCACATTGACCCGGTCAGTAACCACGGGTCAATACATAAAGGTCGCTAATCGATGCCTGAATATCAGATGGCAAATTCGAAGCCCTTTTGCCACCCAATAGAGCTTGCCCAGCTTTCTGGTGCAAAACATGAGCCTGAGCACGCTGCGAACAGGCCGAAGTTGAGTAGCCGTGTGCTTTGACGCTTTTCTGGCCCCTTCGACCTTCTTTCATTAGCTTCTCTGGGCTGGCTAATCATAGCCATCGCCCTCTACTGAAAGAGACTTTCTTTCTTCGTCCAGAGGGGGCGGGGGCTGTGATACCCCAGCCCAGAAAGAATGAACAAGGTCCAAATGGCCGAACGGCGCCAGAACCACACAGCAATGCAAGAGCTCTTAGGAGAGAGGAACATGGCAGACCCAGAAGACATGAACGAGTTGCCTGACTGCAAGCACGCAGCTCGATGACAACAAAGGACAATAACAAGATCTGTGACCACATCTCCCATGCATCGAGGTTGGTAGCTTTGTATGAAGGCATTGTGAGGTGACTCTCCAGCTACCCGCCGTGCTACCCGCCGTGCTACTGAACACTGAGGCCTTAAAGCTTGAGGGCAGGTTGTCGAGCTCTCTGGACTATACTTGACGCCACTTGTCCTGCTGTCGTCAACTTTGCTGGCGCCTCTAATGTGCCGGTGATGCCTTGCGCTAAACGCATGCTGGCATGGAGGTGGGATTCCGGCTTGCTCTGGACCCATGGTGTTCTACCAGCCATAGGCGCTCGTGGTGGTCTGGCCTGACGCGGCCAAAGCCACGCCGCCCTGATGGAGCCTCTGCGTACTCCCTACACCCCGTCGCCGTGTACTTGGACTGCTGCGCTTGAGGACATGCATACGTTGTGCTGCGTGACAAAGGGCCCGACCGGCCAAGCACAATAGCACACATGAAAATGCAGGCCGCCTGCTGCAGGACAGCCCCCACTGGCTTGGTAGCACATAAGCTCAGCACGCATTTGTTCCGCATGCACCAAGGATGGGTAGGACCTTTCCACTGCTATTGCCCCGCTTTGAGAAACAGCTCACTCCAGCTTGTACCTTCCCTCCTTTCGTGGCGGGGCGCGTGCAGGGCGCGCTCTAAGTCAGGCCTCCGGCTTTCGTGGCGGCGCTCCAGCTCCTCAAGTTAGCATGTCGGATTTATGTACGCTCACTCGTAGGTTCTGATGTCACCTTAGGCACCTTAGTTTAGGTCTCCGTATTACGCAGCCCTGTTTGTTTTGCCCAAGACTCTGCCTAAACAATGTATCGGCTTGAATTGGCCTCCATTTCACTTCATGCACCCAGCCTCCCCGCCCCCTTCGGCACATCTGCTTTGCCTTATAAACCTTATTCGCGCTTTTGGGATGGCTTTGCGCCCTCCGGCTCTTCTCGGATCTTGTTCACTCCTTCTGGAAGAAATTTCGTGTATTTGAAACAATCGAAGGCCAGTATGGCCAAGTACAGAGGTAAGCATTCTGGGATGGAATCTCACAGCCATTGCCGTGCAATCCTGTAGAATTTTCCCTTTTCACAGCCCTTGCCCCTTCTGATAGAGCTGCTTCTCCTTCCAGCTTGGCTTGTTTTGGCTTGAATTGTAACTGTACGGTATAAGATTCTGATTTGTGCACCGCCAGTTGCAAGACGACATCTATAATGATTATGACAGAGCCAGGCTGCTGTCCCTTCCGACAAATGCCAAATGTGGAGCGCAAGGGGGAGACCAAGAACGAGTAGACTGTTATACACGAGTTCCGAAACCAGAATTGCCACAAAAAAAAAAGGAGCTTCGATACTGTGAAGGCGGGCGCCTACTGGCATAGAGCACACCTACTCCATTCTAAAGCATACAGCCAAACTATGAGTGATATTCACAACACTCACTTTCTTATTCAACAGCAGAATGTGACCATAAGTAGCCCCAAGACATGGTTGAGCTGTGTAAGCTCATGCAGTTGGTTCTCAAGCCTTAAAAAGTGATGAAATGCTAACGATCTGAGCTGTGTAAGCTCATGCAGTGGTTCTCAAGCCTGACAGTGATGAAATGCTATCAATCTGAAGAGAGACTGCGAAAATATGGAAACGATTGTCAAAGGAAAGCCAGATAAGCAATGCAGTATAGTTGTACAAGAGATTACATGTTGACATCATCAAGATCATGCCAAAAGGACCAGAACTGGTGCCAAGACAAATTTTATTCAACCAGAGAGTTCTGATGCGATGTTACAAGTGAATTTCCAGCTATTGCTAGCAGGCCATTCACCAATGACAGCTATTTAACGGCCGGGGGTGAAGGCAGTGGCATAGGCCCACGCGTTGTTGGTGGCGGGGTCAGCCAGGTGGTCGGACAAGTTCTCAAGCGGGCCCTTGCCGGTGACAATGGCCTGGACGAAGAAGCCGAACATGGAGAACATAGCAAGGCGTCCATTCTTGATCTCCTTCACCTTGAGCTCAGCGAAGGTGTCGGGGTCGTCAGCAAGGCCGAGGGGGTCGAACTGGCCACCGGGGTAGATGGGATCGGAGACCTCGCCGAGCGGGCCGCCGCCGACGCGGTAACCCTCAACAGCACCCATAAGGATGACCTGGCTGCCCAAGACGGCGAGGATGGACTGGGCGTGGACGAGGCTGGGGTTGCCAAGGTAGTCAAGGCCTCCAGACGAGAAGATCTGAGCACCGGCCTTGAACCAGACGGACTCACCGAAGGGGACGCCATTCTTGGCCAGGAGCTCAGGGGTGAGGCAGCCAAGGGCACCGAGCATGGCCCACCGGGCGTGGATGACCTGCAAATCGAGAGAACCAATGCTTATTAGACGCCAAATCTAGACGTACTGACAGGGATACAACACAGTCAGGATGTTGCAACTTATAATCCGTAAAATATGCACTTCATTGATCTATTATAAGAGTAAAAACCAAACAAGGTAAAAGTTGTGCCTACTAATAGACACTGGGCCAGGTGAAAGTCGAAGGGAATATCAGTAGATATGCTGACCTCAAGCTCGCGGTTCTTGGCAAAGGTCTCGGGGTCGGAAGAGAGGCCAGCAGTGTCCCAGCCATAGTCACCGGGGTACTCTCCGGTCAGGTAAGACGGGGTGCCCTCGGAAAACGGTCCGAGGTACTTGGGGCGGTCGGCCCCGTACCTGAGACGGTCATACGGTGAGTGTGTGGGACAAGCTAAAGATAAAGTGGCCTCTTTATGTCAAAGGATGGTATGTGAATCTGTGAAACAAGTGTCCTCAAATGAGAGTGCCGCCAACTGCATCTGAACACAAGTATCCTGAAGACACGTACTACACCTCACACCCATGATTAGAGGTGTGTCCAGATTATCCTTTCAAATCAGACTGCGTGCCATGTGGTGACCGACTGAGGATGTACTTACTACCTGCCTGACAGGCATCAATGGCAGCTGTAAGACCACGTCTTAACAGCAGCGGACGCAGATCGGGCTCCGAGACGGAGAGACGCAGCATTGGCGAGGGGAGGGCGGCAACGGCGCTCACCAGATGCTGGTGGGGGTGGACTTGAGGGTGCGGCGCATGGTGACGCGGGCCTCGGAGACGCCGACGGCGCGGGAGAGCTCCGCGGTCTGGCCAACGAAGGTCGAGGGCGCGACGGCCGGGGCGGCGACGATGGCGGCCATGGCGGCGGCGGCGGTAGCGACGGCGGCTGAGGCGGCGAGGATGACTGGGGGGAAAGAGAGAGAGTGATCCCGCGTTTCCTGGCCAGGTTCTTAGTCCGGGGAGGAGGGGGGGAGGGGAGGGAGGCCGCGCAGAAGGGAGGCCAGTGGGTAGCCATTGTATGGGTTTGGGGGAGGGGGGGGAGCCGGGAGGGTGGGAATGGGTGGGGGCCGGAGCCCGGATCCGTGGGCGAAAGCTGGGACGCTCCGCGACGGGCCCCCCATATGGTAGCCATTGACCCCCACCCCACTGTGTCGCGCGGCTGCGGCCGTGAGATATATGCCGCGACTCGCACGCGCGAGCGCCATCCGGGGCGCCGACGCTCATTGGCCGGCGAACTGCCGCCGGCATCCGAAAGAACGAATGCGAGTCCGCCACGCGGAGTGCCAATTGGCAGTCCACCGCACAGGGGCCTCTGATTGGCCGCAGCCCTCCGCAGCTCCAGGCTCCGGGGGGGCGGCCTGCGCCACGCGGCGCACGCCTGCAGCCGTCCGATCGTACAGTGCCCATGCTATCCGACGGCGGACGAGGGGCCACACAATCGGCCAAATCTCGGGCTAACGGTTCTGCATAGCTCGAGGGCGACTTATGTACATGTCGCCGTGCGCCGGCCCATCCCCGTCTAACCCCGGCCCCCAGCCCGAGCTTGTCCCTTCCTTGGGGCTGGCCCCTCACAGCCGTTGCCTCACGTCAGATAAGCTGTTTCTTCTTCAGCGCTTCCTACGTTTCCTTGTTCCCGCAGCGCTCTCTGGCGCTCCCTGCCTTGCAACTTCTTGCTGGGCGTGCCCCGCCTGCCGCCTCCGGCTCAAGGCAGGGCGAGGTCTGTCCTGCTGCTGGCTCTCCCGACGTGCGGCTGCTGACCAGGGGTTGCTGAGCAGGCACCCATGATGAAAAAGAAAGAATGCCGCTGATGATATGAAAAGAGCGGCTGTGAAGTGGTCTTCACGCTTTTCCAGCCTTTGACCCTTGTTCATTCTTTTGGGGATGGCTTTTCCCAGCCCTCGCCCCCTTTGGAAGCTGCTGCTTTGTTTTCCTTGTTCTTCTTCTGTGGGCTGGCGTTTCATAGTCCTCGCTCCCTCTGGAAGAGCTGCTTCTTCTCCTCATGGCCCCGCGCTCTTCGTCACAGGAACGTCCACCTCCTCATTCTGCCACACTGATAACGATACACTCAAGGAGGCACACAGCACACGTGAACGATGCCCTTAAGAAAAATGAAGACTCGTCAAAGAAGAAGCTCCACCAAAGGGGGCAATGACTGTGAAAGGTTAGTCCAAGGGATATTTCATCCAAGTCAAGACGATCCTCCATAGGAGGCACTGGCTGTAAGGAGGCAATCAAAAGCAATGCGGGATGGTTTGGCAAGAGGTGCCAATGAGGAGAAGGACGCCCACTCGTGTCAGTGGCTCAGATATCTCTTCGACAGGGCCTGCTCCTACATTTGTTTCAACGGGTGGTTCTGTACACTTGCTGGTGATTTGAAGTAGAAAATGATCTGTACACTCAAAATAATTGATCCACAAGCATGGACCAGGAATAGGGTGGGTGGGCACCAATGTGGGGAACTAACACGAGCAGGGCAAGGGTGCAGTGGATTTGATCAAATGATATGTTGGTGGTACACATAAGGGCGCCCTTGAGAAGCTCCACTCAAGAGGGCAAGGAGCATGGTTTTCTTGCAGGAAGCCTCTGCTGATATGTTGCCAGGAGGAACTTCTTCTGCTCCTTGGTGGCATAGCACAGGATTGCGTCAGGACACAGCCTTGCTCCTCCTTTTGGAATCTTCACAAGGATGACAACACAACTTGTAAGTACAACAACATAGGTCTTGACATAGTGACCCCTCTGAAGCTCATAGTGCTGTAGCGCCCAGCCTAGTCTCCTTGGTATAACACATGCACAACACCAGCACTGTATGAGGCGAGCCCCAAGATACCTCAGCAACACCTTAAGGGGTGGCCTCCTCGCACATTAGAAATTTCCTTTGTGTTCTCTAAGGTGCGCAGATCGTAAGGTAAGAAGCAGCCCAGTCACCTTCGGTCGGACGGTCTGTAGGGCTGCATAAGCCTTTAGGAGATGTAGCATGTAGTCATAGACAAGGTTCATGCTCAGGTCTTCTATGAATCCTCGACTCATGTTACCTATGAGTTCCGCCTGCAACAAGCAAGAATTGCTCGGTCTCAGCAGCAAATGCCTCAGAATGCTAGGATTGTGTCAGTGCACAATGGACCTCAGTGCATGGTGGACCAGTGGACCAGGAATGCCATGATTGCAAGATGCAGTAATCAAGCAGACCTTGCACCATGCGTCGAGAGAGATCCCCTTGACTCTATGGCCAGTAGCACACGCTTGGGAAAAACGTCACAGAGTCTCAAGTCTTGCGAGGACCTCTTGCTGCATTCACAAAGCATACTTAAACTTGGACGATGGTCAAGATCATCTGGCAGATTCTCAACCAAGGCCGTGCCAGGGCTGTACGTATTCGACAGGATGTGGCAGTAACCTACCTCCTTTCTGTGGCGATTACCCCAGTCCACATGAGCTTTGATCGCCTGACACAGCTCCCTGGGTTTCCTTGGGATGTACTTGACAGGAAGGTAGTGGATGCTCGGCTTCAAACCCCTGCTGTAAAAGTCATAGTACTCGGGTGATATGAGGAGAGGGGTTGACCCGCAGGCCAGTATGTACTTCAGAGAGACTGACCACGCAAAGCCCTCTGCATATATCTTGTACCTGCAAGAGAGCAAGCTCTTCATAAGTACCAACTACCATCAGAGAGGAAACTGGACTTGGGAATAGAGAAATAAACTCCAACATCCTGTCTGCTTTCTGATGCACAGAGGATGAGAAGTCTTTCTTAATTGACCGTGTCTTCCGAAACCCATCATTCACGTTCATGCGTTGGAAGCCCTGGTAGTGATGGAAGCCCTTGTTAGTGCAGCAAAGAGGGCATGTGAGATGGAGCACAGGTGAAAGTCACCTGTGCTTGCACTGACTTTTGAGTGCTGACTCGTTGCTGTAGCCCTTGTTGACCTCAACATCCCAATCCTGTGACCCATCAAAAGTGGATTTCTCAGAGCTAGAGTAAAGTGAGGCGACTGCCCAGACAGTAAATTCACAAGCTCCCATCTGCTGTTGCAAGTGCGGAGACAAGACCACACACAGAGCCGCACTGTGCAGGACCTGTTGCCCATCTTGCAAGTGGTAGCTGAGGCAGCTAGCCTCGCATTCATATCCTTGTTGTGCCTTCTTCATTGTATGCTGGTCAGACTGCAAGCAGTTGCGCAGCTCACGGTGGGATCTCCAACAATCGACGCACTATGGCTTCCCAAATGATTGGACACGCTTAGAGCCACCACCCTGTGACTTGCAGACTACCAACCAGAGTCGGATGCTTGGGGCAGTAAGGAGACTGACCTGAGCGACAAGGTCAATCGGCCACCGATACGAATTCTTGCAGTAGCCCATGAGGTCCTCTCGAACCCGAGCAACCGACGGATTCCCCTTCCAGTGAGCCCTGGGAACTCTGTCTTGCCAGGCCGTTTCGCGTGCGCCTCCCTGAATGTCGGCCTTGGCAATGTCCCACGGGTCGATGTTGGTCTCCGGCCTGCCAAGGACATGTAAGAACACGACACACATACCTTCAGCAGCCTCTTCACCACATTGAAAACTCCGCAACTTAAGGCACAAACAAACGTTCTGGCTAACACTACACACTGTGATCAGCAGTAATAGTGGTACACGTCCCGGTATCGCCTCAGTGATTCTTAGGCACACTCATATGGCTTCCAGAGATAATGAAAAGAAGAGCTTTCAACTGGTTACTACCAACTAGTTACTATAGTGCGTGGATCTTGTGTGCTGCTTGTATTGTGGTAGTAAAAACTGCACACGTTGGGTCTGATATCTTAGTATGTTGAAGATAGTAGAGCTAACCAGCCCCAGAAGCTCCAGTCTGGCCAGGGGACATCGTAGTGCTCGTTGTTGCTGCAGTACCGGAAGAGGAGCGGCAGCGGCTGCAGCTCCTCCTCTGCCGGCTCTTCGCCATTGCCAGTGATGAGGCCGTCCTTCAGCTCCGCGGCGCTGCTCTTGGCAATATGTGGCCGGTCCATGCAGTCAAACATGATGTCGACGTCGGGTACGTCGAGAGGGAACATGCGGAGCAGCAGCGCAATCCCCCACAGAGTGAACAGGCCCCGGCTCTGCGTGCACTGGATCACGGTTTGCACAGCGAGCAGAAGCACGTCAGGAGGCGGGGACCCCTATTCAGTGCGAAGCTCTTTCTTGCATTGCGGGCACAGTGAGCCCAACAAAGCGGCAGTATGTACTTATTCTAGGCGGCTATGTCCAGCAGTTGGCCTCCGCAGACTGTGCGCACAAAATCTGTGCTTCTAGTAACGGTCAAGGGTCTGGGTTTAAGGTATGGGGCTTAGCAAGACCATGTTTGCATTCCAGGCGAGGAAAGAGAGAGGGGACAACAAGCAGCAATAGCTTGCTGCAGCTGCCAAGCGGCCATTGCGAGGGCGAGCCTCCGAACCTTGTAGTAGTGCTCGACATAGAGCTTCCCGGACACGATGACGAAGCGGAACGCCGCCCACGACTGCGCAGCGTCAACATCCGCCCTGGAGATGCCGCTCCGGCCGCCCGTGGAGGCGTTCCACGGGGCCAGGTCCTCCTGAATCTGGCTGAACCAAGCCGGGCAGGCAGGAGAACCTACGACGTCCCCTTCGTCGCCGCCGCCGCCGTTGTCGTCGCCGCCGCCGCCGCCGCCGTCTGCCTCCCGTTTTGCCGTGGGCTGGCTGAGGTGGGTCAGGCTGCGGGCAGCGTCGCCCAGCTTGAAGGCGCAGACGCTGCTGCAGTGCAGCGCCTGCTGGGCCCGCTGGAACTTGCTCCACGGCGTCAGCTCCGCCCAGTGCACGCCTGCACGCAGACGGGCACGGCTCCAACGGCCTTACCAAACCCTTCATCTTAGAGTCCAGGGTTCGAGTCCCATTTCTCCCGACTCAGCACTTCTGCTTTTGAGAAGCACAGAGTGCATTGAAGCGCAGCAAAGCAGAGCGAACATAGCAGAGCAAAGTAACAACAGCGGCTCGACGACCTGCCAGAAGCTGAAGCTGGCGTGAGCCTCACCGCGGTCGGAGTGCGGGTGCCACGGCGTGACCTCCAGGTTGTCGCCGGCGGTCATCGCGCTGCGGTGCGAGAAGGCCTGCCGGAGACCGAATGAGAAAGCTGAGAATCCAGAAACCCCAAACCCTTACATCTTCGAACCTTATTGACAGAACAAGACGCAGATACAATGCGCTGCCGAGGCCGTTCCCTCGGGGCTCGCCCCAGGCTGTGAACGTCCCTAACCCTAACCCTAAGTCCTGACCATGCACTGGCCTGCGAGGCGGCCCGGGCCGCCGCGGCGGCGGCGGCGGCGGCGGCGGCACTCACGACGTAGAGGACAAGCTGGAGGCCGACGAAGGCGGAAAGCAGCAGCGCACCGAGGGCGCCGAGGGCCGACGCCGCCCCCCGCGGCTGCGCTGCCGCCGCCC
>WELB01000037.1:714281-792482 GCA_009602725.1 Spirogloea muscicola
GGCCTGGCGCCGCCGCGCCGCCGCGCTGCCGCCGCCGCCGGCTCGGGCCTGGACCGCCGCGAGGCCCAGGAGCTATTCCGCCGCGGTAAACCCTAAACCCTAAGTGGTAAACCCCGACCCTTAAGAGCCCATACCCTCAATCTTGGACCCTAGGTTCGATTCCCAGGCCTCATTCCTGGAGGCTAGACAAGGAGCACGACGATGCTGGTGCGAGCAGCCAGCGCTGACGGCGCCGGCGCGTGCGTGCTGCAGGCAAGACGGCCGACGACCTGCCGCAGGAGTACACTGAGGGCGAGCGTGTCCAGGGCCTCGGCTTTGCACCGTGAGCTGCCGGCCCTGCCTCCATCTCTGTGCTCCTCCTTCAGCTTTCATTACCGGAAGCTGTTAGTCTTTATGTTAATCAAAGGCTCTTGTGGGTTGCCTGCGCTGACCCAGATCTGCGATACTCGAGCACAGGGCGCTGGCTGCCGGATCGGGGGCCCCGAAGAAGCTCGCGCCGGCGGTGGGCTCCGCGCCGCTGGCTGACCACGTCGTCCTGGAGGGCGAGGCGGCGGCGGCGCCAGCCACGGAGCAGGAGAGAGTCGCCAAATGCGCCCTGCCAGGGCCTCCTACTGGGCGGCCACCCGGCACCACGAAGGCGGCAGCCAAGGAGGAGAGGCGGCAGCGTAGGGAGGAGAAGAGGGTGGAGAAGCGGGTCAAGAGGGAGCAACGGCGTGCGGAGAAGCAGGCGAGGCGTGGCGATGGGGACGGGCGGCGAGGTGGCGGCAGAGCGGCGGCGTCGCCGTCCGGCAGCAGCAACGACGACATGGGCGACCAGCCGCGGCGGATGCCGAGCCAGAGGGGTGCTGCAGATAATGGCATAGGTGACGATAGAACGTACGTTGCCAGCCGGGACAGCATGGCAGCAGCCATGCCCAGCTCCACAAAGTGGGGACGCCACGACACAAGCTCCGATGAGGACGTCCGCAACAAGGGCGACGTCACACGCCGCCCTTGCGCTGGGGGAGCTGGCAGCATGGCGGCCGAACGTGCGGGAGCGCCGCTGCGGCGGCCGAGGCACGACACTGAGATCGATGATAATAACAGCAGTGATGGTGGGCTTGTCCGAAAAGGAAGGCATCCATCGGCCACTGGAAGGGGGGGGGATGCTCGTTCTGACCGCAGCCATGGGCAGCGCTCGCCTGAGCGGGACCGCATGTATGACCGAAGGCGCGCTGATAGAAGTAGAGAGCGGCGGTAGCAGTGAATGTTGTACACGTAAGATTACCAACTTCCCTATGACTGCATGCCTTAATAGCTTGTCCTTGTCACCCTAGATGTGTAGTCGCCCTTCTCCCCCCTCTTGTACTTGGCCACTTTGGCCTTCCATATATTCCAATACACGCAAGTTTCCGCAGAAGTGCAGGCCCAGTTCTTGCATGTCAATTTGCTCCTTGGACTCCGGCGCAACTCATATCCCCGAGCTTCAAGCACTTGAGCAGAAAACTTCAAAGCTGGGACCTGCAATGAGACACCCGCATCACAATCAAGTCTACATGAATATAGTGGAATCTGAAGAAGCTGAAGTGAAGACATGCAGTTGGAGTTGCTACTGCACTAAGCACAATACTCAGCACAACATCTTGTGCTTGGTGTAGCAGCAATGTACCAAATCGAGCATAGACTGTCATGCAGCACTAGTTTTCATGTAGTATATTGAGTGTGGGTCATATAGAGTGGTGAGATACCTGTAGACCTGTCATCTCCTGATTTGATTTCCCTGATGGGTTCAGCACCGTAGAACCAGTGGACAAGCATCACTGTTGAAAGCATGAACTGAGGTGTACCGGCCTTACAAATTGAGATTCAGGTCAAGGGTCTAGTCTGCAACGGTGATGGTGAGCTTGGCCTCGTCCCAAGGTCCCTGGATCTCAAACTTGTGCTTCTGCATGTGGATAAGGTAATATGGGCACACAAGCCCAATGAAGAGCAGGCTGGCCACGAAGAGGCCGACGAGGAGCCGGCTGAGCGAGCCCACAAGCATTATGGCAGCAATGGCGAGGCCGGTCGTCAAGAGTAGGTGCAAGCCCGGAAAGCTGTGGCGCACGTGATCAGCGACGACGGGGAAGAGGACGTAGGCCTCCAGGACGAGGAGTATGAGCGCGAAGGCCGCAGCAGGTGACTGGAGGCGCGATGCCAGAAGAGTGAAGGCGAGGCATGCCGCGAGGAGAGAGACATTGCCGGTGAACTTGGAGCTTGCTGCAAAGGCATGTCCGGTTCGAACAAAAGAAGCTGAATAGGCTGGCCAAACACCTGACTTCTAAATGACCTCCAAACACTCATCCAACTATTCTGAATGAACTGAAGTCAGGTCTAGCCCTTAAGCTATTACCTCCACCCCTCTCTATCACAGGTGGTTATTAGCAAGCAAGCATACAGCCATATGCTGCGTGGAGGATGCTCTTTGCAGCTGAAAATACGCGAGCTCTTACGAGTATGCGAGTGGCTGTAGTCGTGGAAGAAGAGGTGGATGAGCAGGAGGTCGATTGAGCTGGTCCATATAGTATCTGAGCTTATGGACCTGCAGTGTTGAGAGAGAGAGCCATGAAGGAGACTGTGTCTTCTTGTGGTGCTTTAAGCGGCGGTAAAGTTCCATTGCCTTTCAAAGACAGCAGCAAGCACAGGTCAAACCTTTGGACTCTGAATAATCTCTAATTTGGATGTCATGTTGCAAAGCTGCCAAGGTTGGAGCAAGAGCTTCTGCTCCTGCTGTTTATCTAATTCTGCTGATTGTTTGCAGAGGCGGGAGAGATGTCTGTTTTCACCTGGTCAGCGTCTGCAGGATTGGGGACATGATGTACACCCCACTTACGAGCAAGAAGAAGTTGAAGGCATTGCTTGCTAGAGCATCTGGACATCAAGGAGCAGCAATCTAGTCATTCCATGTAACAGTCAAGCACTCCTACATGATCAACCTTTCGCCTCAGCATCTGATGCTTGTTGTTTCATCTCTGAAATTAATGAGCCAGCTGACCTTCATTGGCCGACAGTATACGATTACAGGAGGGGCATGCCGTTTAGTTGTGGTTACCTAATGTCAGCACCTCCGAGCCACGTAGAAAGACCCAAGCAACAAAGCCCGCCGCAGCGAGTACGATATCCAGCACCAGCAGCTGGATCGTGGACATGCGATCCAGGAGCGCAAGTGCGGATAGAGCTGGGCCAGCGGGCACATGCGGCTTTCTGTCAGATGCAGGGAGTCGGTGCGACCGAGCAAGCATGTGGGTCTGCTTGCACGCCTGTGTTTGCGGGTGAGCTTCATTGCTTGTCCTGGGTGCTCCGCCTGCTGCAGTGCATCTTATGGAACTTGAAACATTCAGACAAAATGCAGGTAAAGGGGATGAGAGTCTCTGTCTGTCGTTGTGCAACTCGACAGTTGAAGCTGTTCCTAGAGCTGTAGATACTTGACTTTGACGCCCTTGAGCTCAGGAAATTGTCTTAGGAACAAGTTGTGTAGGCTGAAGGCTTTGATTTCAAGGCTTCAAGTCTTGGCAGCTCGACTTGCCTGCAGCAACAACCACGACCGCGAGCTGCCGGATAACCACCACGGACTCCCGCACCACAGTCCAGTAGTCCCGCTGCCAGAGAAAGTCGAGAGGGGCTGCATCAGCTCAGCACGTGGCCATTGTGCTCTCGCCAGATGCACCGGATACCCTTGAAAGTGCTGCAATTGCAGAGAATCAAAGACTAACTACCCTCCAATTGTTCGATACTAACCAGAATTCAATGCTTAGCCAGAGCAGTAAGTGCAGAATCCCGGCTCGGACTTGGACCTGAGGCTTTAGTGAGTGGGCTCATGTACAGGGCTGGTGTTACTATTTAATGAGATCAACGCTGTAAATTCTGCACAGCCCACAAAACGGCCTCCTCATGGCTGCCATGCCACACGCTCTTAAGGACAGCCTCCCTTGACCATCGTGCTACACGACTGTGTGGTAGCCCAACAAACGTTCGAGGTGGACGCAAGCTCTCACGAACTCTCGCCGGAAGCCCAGTCGAGCTGGGTTTCTGATTCAGCGTGACGGGCTGCGCGTGAGGTTCTCTTGTCTTGGAACTAAGGATGGAATTTGTATTGGGTGATGGAGGGCCCGGTTGCCAAGTACAAAGGGCAAGCACATTGACAAATGTAAATCACCTGCTGCTAAGCTGACCCGCTCAGTAACCAAGAGTTAGCACACAGAGGTCTTGCTAAGGTCTCCAGGGTGCTGCGTGCAGCGGCTGCAATCAGACTTTTGGCGTGGCCAGCGCCGAGGTCTCTGGCAGCGGCGGGCAAGCCTTGGAGGGCGCCAGACCGCCAGGAGAGTGGCGCCGCACCTGGACGACGTTGGCGTTGGTCACAAGGCCGACGAGGAATGATGGGTCCGTGTGCGCGTCGTCGTAGGGCTGCCGCAGGTACAGCACCTTGCGCCACTGCGGCCGGGCCAGTCCAGCGCCCGCCGCCAGCGCCGCACTCGGCGTCCCAGCTTCCGCTGGCGGCGCCTCCGGTTGCATCTATGCGCTCTGCGAAGTCGCCATCACTGGATGTGCGCAGTGCAACACAAGAGGAAGCGCGGCCAGATTGACTGGTGGCTGGGAAAGGCCAGCCCAAAAGAATGGGCACAGCAGTATCGCTGCAACTCGAGAAGGAATGTTGACAGCTGTGCTGAAGTTGAAGGTGGCTGTGCTTGTGATGTTGTCCGAAGAAGTGTGTAGCAAGAGTGCGACCTCTGGAGCCCCACTCCTCGCACTCACAACTTGGTCAAGTAGTGCGGTGTGTTTTTAACTTTCAAGCGGGATGCAGTGAATCTTCTGGAGCGAGCTTTTGCGCGTGTGCAAGGGCGGCATTATTGTGGACGAGGCCTCGGCTGGAATAGTGAAGGGATGCGTGGCAAGCAGTGGCTTGCTGCTGCGATAGGGTCCATGAACGTGATGCATTTGGCATGTGCTTTAGTCATATTAAGCGGTCTTCTTCTGAGTGCAATAGAGACTTGCACTTGCCAAGGTAGTGCCGCGTCATTACCACACGGAAGCAATGTGATGCAGAGTACACCAATGGCGGGCGCGAAGGAGGAGGACACTGAGCAGGTGAAAGGAAGCCAGTGTGCATTGCCGCTTGCCTGTTCTGGCAGAAATAGAAGGCTAGGAGCACTGGAGTAACATGACAAATGGACGCGGTAACGTCCAGCTAACTTCCAAACCACAGCTCTGAACTGATTCCACAATGTGTGTCTGTAATTTCCGAGTCATTTCCATTACTTGGATGTCGGGTTCTTAGTGAAGCGTGTCAAGCTTGGTGAAGGACTAACTTCTATGTACTCCATCAGCAGCTTTCATCAATTGCCACTCTCCGCATAGCTGCCAAGCAAGAGTGCAGAGCAAACATAGGTGAAATTTACAGGCTGCAGGTTCAACTGCTACTTGATAGTGCTTAACGCGTGCAAATACACTCAATTTTAGGAGTACACACAGAATGTCTAACAAGCATGCTCAAGGCTACACAACTGTAAAGAGGAAAGTGGACGACTCACGAGACAAAGAGGGCCCGGAGCTTGTCAAGAGTGGCAAGCGTGTGGTCGGTCTCAGATTCCAGAAAGTTGGGGGTGGAGGTTGTGTCAGGCTTTGGGCCGCACAAGCCATCAGATTGCTCAGCCAGTAGCTTCTGCAAAGTGCCCCCATCATTGGCATATGTTGTCCAAGCCTCACTGGCACTCAACTTGACCTGACCAATAATGTGAAGCAACCATTTTGCATGTGACACAGTGTCATTAAGGGGCACCACACAGTGCACTTACTCAGCTTACAACGTTCCAAGCATGGAATCTGCATGTGCACTGACAAGTGTCTTGATGACTTAGCAGGGCAAGCAATCACAAGTCATTGCCTATATTTTGCAAGATAACATGCAATGTTTCATTGATTCCTCAGATTTGTTGCTGACTGAAGTCTTGCGGTAAGCAAAAGAGTCACATGGGCCTGCTTACTTGCAGGGCTTCATGCTTTGAAGCTAAGTCTTGCAGGAATTTACCAAGGGCAATTACATGGCCTGAGTAACTGCACAATCAGAGGCAAACTGAGGACATAAGATCCTTTGCACCTCTCGTCGGCGGCTCTTACAAAGATCACACTAAATAGATTGGTGTTGACCCTGGCATCAGAATGTGCAATTTTGATCTAACAGCTCAGGGTCACTCTAGGCCCTTCACTATTCTTACCAACCAGTACATACAGGAAAGAGCCCACTCACCCTTCTCTTTGACCTATTGGCAAAGTTCCAGCTTTGAGGCCCACTTCTGCAAGTTGATTTGGGAAGGAGTGTGGTCCATCAAAAAGACCCTGGCACAACTTTGAATCTGGGCGAGACAAGATGACCTGCCAGCAGATGCAACTGACGGTAAGACTTAAATCCATGAAGTTGTTGCAGATAGGCTTTTCTATGATCTGCTTCTACAGGAACATCGATTTGGCAGCATTGACTGACAATTGATGAAAATACCTCGAAGAAGCGTAGTGCTGGTCCGTGAAAGATGCTACTCCGTGGATGAGCAAAAAACAGGCTCACAATCTTCTTGACCACAGAAGTGCTGAGCAGTGCCTTATCAATGGCTTCACAACAAGGCAGTGCTAGTCTGTGCATAATTTCTACTGCTTGAATGCGATGTCGTCCAATTGCAGGAACCTCCACACCTTGCTGGCATAGTACTGGAGCTGGTTCGATGTCCAGAACTGAGACTATGCTGCTCACACTCTGTGTCACCAGTCTCAGACCCTGCCATTGCAAAAACAGCAGTGCACAGAATTTTTCAGATTGTCGTCAGAAAACGTAGGCTTGTTCATTCCACAGTATTGTGAAAGTTGTGTACAAGCATGTGCATTTGAATGTCCACTGCCCCACTTGAGAGGCTAAGCTCCCTTCTTCTACAGAGGTTCCAGGACATCTGTATCAAGATTTAACATCTGCAAAGCTTTGGGATTCCGCAGGTTAGCCTCATATTCAACTTGCAGCACATACATCCTTGTAGCTACCTGGGGCAGACGATCTAAGGAGGATGATTGAATTGCTCTTGCAGATTCATCCTTAAGTTCTCTTCCTAGAATTAATGTGATGTCCCTGAGCCTGTTAGCCAAAATGGCAGGCCTCGATGCCAAAGAAGTTTCTTCTATGGCTTTTATGGCCAATTGAATCTGACAATCAAATGTAACGTGGGATCTCCGCGTTAGCTTCACAGATATTGCCATGCATAGAAGGCCATTGACTAGGTATGGCAAGATCCTTGATGCCATACAGTTGTGCTCACCAGCTGATGTAGAAATTCGCTTCTCTTAAAGTAAGCAGCGAGTGAAGCCTATCAAGAGACCATTGCACCAGGTGATTGGCATTCTTACACGCTCAGGCACATTCTCCCTGATGCCCCTATCACGTTGCCCATTGCGGACAGTGTCATCTGTCCAGCCATCCTCGGAATCAATGTATGGCTGGTTGTTCCACTTCTTGGGCGAGCCACCCCCTTTGAAGACTTTGTCAGCCTCTCCCACTATGTCGGATGGCTCTTCGAAATCCACCTGTGGAAGTACTATGAGCTTTAGCATCTCAGGTACAGGTAGATGTACTGTCCTACCACTTTCATGTCTTTATCAGGGTACAATTGCAGCAGATTGAGCAAGTTGCCCATCTTCCTTCAGATTCTTGACTATTGGAAGCTGTCAGCAGTTTGACAGATTGTTGCTGTAGTTCCTCAAAGGAATTGGAGAGTATATGAAGTAGTCTGCCTAATAAGGGCTAAGACCTTTGCATCATGGCTGATGCTGTCCATGTAAACGTTGCGGAGTGCACCTTGACCAACTTTCTCACTCGCTGTAGGCCTGAGAGTACTAGACGGCCCTTCTCCGTCATTGGGTTGCCTCTGACATCCAGCGATATCAAGTCTGGCGCAGTACCACATGCAAGTGTCGTTGCCAGTAATTGCATGCCCTCATCTGATATATGATTGTCTGAAAGGTCGATCGATGTCACCGACGCACTGCTTTTCAATGCTTCCAAGAGCTGTTTCCAGAAGCAGACGCGTGTGAGCTCTTGTAGTAGATTATGACACACGGGGTCTAGTACTACCAATTCCCAGACATGAGCCAGTCAGAGTGTAGTATGATTGTACTGTGTCACCAAAACAAACCTTACGAGCCTTCTTGTCATTGAGTCGGCAGCGCCCAAGCTGCACCCACAGACACAACTCATCCTTGGACTTGACAGCCTCCATAGTTGCAGTAAACCTTAAGTGCATCAGAAGTAGATTAAGAAGTCAGCGAAGTGCATTGCGCCTTCCCACAATTGAAGCGACATCTGTGGCAACATTTAAGCCAGTCACATCATCCTAAACATCTAAGACAAGGAACATGCAACCAGCTGCAGATTATCAAGTCTTCAGACAAAGATAATGAGAAGCAGTATTGAGCTGGTAGCCTTGCTGTACCTCTTGTCAGCAACCTCAGGCGGCAGCATCTTCCTGTCAAGCTCTTCTTTGAGAGTTTGTACGTCATCAGCAGCTTTTGGCTGTTTCCTCTTCTGCTCATAGACATCCGATATCCCGCACAAGCAATTATTGAGCAGCAGTCATGCAACAATACGGCGACAAAGTCAAGACTGGATGTATGAATTGCTGACTGGCAGGGCGGAAGGGTCCACCACTGAGAGGAGCTTCTAGAGCGAAGCTAATCAGGTGGAAAAGTGACTGCGGCTGACCTTCTTCTTCTTTTTCTTCTTCTTTGAGGTGGGGCCGGCTTGTTCAGCAGTCTGATTGCTTAGCTCCCCATCACTATCAATGCCAGTGCTATTGTCCTCTGTTGGGAGAGTGAGGCGTCACTTTAGGCACAAAAGGCAGTATGCACAAAGGATATCACACTAGGTGCACACCTCAAGGTGATGAAAGCATCGTCCCAAACAATGTTTAAGAACCATCTACTGCATAATACGTAGCAGAAACCACTGAGTGTTGAGATGATTCGCTACAAGAAGCCGTTGCACGAGCAGAAACCTGGCTTGGAGTCGTCATCACTGGAGTCAGACTGTGCTGCCTCATTGGAAACAGCTGCTACGGAGCTCACGGACTCCGCAGTCTCAGAGGACTGGGGCAGATCTGAAGGCTGGTACGAACTCCTCTGCTCCTGCTCTGACTCGTTGCCAACTGGTGAGCTTGTCGGGCCCGAAACCTTTCCTGATGACTCCTGGCCAGGTGCCATATGAGCCCTAGTTCCTGATACTATGCCGCGTCTGATTAAGCCACATCCTTCGACTAGGAATCTACAACATTCTCCTCCTGAATTTCTGAAAAAGGAGACGAGTGGCCGCAGCCTTTGGAGCACCGCAGCCCTGTTCTCCTGAAGCTTGCGAGGTGCAGCCTGCTGCTGGATGCGACCATGCAAGCGCCGGCTTGGACCAAAGCAGCTGGTAGGACCCCAAGGATGCAGCTCGTCGTCGTGCCTCGGTGTGGGAAGGCAGCAGGGCACCCCGTCCGGTGCGCGGCGCGGGGAAGGCGGCGGAGCTGTCGGCGCTGGCGCCGAGAATGGCGTGTGTATCGAGTGATGGAGTGCCTGAGCGGTTCTGCAGGCGGAGAGTAGCTAATGGGCTTATTAGCTATGGATCCTTTCCTATATAATGTGAACTCTTTGGTGGGCTGGCTTTTCACAGCTTTCGGTCCTCTCAGAGGAAATTGCTCCTTCCTTTGATTCTGACCCCAGAGTCTCGTTTGGGGCCAGATAGAAAGAGAGCCATTCCATGTCCACTTTTCCGTGCTGGCTTTGCACAGCCCTCGCTGAGCCCCTCACTATTTAACACTACTTGCAAACATCGCAATTCTAGGATATATACGAAGTGAGGACTTCCAGCACAGATGGGCATGCCGGCAGCCTATATGTCATTTTTGCGACATCGTGTCAGCCTGTTTGCAGCGAGCTCAGGCTCATGCTTTGCACCGGAAAGCTGGTCGAGCCTTAGCCTGGTGGCACAAGAGCTTGTCAATCGTCAATCTGGTATCTAGGCATTCGTTAGCGACCTCTATGTGCTGACTCGTGCTTACTGAGCGGGTCAGCTTAGCAGCAGGTGATGTACATCTGTCAATGTGCTTGCCTTTGTACTTGGCTACACAGGCCCTCCATCACTTGATACACACTCTATTCTTTTGGGTTAGCTTAGCAGCAGGTGATGTACCTTTTGTCAATGTGCTTGCCTTTGTACCTGGCCACGCAGGCCCTCCATCACTTGATTTTCTTTTGTAAGAACCACTTTCTTCTCTCGAAAGTGGAAGCGGTGGCTGTGATTGGCCAGCCCAGGAAAAGAATAAAAAGGTTCGAAGGGCCAATTAAACGCTAAAGCACGCAGCGACCCTGGCCACTGCAATGGTTGCTCAATAACCAAGGGTGCTCAATGACCACCTAGTGAGCAGCCGCAGGTCAGAGAAACTCGTCTTGAGGAACTAGTTTCCAAAGGAGAGATCGTGTAATAGAAAGAAATGTAGGCCAAATGGCCAGGTACAAAGGCAAGCACATCTAAAAATCTACATAACCTACAGCAGATTGAACCGCTCAATAACCACGGGTCAGAACATAAAGGTCACTACTCGATGCATGAATACTAATAGTTTCTAGCTGTTTAAAGAAGAGAGAGGAAAGAGATCGTGTATTAGAAAGAAATGTAGGCCAAATGGCCAGGTACAAAGGCAAGCACATCTAAAAATCTACATAACCTACAGCAGATTGACCCGCTCAATAACCACGGGTCAAAACATAAAGGTCACTACTCGATGCATGGGGGGGGAAGGCGCGCGGGGCGCATGAAATGAAAGGGAGGCCAATTCAAGCCAATACATTGTTCAGGCAGAGTCTAGTGCAAACTAAGCAAGGCTACATAACACGGAGACCTAGAAAAAATAAGGTTGTTTTCTACTTCTCGCAATTTATCACAACAGATAAGTCTCATCCAAAGTGGTTTTGTTTATCACTACGCATTTGTCATGTTGATTGCTTTGATTATTTTTATTGCAATTGTAGGATTATGGGATTGTCTTTCTTTTTGGATAGACAATCAATTGTACTTTATTTATAGCCAGCTTTTCATTTCTTTCACTAGCCTAACGCGATAACGCGATAACGCGATAACGCGATAACGAATTTGTTGATCGCGCGATCGGGCGATAAGAAGTATATAGCAGAGAAAAGCAGATAAAAATGTTGCTACAATTCTTGAGTCCCCTGTATTCTAATCTAAGTGGCCTAATGCTTTGGCCTTTACTGGGAAGCGTTTAGATCTTTCTTACTCCTGAATCCAAAATAAGAACAATACGAATCGTAGGTCTTTGCATCTCATTGATTACATTTTTATATTCTCTTCTATTTTGGATTCTATTTGATGATTCTGCCGCTCAATTTCAGTTTGTAGAAACTATTCGATGGCTTCCCTATTCCAATATGATTTTTTTTATTGGATTGAGTGGGATCTCTTTATTTTTTGTTATTCTGACCACACTTTTATTACCAAAGCAGAGATGGTGTGGCTGTAATCGTAGTGGCTCTCCTAAAGAAGAAAGTGCTCGCCCATTGAGAATAGGGGCTGGAACAACCAGCCCAAAAAAAGAATGAACAGAGTACGAGAAGGGGGCCAGGGGAAGCGCTAAGTAACAGAAACAAAGCTGCTACGAGACACTCAGTAACCACTGCTAAGCAGCCGCAGATCAGAGATGCTGGGCTCCTGGAAGTGGGTCCCCTGGCCAGAGCCAGAGGCAGCAGCGAGGGCTCTGCCGGCACGAAAGAGAGAAAGGCGCGCGGGGCGATGAAAGGGAGGCCAATACAAGCCAATACATTGTTCAGGCAAAACGAAGAGATCGTGTATTAGAAAGAAATGTAGGCCAAATGGCCAGGTACGAAGGCAAGCACATCTAAAAATCTACACAACCTACAGCAGATTGACCCGCTCAATAACCACGGGTCAAAACATAAAGGTCACTACTCGATGCATGAATACTAGATGCCAGGAACGGAGCCCTTCAAAAAGGTGCAAGGGCTGTGGGAGGTCCG
The DNA here is from genome assembly GCA_009602725.1 of Spirogloea muscicola. Taxonomy (NCBI): domain Eukaryota; kingdom Viridiplantae; phylum Streptophyta; class Zygnematophyceae; order Spirogloeales; family Spirogloeaceae; genus Spirogloea; species Spirogloea muscicola. The sequence continues at coordinate 726,360 of WELB01000037.1, forward strand.
CTCAATGAAGGACTGTAACTTAATCGGACTCGCAGTTGTTCCCAAAGAGGCAGGAAAGAAGAAGAAGAAGCTCTGCCGCTCTCCCGCGGCCGTCCGGCTGATCGTCCCGGTTGTCGGCGGGAGCCTTGTTCCGGGTCTGTGCCACTGCCGGGTCAAGGCCAGCCTCCACGGTGACGGGAACCAGTGACGGCAGCGGGTTCTTACCAACGCAGGCCCCCGGCACCTGCCTGCTGGAGCTCCGCATCACCGTATCGCCGTTACCGTCATTATACCTGCGGCCGACTACGACCGTGATCCAGGAGGTGCCGCATCGCACGGCCGGCGGTCGCTCGAGATGATGGCCGATTACCGCCGTCCGATGCGACCACGGAGGGTTTAAGCCACCCCCCCCCCCACAGCGACCTAAACCTCACGGGGTCGGCTTGAATGATCAACGGGATTGATTTGCAGGCCTCGGCGCCCTGCCGGCCTTCAGTCCCATTGACACCTCTGAAGAGCTGGTCTGGTGGCCCAAACCCCGGCCCACAGCCGGCTGACGTCAAACCGGGCTCATCAGAACCCCAACCCCCCCACCGGCGCGCCTTGGCTCTGCGGCGGCGGCGGCGGCGGCGGCAGCGGCGGCGGCGGCGGCGCANGCGGCGGCGGCGCCGGCGGCAGCGGCGGGAACAGCGGTGCCGCCACCGCCTGCGGCTGCGCCTCATACGAGGTCCGGCCTCGCCACGCACAAGCCTGGCCTTGTGTCCCGCACGCCTCATTGGCCGCAGTTGGGCCGCCGTGCTGGGATTTATATGAGAGCGGCTCATGCTCCTCGGTAGTGAGCTCAAGGAGTTTGGGAGGCTACCGCAGAACCTGCCGCTGGAGACCTCGTAGGAGTGCGACGAGCGGACTAGCTGGCAGTGCTGGCAGTTGGCGACATGCCATCGCAATCCTGGCAATCAGCCTAGTCGCTTCCACTCCCCCTACGTCGTGTCATCTTGTGCCAAAGACGCTTTTAGTGTGAAGCGAAGGCAGAGGTGTTGCACTAGCTTCTACTGCGGCTGTTGCTGCTTATTGAGCTGGTAGTGGAGAAACCCGTACCTTTGGGCAGGGATATGAGGAGACAAAGCTGAGTACAGAGGTGTGGTGGCTTTATCTAGTGGCTTTTGAATGACATGACTGCCTTATGGCGGATTTCTTCCTACTTGCCATCGGTCGTGAATTTCTGTCCTGCGGTTGCAGGCAGGTGCTGGGGACTGCTTACCTATCGTTGTGTTTTCTGCAGTTGTCATCGCTCATTCAGCTCGGCTTGCTAGTTGAGCTTCTCATTGCTGCTTCCTGCTTCTGTTTGTGCCCTTGCAGGCAGCAGCCATGTTCACGGCACGCAGGAAGATCCAGAAAGAGAAGGGCCAGGAGCCAGACGAGTTTGAGGAGACAGTTGCTCAGGTATTGCAATGTATTTTGATGCAATGTGGGAGTTGCCTTTGCATCGCAGACCATTTGAGAAGAGGGTTCATGAGTGATGTGGCGGCGGTCAGTAGTGGGTATGATGAGAAACTGTCGCCCCAGTCCTACATGCGTGCTTGCACGCCCTGAGGATTGACGATAGCACGTCAGTCTGACCCAGCATTGACCTGAATGTCTTCTTGTCCATCTTCTTGTTGCTGTGCATGACTTCATTGGACTAGCCAAGGAATGCAGCATCTAGTGATGTGTGCAGTAGTGTCTAGTTGTCTTTGCATGGCCTCCGGTGTCATTCGTGGAGCCTTGGGCTTGGGGTCTACAGGCTCTGTTCGACTTGGAGGCCACAAATCAGGAGCTCAAGAGCGATCTCAAAGACCTCTACATTAACTCCGCGAAGTAAGTCTGTCCTTGATGCAGAATACCTGTATATGTCTGAGCTCTCCTCTTCATTGGACCAGCTGCCTATTATGGTGTGCTTGTGTGTTGAGCTCAATCCAGTTTGTGTTGACTTAGTGATGAAGTGCCAGCCCTTTGCTATACGTAGCTGTCCAATCATTGGCTGTAATGCTGACCAGCAATTAGTTGCCATTGCAGGGAGATTGATGTATCCAGCAGCCGGAAAGCTATCATAGTCCAGGTACCCTTCCGGTTGCGGAAGGCATTCCAGAAAATCCATGCTCGGTTGATTCGTGAGCTTGAGAAGAAGTTCAGCGGCAAGGTGGGCAGCTTCATACTGTATACATACTTGACAAGTTTGGATGTCTGCTGCTTTGATCATGATTGGTGCTGCATACGAGCACATGTGCTGACAGCCCCATGTATGCTCTCATCTGAGCAGGATGTTGTCCTGGTCACCACAAGACGTATCCTGAAGCCACCCAAGAAGGGTTCTGCTGCCCAGAGGCCTCGCTCACGCACCTTGACCTCTGTCCACGAGGCCATACTGGAAGACCTTGTCTTTCCCACGGAGATTGTTGGAAAGAGGTGGCGTTTCCGTCTGGATGGATCACGCATCATGCGGGTATGTGGAGTGACCGTTTACAGTGTCATTGCAAGGCACCCACAATCATTGCTGAAAGCAGCTGCTTCGGCTGGGATCCCGGTAGGGGCCAATTAGGTTGCTAGCTTGAGGGCCTGCGAAAGCTGAGGCTATGCTGCCAGCTCCTCATCCAGAACAATGCTTGCGTGCGTGCCTTGAGCAGGTGTATTTGGACCCAAAAGAGCGGAATAGCACCGAGTACAAGTTAGAAACGTTTGGGGGTGTCTACAAGAAGCTCACGGGCAAGGAAGTGACATTCGAGTTCCCTGTTGCTGAAGCCACCGCGTAGAGCACTAGTATGCGAAAAGTTTTCAATTTGCAGCGTAAAGTTGCTAACATTGAGCATAAGCAAGCTGCAGTGCCATGATTGATATTCATTCGTCCAAGTCTCAAGGGTACTTTTATTATCAGCTCGTCGACCTTTGGCGCCTCTGTTTGGGCTTCTCATTATCAGCGTGCCTCAGTACTGGTGGTCTGGTTTCCTAGAGCCTGGCTCCTATATATCAGGACGGGAGACTCCAGGCTTCGCACCAGCCTGCTCAAGTGCTTTGCTTTTGGGCGCCCAGGTTACCATTCAGTGTCTTGTGCAGATGACAGCAAGCACGGAGCTTAACGCACTGTTGTACGTGCCATCTCATTACTCTGTAAGAGCTCTTTTCTGCGAAGGAATGGAAGGAAGTGCTTCCGAAAAAGGGCGATGGTTGTTGAAGGCCAGCCAAAGCAGCTCAACGGAAGGGGCCACGGTTGCAAGACCCTAAACCCCCAGAAAGACTTGAAATACCAAGTATTGCCGACGGGAGCCTTGCGCCGGCATGCCGCCGTTAGGGGCGCCACGTCTCCCGTCAGGCAGCCCTAGGGTCCACGCCGTTTGGTCAACGGCTCTAGACTCACGCCACTGGCCGCCATCCCGCCGCCGCCGCCGCCACCGCCGCGCCGCCACTGCCAGGTGACCCCCGCCGCCGCCGCCGCCGCCGCTGCCTCCGCCGCCGCCCCGTCGCGCTCCGCAGTCCCGTCAGCCGCTGCCGCGGTCGGCATGGCCTGCTCTTGTTCCACATGAGATTGCGGTGCGGAGTGCAGCAGACGGGCACCTGCTTTCTCCGGGGAGCCGCCAAGTCGGGTCGCCTCAGACGTTGCTTAAGGCCCGGCTCAGAGCTCTTATGGCAGTCGCGCCGTGAGCAAGCGACGTCGTCGGCCTGGCAGGCGGCTGCGCTACTGACAGGGCTTTGTGGTGCCATGCCAGGAATGACCTGCGCCTGACCACGCGACTGATGGACGATGAGCAAGGCCGGGGATCTCAGCAATGGCCCCGCGCCCGCCGGGGCGCATTACAAGCAGGTCGAGCGCTGCTTCGCATCCCCTCAGATAGTCTGTAGTAGACTTGGAGCAACTTGCTTGTCGGCCTTGCCTGCTGAGGTTTTCCAATTTATGTTACCAGATTCGTAATACTAAAGACAGGTCGGCTTTCTTGTATTTTTTAGTCATCCATTGAAGTGCAGGATGTCATCACTTTGGTAGCGCACTGGATTGAGTTCCATCAGTTGTCGCGCAGATGCTGGAATACGAGAAGCACCTGCGCAGCCTTCTCCAGACCAAGGGCCCGTCAGACCCGAACGTCCGGACGCTGCGCAGCCTAATTCGGGAGAGCTATGAGGCTGTCATACTGGGGGATGCCGGGGCAGCCAAGCTCCACGATGTGGAGCAGGCGCTCTGGCGCCTCCATTATAAGCAGATAGAGGAGTTCCGGGGGAGGATCCGTAAGCTTACTGCGGCGTCCTCTGGCGAGGGCGCCCCGTCTCAGCAGGCCACTGCAGCCAAGGCCGTCCTTGCTGGCCAGCGAGACCCCCTGCAGAAGACTCTCGCCCTTTACCGCAGCTTCCTGGCAGAGACGTCTGGTTTCTACCATGAGTTGATCAACAAGCTCAAGGCCAAACACAATCTCGGCCCCGACGAGCCCTTTCCACCGCTGGCCAACGACCTTGAAGCAGGAGCGGCGGTGCTCAAACCCGGCGAGGATGGTGGCAGCATCCTGCAATGCCGGCTGTCCTGCCATCGGTGCCTCATTTACCTCGGGGATCTTGCGCGGTACAAGGAACTCCAGAGCGACAAGGACGTCACTGCACGAAACTGGTCAACGGCCGCAGGGTACTATTTGCAGGCGTCGCATCTGTGGCCAGCAGGCGGGAATCCGCACAATCAGGTACAAGGCATTCAGAGCTGACCTTATCGAATCGTCGGTGCTGTTCACCTATTTGTGCCCTCAGAGCAGTGCAGGAAGCCTGAAAAGCGTATTGCTCATATCTGACATGTATTCAGAAGGCCTTCTGATTTTGCAGCTATTTGTCGTGTAATATGTAGGGAGCACTAGAATGTTCTATAATTGCTCATTGAAAAGTAGCGGCCTCTGTTTGATGGAAAGTGTGCCCTCCTGACAGCTTGCAGTGCTAGCCACATATGTGAATGATGAGCGTCTTGCCGTGTACCGCTACTATCGAAGCCTGGCTGTTGATACGCCGTTCCTTACTGCTCGTGAGAATCTTGTCCTACTCTTTGAGAAGGTAAGTTGTCCCCGTTAGTGGAGTTTGAAGCTGCTGGATGCTGCTCGTAATTTGATGTGATGCTTGATATGATTGGGTGGATATGGTGCTGCCTCACTTGATTTTCAGGAGGAGCTTGAGGGTGGCTCTTCAATGTTGCTGGTGCAGAATCGCATTCGCTATGCCCAGCTGAGGCAAGCAGGGGATGCGCAGCCGGCAGTACGGGCAAGAGTGGAACACTCGCCAAGCCATCAATCTCCGCAGGACACGCTAGTGCCTCTTGCCAACGGGTCTCTCAAGCTTGCCTTACGCAGTTCATCTCAGACCAGCGGAAAAGTGGCGCAACTCTCCCCGTCGGAGGTAGTGGAGCTTGGCGAAGCCTTCAAGATCTGCGCCGTGCGACTCAATGGTATTATCTTCAGCAAGATTGGGTGAGTGGCAAGTGGGTTGTCTATCAGCATCTGTGGATATATTTGCATGCGTGACTTGCGCTACATTTTCTTATTGGGAGTATAAGTCTTTATACAATGATGTTGGCTGGCGCCTTACTATTCCACAATGATCTCATGGTCACGCCTGAGCGCTGACATGTTCACTTTGCTGCTTGTAGGCTTGAGACATTCCCAGATGCCATGGAAAGCATGCTGCAAGACCTGGATCAGCTGCTGACGCTGCAAGCTCCAGCATTAGAAGCGGCACTGTTTCCTGACATACACGGAGCGGTTGGCACTGGACTTGCAGCAGGTCTGCTTCAGGTGAGACAATTTGTCCAGGATTACTGTCACCGTTGTGGGGTGTGGGCGTTGTGGGCGCAGGTGTAGCTCACTTGTAGGTGAGCTGTTGACAACTGCTGGGTCTCTAATTTGTATACTTCGCATCTTTGACTGACGCAGTTGGTGGCTGTCAACATATTCACGGTCCATAACATTGACTGGACACCAGAGGGCCAGCAGCCAAGCTATGCAGAAGTCTTGCACAAGTCCGCTCTTGTACAGGTACTCTTTTTTTGCATTCACTGCAGTGCCAACATTGCCTGTTGGTGACTGCCATATTCCACATCAAACATGGCTGGTTTGGGAATGGCTGACATGACGCTCTCCTTTCAGTTCTTGTTGTCGATGAATGTAAAAACAGAGCCAAAATAAGTGTTACTCAAGAAAGCTTAGCAGTCATACAATGAGAAGCAACTGCACTTCCTTGTATCGTAGCCACAATCATGGATGACATAAATTATTGTGCTGCATTGATCATCAGCATGCGCTGGGAGCAGCATACCTCTTTTCAGGCCACCTTCTGCAAGGATGTGGGATGGCCAGCATTGAAGCATCAAGCCCCTTCCTTCCTGCCATCCTCACCTTCTTGGAGTGGCTTGCTTCTTGCCCGAACATGTTGCAAGTCACCAAAGTGGAGGAGGCCAGCTCTTTGTTCTGGCAGCATGGTTTTCCCCTGCTGAACAGGCTGATGGAAGTGCAAAATGGGCGCACGAATTCAGTTGCAAGATTGGACTTACAGCCGCTTGAGTTGCCAATCGATGGCTTCGCTGTGCTGGGAACCTTCAATGACGGGGAGGACGTTGAGCAGGGAGGTGTGGCACTGTGGGAGGACTTTGAGCTGAGGGGGTTCACTCCGCTGAAGCCAGCACACCTGGGGCTGGACTACAGCAAGCCGGCCCCGAAAGCTGGCCCCGGCAGCAAGCACCATATGCGCACGCGCATTGCGCGCATGCTGGCTGCTGGAAAAGTCATCTCTGCTGCGCTGGACAGGAGCGGACTGCCTGGCCTGCGTTACTACGAGGATGTGCAGCAGTTCAGCCTCCACAACGATTCGGCTCATGGTGTTGATTTGGCAACATGCGTAGAGCCTGATAAGATTGTGATTTCAGAATTAAATGCCGAGAAGCCGTTGCCCGATGGGCATCTGGTCAGTCAAAGTGCAGCTCCTCCTGCAGCACAGAGCAACATGGAGCACCAAGAGGAGGAGGAGTGGGCCAGCCTTAAAGAGGAGCAGGAGAAGGGCGACAATGGGGGCTCGCTGATTGCTCCCGAGCCGGCGCTGCTTGATGATGAAGACCAAGAGGAGGTGATCCTGTTCCGACCAACAGGCATCGCATACCAGCCGGCGGGCACGCAAAAGGCCTCCACTCCCAGCTGGGTGACAGGAATGTACGGCAATGGCTCTGTGGAGACCCCGTCATCCAACGAGGCAACGAATGCACCTGCAGCAACTGTGCATACCGCTACACACAAGCAAGCAGCACAGGAGGTGAAGAAGATTCCGCCAGCTTTGTTGTTATCGGAGGTGAACGGCCAGGGCTCATTGTTCCCCGGCTTTGGACTGGTGTCTGGTGACGGTTTTGGGGGCGAGAAGCCAGCCGGCCTTAATGTGGACTCGCCCCGCCTCGATAATTGGCTTCATCAAGCTGGCTTGGAGAGGAGCAGCCAGCTCCTTGCACAGCCAGAGGACATGGGTGCCACTAACGAGCCTGGGCATTGGCAGAACCAGGTCGCGGTTGGCTCAGAGCAGGCCTTGGAGCCGACCTTCGGAGGGGCAGCCTCACAAGCCAACAAACATCCGGGCTTAGCAGGAGGCGGTGATGTGCTGGCACCGGCCAAGCCTCATCTTGATGAGTCAGGTGAGCTTGGATCAGGTGTGCATATTGGAACTTGCTGTGCTCGTTGGATTGTCAACTTGTGGTGCATTAGACAACCCACTTGCTGTGTAGTCGTCAAACCAGAAGCACAATACTATCACAACACCTGCTGCCATTGCATGGAATCAGAGAACAGGCGAGTCCTTGCCTATTTTCATCATGCTCTGGATCCAGTATTTATATGGCCTGTTGCAAATTGAGGAACAGGCTGGAGCAACTTCGGCATGGAGCACGGACAGCAGCCATCCCAGCTTTTCTCTGGCACAGCAGGCATCATCGGACAGAAGCGGCCTGGCTCAGCTGGAGGTCCTGCAGGGCTTGCCCCCAGCCCGCAGCCCCGCGGCCAGGGATCTGCCAGCCTTGGGCCACCTCTGTACTCGTCTGCTCCTGTCCCTCTTATCTTGCAGGACTCGCTCTTTGCAGCGCCCTGGCAAGGCAGCTCAACAGTGGATCTTGTGCCGCCATCCCACATGTTTGAGGTGCCGAGCAAGTCTACTGTGGACCCCAGGCCGAGCTGGGCACCACCTATATTTGCAGCCCAGAGCAGCGCAATGATGGGCCTGATCGAGGCGGCAGGGATGCCGACACCGAATGGTGCTCTTGCGCAGGATTACAGCTGGCTCGATCAGCACACCCACGTGCGGCCCCAGGACAGAGCAGGCTGGAACACCTCAGCGTCAAGGCAGCTGCCGTTCCCTGGCCTCGAGGGCTTGGAGAAGCTTCTGCAGCAGCAGAAGGAGGACTTTGAGAAGCAGCAGGCATACTTTCGGCACCTGCAGGAGCAGGAGACTATGCAGCAGCAGCAGCAGCAACAGCAGCAGCAACATCATTGGTCGCAGGCATTGCTGACGCCTCCTCAGCACTACCAGGGCAACAGAGCTCCGCATGAAGGGAGCCACGACATGTGGAACGCGACAAAGCCATTCATTTCTTGAGCTGGTATGTGGATTGTTTTTCCCCCTTCATGACTGAGCAGCAACAAGCAGTACTAACAAGTTCTTACCTGACCTTTGGTCGAGTGTGTGTGCGTAGTTGTGCCTCAGATGGTGATAAGAGCAAGCTTTAAGATTGGCAATGGCGCTCTCACCCTCGCCTCATCAAGCATTTATTACCATCTGATCCGCTAAGAGGCATTCGTCCCACCAAGATTGTGGTGGGTGCATCTTATCTCGTCATTGTGCTCACTTTGTCTGACTCGACCTTTAGGCATTTCGTGGTGCCTTCAAGGAGACTAAGACCTGTGCATTGGAGTGAGCTTGCAGAGACATGCGGATCGAAGCACAATGAATATACCTCAAAGACCGTTCTAAGTGTCACACTGGACCTACACGAATGTAGAAGCCCCGAGGACCCAGTGGAGGACGATCCATGACAGCATGGCAAATCATAAGTGGAGTTGGAGCGGCCACATCGAGGAAACATGGCCTTTGGGTCTCTGTAGGCTGGACACTTTACCTGTCAGTCAGCTGGTTGCAATGGGCCAGAAGTTTCTGCAGGCTGTTGCGACACGAGGATTGTAGGTTATCTGACGTTGAGCAGCTGTGCTCTGCACTTAGAAGACGAGCTGATTCCCATGCATTGCAACTCAACCTGATTCATGACCAGCTGGGGGAGCCCAGGCTAGCAGGGAGAGGTGCCTGTGCTTGCACTAGCTGTGAGGTTGAAGATTGTCTCTGCAGCAAGCCGGAGCACAGTCAAATTGCTATGCTGTGCCTGCCCTGCCCGACTTTGTGGCTTTTTACTTGCATGGAATGGAGATACTTTCATATTGACTGGGACAATGCCTCCTTGTCAAATCATCTTCTCTGCACTACTTAGCAGACTCTACAGTACTTGAGGCCCTTCTTATTCAATCTTGGAGCTCTTGAGGGCATTTGAGGACAATCAACCTCCTGTGACCTGACGGGGAAGGTTGAAATACTTAGCTTCAGATCGCCTCATGACTAACCAGGCTATGGGGATGCTGATATCAAGTAAGTTAGCAGGTAATAAGTCTCGGCAAGGCTCACTGATGGCACCTGGCAAGATGCAATGCATAAAAGCTAAGAGAGTCTATTTAGTGTAGCAAGGCAAGGCATCCAGCTGTGATCTTTGATCAAGGAATTCGCATTTAAGTGACATGCTGAACTGAAATTTGCAAGGTTCGCTCTTGGTACTTGCTGAGGTCTACGAGACGAGGATATCTCGGCAAGTCACTTTGCTGCAAGCAAGGACCCACGTCCAGCAGCAACGCTGGACCACACAATACTGCTGTATTGACACACTATACGAGTCTGTTGAAGTGCATGAAGAACACGGGGCTTGAAGAATAAGGCCACGGATTGCTGCAACAAGCATGCTCTAGGGCAGAGCAATGGCCGAGTATGTGGAGAAGTAGAAGGGTATGGGCAATGACGCATGCTGCCGTGTAAAGAACGTGATGTCCAGTCGGGCGACATAATTGACAGTGACCACCAACCCTATCATATCCTGCTAAGACCGACCAGCCATGAGATAAGCTGCTACAGATGGCTCTGGAGTATGCTAGGGAGATGAGAGGTACTTGGCCAAATCCCCAGGAAGGAGACTGGAAAGTAAGGGCCAGATAAGACGAGGACCGGCAGCGCCAGATTGATGTGAGAGGAGGCAACACAAAGGTGGAGGAAGCCCCTAAAAGATCCACGAGTTGGATCTGGTGAGAGCTGGCCGGAGTTGCTTCTTCTCCTCCTCGATCGAGATCATGGTCAGCTGGGAGGGGTCCTCCAGCAGCATCTTCGCCACAAGGTAGCCGGCGACGGACCACGTCTGATGCCGCCGGGCCTGCTTCCCGACGTACCTCCCCAGCTTCCCGTCGTAGTACTCGGGCCACCCGTCCTTGGAGAGCCTCTTCTCCGCCAGCTCGATGCACCTCTTGGCGATGTGCGGACGCCCCACCTTCACGCTCGCTGCCGTCACCATCCAAAGCAATACTGCGACAGAGGACCGCGGCCGCCCAGCTCTCAGCAACTTGCACATGGAGCCGCAAGGCTGACAGCTCATTCACATCTCTGTCGAGTCAGAAGGTGGCAGGCTAACTTCCGATCTGACAATGCTGTAGCTGCACCTAAGGATCTTGTCGTGGCGATCATATTTTCCAACTCCACTGCTCCTTTTGAATGTTGTGCTTAAGCCTACGCTTGTGACTGAGAGGATGGCTGCATCATGTACCAGAGGATGGCTACATCATGTACCTGGCCATGAGCCGCCATTGTGGTAGCTCCATCGTGTGTTCTTGGGGTCGCAGCCGGTCACTATCCTCCACTCGTGGGCCTCCAGCGCCGGGTAGGCGACCTTAAGCGGCATCTCCCCAACGATCTCATCCCATCTTTCCTCAATCAAATCCATGATGGCATCGGCCTGCTCCGTTGTTGCTAGCGAGCTCAGTACTGCCATGCAGTTGCCAATTGCAAACCATCTGAGCACACAGCAAGAATGGATTCTTAGAAAGTGGTTAATGATGGCACCAACAATGCAAGGTCAGGTGATTGCAGTCAAAACACCATATCAGCCGCCCTGATTCAGCGAGCTTTGTACCGGTAACACACCTAAAATCAACTCTGGCAGGGCTGACATTGCCAACGAAATAGCCGCCCCGCATGGGCATCCAATCAAACACCCAATCCGGAATCGAATCCGGAATAACGTTAAATTTGTTGACTGCTGTGTGGGAGTACTCCTCCGTCTTATACCTATAAATACTATTAAGTTGCTCGTGGTCAAGCCTGTTGTGCAACAACAGTAGGATGTCAGAAAGACTGCTGCAGAGGATGTGACAAAGAGAAAGATGTCCACAGAAGCTGCAGCTTTTCCGATCAACTTTCACAGTCACACATTTACATCATATTGCTTTCACATCTCAAAGACACATCCACGGAATGCACAAAGGAAAGCAGCAGCAATCTGGTACCAGAAGTACGTCCGCATGTGGAAAGAGAGGGCAAATATGCGCTTGTCAATACGCTCCAGGAGCTCCTTGCCTCCTCGGTCAGGCTTGAGCATGATCCGAGCACATCTAAGGGCCATGTAGAATAGCGACTGAATCTCAATTGGATAACCGTAGATTCCCTGCCCAGGCACAAGCCAGGAAAGCAAGCTGTCAGGGTGCCAGGTGAATCTGATTGTTGTACATTGAGCAACAACGAGTCTCAAGATGCCCAACAGCAGTATGTGCATGGCAGCAAGCATGCGCCAGACGCAACAAGCATTCATTCTCATTGTCCTCGCTGCTTGCCCAGTGAGATGAGCAACCACAACCTCAAACTTACCATGCGGCGATCAATCATGCAGCAACCATCAGCACACAACAGAGTAGGAAAGGTGTCAAAGCCATCCGCCAAGCAAAGCTGCAGAATCAGCTTCATGCCGCGCTGACATTCGGGCAACTCTGCAAGAGCTTGATCACCTGGTGGACGAAAGCCCAAGCAGAACCTTGAAGGGTCAGCTGCTAAGTCGGGAGTGGATGCGATTCAAACCAGGATAGGAAGCTAAACTCCTCTAAACAAGACATGCAGCAGCACACTACACAAGCTGCCTAGCAAAAGCATCGACCTGTAAGTAGCACGACTCACTTCACGCGCAACAAAATCAACAACTGAACTAAGCCAGCAGATTAATGCACATGAGGAAGGTCGTCTTCTTCAAGACATAATGCACGCATGAGCAACAACTCAAGCACGAGCTGGACATAAGGAAATGCAGTACAGCTCGGGCATCAGGGGGTTCAGCACCTGTGGACTTCACATAGGATCTGAGGAGGATGATCCACCAGAAGCCGGAGTCCACAGGGGCAACCCGACCGATGGCACTCTCTCCGAAATCAGCGATCATTGTGTCTGTGTTGCGCACCGGATCATGCAGCACCTTGAAGCTGGCGGGCATGACCCCCTCGCCCAGCGTGAAGCAGTCTACCCGCTTCTCCCAGGCCTGCAGCCTGAGGGTCTTGAGTAGGAAGTTCTTCACAATCTCTGGCTCTCCATTCATCAAGAAGGCCAGGCCACTAGGAATGAAGTCCCGCACAAACACCTGGCCAACATCTCGAAACTCGTGATATGAACATACAGCTATGTACTTCCCAATCCACTGCTTGGACAGTCAGGTTGACCCTCCGAATGTACACCAAGGTCACTGCAGCAGTTAGCGGATGTACAGCCAGCTTGCAGCCAGCTAATGTCTGATAAACGTTAACAAAGGTTTGTCAACAAGAAGGCAAAGCCTCAAGATACGACGAGGTGCATGGCTCTCCAAGTATACATTCTAATGCTTGCAGGGTGCACACTGACCTGGTCGTAATTCAGGAACTCCTCTTCCGAGTCAAGAGCTGCGATAGTCCCAACCGGCTTCCCGCGAAAGAACACGAGGGACTTCCGGAGAGCTTCCCAGGCCTCACTGACAAGCGGGTGCGGCACCAAGTGGCTACCCGACTCAAAGTGGGAGTGGTGCACGTATCCTCGAGGGGTGTTGACGCCCGACGTGGCCGTCGATCGCAACCTGCACGTCGATGTTGATGACACCAGGGGTTGCAACAAGGACAGATGCTTAGGTCAGAAGCAACCGCCTGTCATTCTTGTCACTTCCTGCGTGTTTGTTCCGCGTTAGTTAGGCTTAAGAAGGAGACGCACAATCAAGCATGCTGCAAGAGCCATCTGACAGTGGCCTTGAATTCGGACTGCCTAACATCCCAACAGAGCTGGCACGTTCACCAGCATTAGTCCACCGAATTTGCTAGTGACGCACGGCCAAGTACAGAGCAACGATTATCCCACATAACCCGTCTTTCCCGTACCTCGATGCAGGGTCTCTAGATGGGGATGAGCCCCCTCGTGTCGGCGAGGGAGCCCGCGACCGGAAGTTCCTGCAAAAACAGGTTACTCAAGGCAGCAGGATCAGCTGACAGTCGGCCCTTCTTGCTCACATATCTCATCACATGAGCCAGAGGCGCGGGTGAAGCATCCGCTTTCTGACTATTACCGGCTACGACTAAATCTACAGCCAGTGCAGAATATAGTGCACCCGCCACTTGTGTGGCTTCCAGCCAGTAATTGAAGCAAGCAGATATCACTCCAGCGCCTGATCTCAGCTGCTTCCCACTTCTCTATGTGATGTATTTGTCCGACCTCCCAATGGCCCCAACTATCTACAGTTCCAGTGATTTGGTGGTGTGGCGTACCGTGGCGAGGAGTAGCCCTCCAGGTGGTCGGAGCTCTTGACGGTCTCCAGCATGCGCGGCCGCGGGGAGGCGTAGATGGTCTTGCTGCGGCGACGCGAGGCTCGGCAAGGGCCGTCAGCTCGAGGCTACTTCGGCCATGCCGAGGCCGGCAGTGGATGCTCAGCGGCCCGGATCGGTCGCTGGCCGCCATGGACGCGGCGCCGAGCTCGGAGCCGCCGCGGAGCACAGCATGGCGGCGCGGGCGCGGCATTGCCGGTACCTGAGCTTCGCGTACACCTGGTCCAGGAGCTGCTCCTCCTTGCCCGGGGGCCCGCCGCCGGCGCTGCCGGCGCCGCCGCCGCCGCNGCCGCGTGGCATGGGAGCGGACTCTGACGCCGGCCCAGGTGAAGGCCTGGATCACCGTGGACTTCATCAATGGCCGGAGCTGGCTGCGCCCGCTGCCCACACTGCCGGGCAACGTCCGGCCGCCGTGGGATATCCCCAACGCGTATGGCAAGGGCTTCCCCAGCCCACCACCGCTGGCGTCACCTCCGCCGCCGCCATCGCCGCCGCCGCCGCCGCCGCCTCCTCCTGCCTCCGCCGCCGCCGCTTCCGCTGCCGCCGCCGCCGCCGGGGGAGGATGGCGCCACGTGGCAGGCGCAGCTGTCCCGGGGCAGGGGGGGGTGTGGAACTGGGGCCTGCAGAGCTCCTCGCCCGCGCCGTCAGCGCGGCTGACGGCGTCCGCGTCAGGCCGAACGCCGGCCCCGGCGGCGTTCCAGAAAGCGCGGGGTGGGGGGGGGATGCTGCAGTTACCGTTACCGTTGGACCCATCGGGTAAAAGAAGTGAACTCGTTCGAGATTTTTAGAGTAATCACAGCTATGCAGGATAAAACGGCGATAGGGAGCTTTTGGGAGGATTCGCCGCCCAAACGGTAGCCCAACGTTGTGGCGACGGCGCTGCCGGGGGAGTCGTCTTGCCGGGGCGGCGCTTCACGGCGCTTTTCCTGACGGGCCCCGTCGGGCTCTGCCGGGAGCTGCCGACGAGCCGGATCGCCTCGCGCCACGGAAAGCGAATGTTCCGCCGGCCCGCTGCCGCCACCATGGCGGCCGCCATGGCGCAGCATCTCCTTGCGGCCCGGGGCCAGAAGCGCCACCCGCCCCACAATACTGGTCTGTCACGCCTCTCCGACTCTTTCATGGCGCCTGAAGACATGCTCACATGCTCCGTCCTCGCTTATCCTTCATCCTCCTCCAGCGAGCCTGGCGGCCCACAGTCGTTCTTGGCACGTAACAGCCTCGATGAAGCTGCATGGACAGTCTTCCAGCTCCTGGGCTTCGTGTCAAGTAGCCCCATTCTTTTGCGCCACCTATAGCCTGAACAACATACTGGCTTGAATTGGCCACCCTTTCAATTCATGCGCACCGTGCGCCTTCTCTCTCTTGCTCAGTATGTGTGTCAGCGCGGTTCGTAGTCATGTCTTTTCGGGCTGGCTGATCAAAAATCTCAACCCTTGAGGAGAGCCGATTTCCTGTCGGGCCCCTTCATCGAGTAGTGACCTTTATGTTTTGACCCGTGGTTATTGAGCGGGTCAATCTGCTGTAGGTTATGTAGATTTTTAGATGTGCTTGCCTTTGTACCTGGCCATTTGGCCTACATTTCTTTCTAATACACGATCTCTCCTTCGGACCTTGTCAGTTCTTTCTGGGCTGGCCTCCTAGCCACCGCCCTCCCCCTGGAAGCGTCTTCAGGCTGGCTTTTCACAGCCCTCGCCCCCTTTTTTTTTTGAGATAGAGCCACTTTCTTTCGTTTGGAAGAGCTTCTTCTCTCACACCCATCTGGCCGTGCTCTAGCTGCAGCCTCTGGCTTTCGGCAAGGGGACGGCTTTCCGGCGAAGCTAGCCTTCCTGACTGGCGGTTACTAAGTAATTATCCTCCATGGTACTTGCTTTGTGTTTCAGCGATTTGGCCTCTTCGGATTTTGTCAATAGGTTTCGGGCTGGCTCTCCGACCTACGGCTGCTTAGCAGAGGTTACTGAGTGATTTGTAGCTGCTTTGTTTCTGGTTTTTAGCGCTTCCCCTGGCCCCCTTCTCGTATTCTGTTCATTCTTTTAAGGCTGGCTTTTCCAGCCCCTATTCTCAATGGGCGAGCACTTTTCACAGCCCTCGCCCTCTTGGAAGAGCTCACTTCTTCACGGCTATTTGCCTTTCCACTAAAGCTGTTTCTCTCCGCCTATGTTTGTAAGGCTAGCATTGGCCTCCCATTCAATTTCATGCGCACCGCGTGCCTTCTCTCCGCCTACGTGCTGACCCGCGGCTGCTGGGCGGGCACTGGGATATGTAGCAGCAGGCGGCCCATACCTGCACTTGAGCTCGACTCTGCACTCGAGCGCTCTGGCCCTCGCTGCAGTCACTCGCATTGTTGTGTGACTCGCACATGTCCGAAGGGCATTTTGGCCCTTTGGACATTGTCCAGATTTCTGGGCTGGCTTGCCACGGCCCTCGCAATCTTTAGGAAAGCCACTTTCTGAGAAATCGAACAGACACGCTGGCCTATCTCGTTGCAATAAGGCGCCCAGGCGCTCAACCCACCTGGGGTGCTGCGGCCATGAGCTGCATCTGGGGTGCCCCTCTCACTGCCTGCAGGCCGAGCAGAGCTCAGGCAAACTTGCCGGGCCCAGCAAGCTGGTGGTGCTGCGCTGACTGAGGCCAGCTGGGCGGCGGGAACGTACAGCGTGAGGCACAAACTTGCCAGAGCGCTGGCCTTGCAAGTGCTCGACAGGCTCTGCAACTGTGGAAAGGGAGGCTGCACCGCTCGCTCCTGCTGACTGTACAACTGGTGCTTCTGCACAGGAGCGCGCTTGCAGGTTTGCCCGTCTTCTGACCTTATTACCAAAGGGGGGACTTTCCTGTCTCCAGTACACCAGCTGCAGTATGTTGGCTGCTAGGTGCTCAGCCTTGACGAAGGGCTGGCGTTACTCCTGGCAAAGCCTAGTGCTTCTAACTTCGCTGGTTTCTACGTACAAATGTTGCCATGTGTTGTGAAAAGCGCGCTGCTCCAGCCCATCCTTGTTTATCAGTATGATATTGGTCATGTTGGGCTACGGGCCCTTTGTGCTGTTAGATGGCCAGAGCCCCGAGCACTTCAGTTATCCTTGTAGCCGAACTCTGGTGGCTCCTGACAAGATCTCAAAGAGGTCTGTGCGAGGCTCTGCTGACGGTAAGTATTGGTTCCGTCAGAGATTCTTCTTGACTCCACTTGCAACAGCCTCAACCAATTTGTCTCAGAGTCTTGTGTAGTAGCAGCAAGCCCTCCGACTTTTTGTCCTTACACAGTGAGTCTTTGTAGTCTTTCTGAGCACACAGAGAGCGCAGTCTGGTGTCACTCATGATTGCGCTACAAGGTCTTGTCATGTCTTGTACACAGCGTCTGAAGTAGTAAGTTCAACCCTGCAAGCACTGGCAATGAGATACATCATTCAAGCCGCGTGTCTGGAGATCTGCTTTGGATAATTACGGCAGGCTCTTCACTCACCCGTCACATGAGTCTTTCCTTCTCTCTTCCAGCTATGACCAACCAATGCAGCTCCCTATGAGGTCAAAGGCTATCATGTACCGCCACTTACTGATATCATATAGTTATCAGGCTAGTATGAATGGGGGCTGGTCCACTCTCTTTATCAAAGGTTTCTTAGGAATTCTTGACACCGTTTAGTCCCCTTGTCCTCGGCTGTTCTGCCTCAAGCGCGAACCTTCGATTCCCATCCACAGCCAGCCACACCAGCGAGGTGGCTGCAGGCCCACCACGAGCACAGCAAGGCGTCAATTGGCTGGCCAAGCTCGCCAAGCTGGCCCACTACTGGAAGCTTTGCTGACATACACTAGCCGATACGCCAGCCGTGTATATGTGCAGACGGAGGCGGGACAGAGGACCATTACAGGCTATGATGCCGATCGTGGTAAAGTTGGCGAGTGTCATGGTCTTATAAACGCTGTGCTCGGCCACAAAGTGGGCCAGCGCCACCACAAAGGACAGGAACGTTGCGCGGCGCAGCGGTCGGCACCCGAGGTCGGCGGCGCACAGCGCGTACACCCCGCAGCTGAGCGAGGTCCACACCGCAAAGGTTCGTGCGTGCAGGTCGGTCACTGCAAGCGATGGCCAAACATGGGGGCTGGGGCGTTAGCGAGATGGGCTCCTCGCGAGCTCCTTGAGCTCGTGGCAGGCACAATGGGCAGCTAGGATCCTGATGAAGAGGCCCGCCGCAGAAGGCGTGCACATACTGCCGGCGGTGGAGTAGACGGCGGCGCGCAGGGCCCCTGGCGCGAAGTAGCCGAAGTAGACCGAGACCAGCCGCACGAGCGCCACGAAG
This sequence comes from Spirogloea muscicola, assembly GCA_009602725.1. Taxonomy (NCBI): domain Eukaryota; kingdom Viridiplantae; phylum Streptophyta; class Zygnematophyceae; order Spirogloeales; family Spirogloeaceae; genus Spirogloea; species Spirogloea muscicola. The sequence continues at coordinate 744,553 of WELB01000037.1, forward strand.
TAGAGCCACAAGGCGAGCGGCGGCGGCGCTGGCGCCGCCGCCATAACCGCTCCCCCTCGCAGCACAGAGAGAACTGCTACTGCTGGTACTAAGAAGCGGCTGGGAAAGCCAGCCGAGCGTATGCAGAGGGGAAGTCTGGCGTCTACGATGTGCGCAGATTGGGCCCTCTTGCTGTGGACCTTGGTCAGCCCTTCTGGGCGACGTCTTTCCGCCGGCTAGCTACTCAGACTTGCATCTCCTGACTAGAGGTTACTGAGCGTTCTCTGGCTGATGTCTTAGTCCTAGTCCTTCGCACTCCGGCTCCTTCAGACCTTGTCCAATCCTTTGGGCTGGCCTTTCCCAGCCACCAGTCAATCTGGCCGCGCTTCCTCTTCTGGGCTGGCCAGTGACGAGGAGCTCAATTCTTCTCACCGTGAGAGCCATGTCAGCAGGAGCACGTCAGGTGAGATGGAGAGGTGGGAGGCATGACACCTGTAGCTTGAACCCCAAACCCCAGCCCCTCCCCTAATATCGGCCCTGCCCTGCGCGTGAGTGGAGCCCGCACCTCCGCCGCCTGCGGCGGCGGCGGCGGCGGCGGCGGCGGCGGCGGCGGCAATGGCCAAGCAATGGAGACGGTAANCGGCGCCGGCGGCGGCGCCGGCGACGGCGACCACGACCTGCTCGCGACGCTGGGCGTGACGGCGGCGGACCCGACGGACATCGAGCGTCGCGTCGTTGCCGAGGTCCGGCGCCGTCGTGGGCTCCGCGGCGGGCTGGCCGCCTTCAGGTCGCGGTGATGGCCAGCGGCAGAGCCGCCGGCAGGCGGCAGTGCCTCTGACGCCGCGTTTCCATGGCGGTCGCAGGCGCAGGAGGATGCCGCTACCGCCGCCGCCGATTGCGGCGGGGGCGATTCCACGGGCCGCTGCTCGCCGCCGGCGTTGTCCGACGGCTCGGAGGGCGCGCCGAGGGCCGAGGGCCAGGGAGCGCCGCACGGCGGCAACGGCGATGACCGCGGCGACAACTGTGGCGGCGCCGCTGGCGTCGACGCCCGGCGGCGGCTGCTGGCGCGGCGGCTGCGGCACCTGGATCAGGAGATTGCGGTCGTGGAGGCTGCCGTGGAGGCTGCCACGGCCGAGCATGACGATGAGGGAGCCGGGGCGGCGGCAGCGGCTGGCGACCTCCACGGGGCGCTGGGAAAGGAGCGCCTCCGGGAGCTGCGCTCGCGGCGGCGCCTGCTCTCGGAGCGCCTGCGGCTTTCCGAGGAGGCCCCCGGAGGCGGCGGCGGCGCAGGACGGAGGCCTCGCCAGACCGTGAGCTTTGCCGAGGACGTCCCGCCGGCAGCTCTGCCGCCGGCTTCCGCCGAGCCGGCTGCTACGTTCAGCGGCGAGGGAGCGACGGCGGGAGAGAATGCCGGCGATGATCACGACGACGACGACTTCGACCGGGCACTCGATGCGGCGGCCTCGGGGATGGTGGAGACGGTGAGCCCCCAGTGTGCTACTGGAATGCTCCTCTAGGGTTAGGATTTAGGGTTTAGGGTTTAGGGTTTGGGATTTATGGTCTGAAGGTTTAGGGTATAGGGCTAAGGGTTTGGGGTTAGTGCGCTGTCGAGCTGCATAGCGTCTCCTGTAGAGCTTGCATAATGGATAGTCTCACCACTGTGGTTCCATGCGGCTCACTCTCCACAGGAACGTGACCGGCTGATCCGGACCGGCGTCCTCACGCCGTTTGCGGGCGTCCAAGGCTTCGAGCGCGGCGTTCAGTGGCCTGGCGGCGAGCCGGCTGCGGAGCTTGACGTTCTCGCTGAGGCAGAGGCCGAGATGAGTGCTGGAGCGAACGCGGCTGCTGATCAGGGGGGAGAGGAGGCCCGGATTGAGCAGTCGGTGGCCTCCACAGCAGCGGCCATGAAGCTGCTCCGGGAGTCGAGGTGGGTGTGGAAGCAGCCCCTCGACTCTGCTGGCGTCATGCGCCTGCCAGTGACATGCGCTTGTTGACACCGGCTGTTGTGGTAGTTGAGCTTCTCCGACCCCAATTGACACACTCTCTCAAATTTACCTTAGCAATATTTCTCAGCTTGTGTAAGTTGCTTATTGCTTATCGTTTCATGAAGGGCTTGAGATTTACATCCAGTCCTACCACTTGGGTGTTGATACTCACGGTCTACTCTTGTGTTACTTTGTCTCCTTCAGGGATCAAGTTCAAGATATAAATGTATTCTCGACAATGCAGGACTTTAGATGTATATATAGTTACCTTCTTTCAAAGTTCTGCTGATTCTATGAAGGGTGCGGCCGTGTCGCGGCCAGGCCAAGGTCGACGCTGCTGGAGGGCGCCGACGTGCCGCGGCAGGAGCCGCTGACTCGCGACTTCCGGCGGCTGAGGCGGCCACTCCGGCCCCGGCAGGCTGGCGGCGAGGAGGACAACAAGGGGGGCCTCAGCCGAGGCCGGGGCAGGCGAGCAGCAGGCCGTGCCCGCCGGCCGCTGCCAGAGGGGCGGTGGCGGCGGTGGCGGAGGAGGCATACGGGCAGCCGGGGTTCGTCAGCATCAGGCAGTGAAGAGGAGGAGGAGGACACATCAGTTGCCAAGCAGCAGCACGGTGATGGTGGCCCGTTGAAGAAGCCGCGGCGAGTGAAGCAGGAGACCGATGGTGAGACAGCTTGCTTGATCAAGTGGCATCTGCCTTCAGGTCCACAATAACAAGTAAGATATTGAGATTTCAATGCTTGAAATTGCACCAGCTTTAGATTACGCCGTACCCAAGAATGTAGTGGCAGGTCCTGCTCGTGGCTGACACAGTGCTGGGGGATGCGCCACTTCTGCAGAGGACTGGAACGCTGAGGACACTCAGGAGGAGACAACGACGAGTGACGCGGGAAGTACAGAAGACAGCAATCAGGAGGAGGGGCAGGCGCACGCCTCCGTCAGGCGGCGGTCGCGGGAGTGCAAGGCAGCCAGCCGCATGAGCTCCAAGCGCGCGCCAGCCGATGACGACGAAGAGGATGTGGTGCTGGAGGGCGGCCTCCGCATACCAGGCAGGCAGTATGGTGCGCTGTTTGACTACCAGCGGACGGGGGTGAAGTGGCTGTGGGAGCTGCACTGCCAACGCGCGGGCGGCATAATCGGCGACGAGATGGGCCTCGGAAAGACGGTGCAGCTTGCCACCTTCCTCGGCGCGCTTCACCACAGGTGCAGCGCCACCGCCACTTGAGCTCAAGGAGCTCAAGGTGTAGGGTCCAGTGTTCCCTTGCTTCTGGCACAAGAGTCCTACTTTTGGCTAGTCATATTATGTTGGTACTTGCAGATTGTGCAGTACTGTAGAAGAAGACTAACAACATCTGTTAGTCCATAGTGGGAGTCTATAGTCATAACAATAGCAATCTTGCTGTCCTTGTGGCACGTGGAGACATCCTAAGCCGTGTCTGCCTGTGCACCCATGACCTGCTCTTCCACAGCGGCATGTACCGACCAAGCATGGTGGTGTGCCCCGTGACGCTTCTGCGGCAGTGGCGGCGCGAGCTCCGGCTCTGGTACCCGCACTTCCGCGTGAAGCTGCTGCACGAGTCGGCGCTCCCATCGCACCTGCGGAGCAATGGCAGCCAGCCCAAGGGGACCGCCGCCAAGCGCCCACGGCAGCGTACGCACGACGACAGCGAGGACTGTCGGAGCAGCAGTGATGAGGACGGGGGCAGCCCTGCGATCAAAGGTCCAATCCTTAAGGGTGCGAGACGGTGGGACGCCATGGTCGACAGCGTGGTGCACTCGCGCAGCGGCATCCTGGTCACGACTTACGAGCAGCTGCGGCTGGTGCGGGATCGGCTGCTGGATGTGCCGTGGGGCTATGTCGTGCTCGACGAGGGCCACAAGATCCGCAACCCTGATGCGGAGGTGACGCTCGTCTGCAAGCAGGTGCAGACTGTGCACCGTATCATCATGACCGGCGCCCCCATACAGGTACCTACGGCCTGATGTACTTTGCTAGTGAGGGAGAAATTACTTGCTGATTTGTGCTGATATTAAGTGTCCTATAGGAGTTCGAATACCTAATCATGATGTGTCTTCCTGTCATGCTGCCTCTACTGTGAGGCTCCTGCCAAGCAACAGATTGGGATATTCGCTGCATGACAGTGAATCTTGCTTGTGTTGTCGAATGTTCAGAACCGGTTGACTGAGCTCTGGTCGCTCTTTGACTTTGTCTTCCCTGGAAAGCTGGGAACTCTGCCAGTGTTCAAGACGCAATTTGCGCTGCCCATCTCCATTGGCGGTTATGCCAATGCCACTCCTCTGCAGGTCCTACTTGCACTTTGCGCCGAAGTGCTGTCAAACACACACAAACTCTTCAGGCTCATGAGTCTCACTGTTGTGCAGAGTTGAGCAACGACAATCTTTCAATAGGCAAGACTTGACGGCGCTCTCACAACACTTGATACGTGATCACATGAAGCTCAGCGATATTCAAGCATGCTGGTCGAGCTTGACCGTTTGACTCCAAACAGAGCAGGTATCCACGGCGTACAAGTGTGCAGTGGTGCTGAGGGACTTGATCATGCCTTACCTGCTGAGGAGGGTGAAGACGGACGTGGAAGCGCACCTGCCCAAGAAGACGGAGCAGGTCCTCTTCTGCAGCCTCACTGGCGATCAGCGGGCCACCTACCGAGCATTTCTCGGCAGCTCTGAGGTACTGCAGTATGAGTACGAAGCAAGTGCAAGAGCATGTTCTGAGGCAAGCCTTTTGAGTAGAGCTTTGACTCTCTCGGATAGTGTCATGACTCTCTTTGAGGAGCCCGACAAAGGTCTGATGAAGTCCTGAAGCCAAGGTGATGCTTGCTCGGAGGGCATCTGGTAACAGGTGGAGCAGATCTTTGAGGGGCAGCGCAACGCACTGTATGGGATAGACGTGCTGAGAAAAATCTGCAATCACCCAGATCTCCTGGAACGCGAGCACTCCGCCGCCCACGAGGACTATGGTAACCCAGTTCGCTCGGGGAAGCTGCAGGTTGTCATGCAGATATTGCCGCTGTGGAAGCGGCAGGGTCACCGCGTGCTTCTCTTCACGCAGACCCAGGTGATTCGCAGCTGCAAGTTTCATTGTCGAGTGGCAAAGGATAGCTCGATAGTACATCCATCCTAGGTGTGTCACTTTGAATGCCTTAGAACTTCAGTCAGTGCAATCTCGTGGTACAGTGTGATTTTTACCTTTACTTGTCCTATAAAGTTGGATGCCATGGCCTTCTGCAGCAAATGCTTGACATTTTGGAGAGCTGCATGATCAAGGAAAATCTGGTGTATCGAAGGATGGATGGCAACACGCCTGTTCGGCAGCGCATGGCACTCATTGACGAATTCAACCAAGGACAGCATGTATTTATTTTCATTCTCACCACCAAGGTGGGTGGACTGGGGACCAACCTGGTTGGTGCCAACCGAGTCATCATATATGACCCGGACTGGAATCCATCCACGGACGTGCAGGTAGGACGCATTGGTCATGGAGTACATCAACTAGTCAAGCACTTGAGTCCATAGAAAAGATCAGAGTTGGTTTGCCAGCCATAAGGTCACAAGGAGCTGTTTGTATGAGATACTTATTATCTCGTTTAAGCTCACTGGGTTTATTCACAATTGATTGGTAATAGCTATTTCTGTGATGCATGTGCTGGCCAGAAATCTTGTTCAAGTTGAGCGCGCCTTGCAATGAAACAAAGACGAGTCGTGCAGGCTAGGGAACGAGCTTGGCGCATCGGGCAAACGAGAGACGTGACAGTCTACCGGCTCATTACACGGGGGACCATCGAGGAGAAGGTGTACCACCGCCAGATCTACAAGCAGTTTCTGACCAACCGCATCCTCAAGGACCCAAGGCAGAAGCGCTTCTTCAAAGCCAAAGACATGACTGACCTCTTCACGCTTGGCAACGACGACAAGGGGGACAAGACGGAGACGTCTGCCATCTTTGCCGAGACAGTTGGGAGCATCGACCTGGGTGTGCGGGCCAGCCAGCCCACAAGCACTTCCACAGAAGGAAAGCATGACGAAGATGCCACCAAAGCTGGTGAAAAAGAGGGACAGCAGAAGCATCAGCAGAACAAGGCCTTGAGAGCGCAAGGCCGACAAAAAGATACTGGAACTGCAGCAGAAGCAGAAGCTGGTCCGAAGAAAAGGAGCAGGAAGCTCAAGGAGGAGGCAGGAGAGGAGCTACCAGAGCCTGGTCAGGAGGACGATGGGCGCATACTCAGGAGCCTGTTTGAAGCTAGCGGCATCCATGTGCGTAAATTCGTGACATTGCAGGGCCATGGAGTTGTATGCAGAGTGGAGGCAGGCATTCAGTGCATCTTGGCAGTGTGGGCTTGCTCTGTGGCTTGCTACTTTAGGCAGCAGTTGTGCTGTCAACTGGGTTCACACGATATTTCCCTTATTTATGGTTTAATGCTTTCCCTTCTTGCAGTCAGCCTTGGATCATGACGCAATCGTGTCTCTGGGGGGCACTTCATCGGCCTCCAACACCCAGCAGGTGGATCTACAAGCCCGCCAGGTGGCGCAGCAGGCCAGCGAGGCACTCCGCCGGTCCCGCCTGGCTCGAGCATCCGATGACGTGGCGCTGCCGACCTGGACGGGCCGATCAGGGGCTGCAGGCGGCCCCAGTGCCGTGCGCCAGCGGTTTGGAGCAGTAACACACTCTCAATTAGCGGCCGGGAGCGGGACAAGACAACAGGCTGACATGGGCTCCGACCCGATGGTGGGCAGCGCAGCCGGTACCTCTGCGGGCAGGGCGCTCACGTCGGCGGAGCTGCTGGCGCGCGTGCGGGGCCGGCGGCAGGGTGCGGAGCTGGCGGCAGCATCGTCTACAGCCACCGGCCATCCTGCCGGCGGCGGCCATGCAGCACCCATGCCTGCACGTGCAAGTCTTGCTGCCAGCCCAGCAGACCCCCAGGCGCTGGCCAGGAAGATCCGCACGTTCCTGGAGGAAAGAGGCGGCCGGGTGGCGTCAGCCGACGTCGCGGAGCGGTTCCGGCACGAGGTGTCGGCGCAAGACACCCCGCTCTTCCGCCGGCTCCTCCGGCAGGAGGCGTCGCTGGACGGAACTGGGCCTGGTGGCCACAACAAGGGATGGGTGCTCCGGTCGAGCACCGCCAATCCATAGACCTGCTCGATTCCTCTCCACTTTTGTCGTGTGGTCCCCTACGCGTTTCCTCAAGCTGCCCTTCTTAGAAGGGCTTTGTACATGGCCCACTGTACTGCCTGTGATTGTATCCATTTCATAGAGAGATCTTTATGTACAAGTCACATTGACTTGGTAAAAGGAACACAGCTTTGGCACGATGCTTGCGCCTCGTGCTACACTTGTATCGCTCTGAGCACGTAGCCAGGTGTCGACCTTGTACAACAGTGTGATAAACAGACCTGTGCGCTCGCTGATCCAGCAGTATAATGTGTACCGAACATCTGATGTTGTGAAATATCCGACATTTGTGCTACCATTCGCAATTTGAGGTTTACATATGAGCACATGCATGCGCAAGCTAAACATCCAGCATTGATATGTCATGCAGTCCAGTAATTATCATCATGTGTGAGTTGCAAAGACTGGCTGCTGGTCAGCTAGCCGCTCCATCAACCCTGCATCCACCTACAACTGAAGCCTGCGCACCACAGCACAGTCAGTGGACAGGTCTATTGACTGACTGCACATGCACTCTTGCGTCAAGCATAGCATGCTATCATGTTGATAAGGTTCCTTATAATTGTGTGAGGGGCTCTGAACCAGGGCATCCTTCATATCTGGAGATTGTACAAGCTCCAATCCTTAATTCTATGAGCATCAACCATACCAACAACATTAGCAACTGATTAAGATGCAGTTGCACGCAGTTGCATGTCTTGTAGGGAAAATTGGTAACATTGCAAGGCATTGATCAGATTCTCGTAGAGTCTGAGCTGCAAAATCTGAGAACATCAATCATCACGCGGGGCTGGAAATCGCTAGGACCTCAGCTTTTGTGTGAGGGCTACAGTGCACTGTAGCTCATGCTAGGACTTTCAAGGTCTAAATATGATGTTTCTGAGCCACTGGTCTAAGTGGCCACTTTCTTGTAAGCTCAGATCTAATGCAATGTCTTGGCTCCATTGCTGCACCTCTTCAATGGAGCCGATCACGAGTCAAGCGGCAAGTGTGCTCTCCCCTTGCTTTCCTGACAACAAGACAATGTCTTAGGGCAAGTATACCTGAGCATACATGCTACATGCGCTTCCCAGTCTGCAATTATAATCCTAAAAGCATCGTCATTGTCCTGTAAACTACATCCCAAAGCTTATCTAAGGGTTGATGTGCAGGAAACTCTGCTGCCTCTGCCTTGAAAATATGATAAACACTTGCTAAAGCTGAGCCTGAGATCCAATGAACAAGGCGACACAGACGCATTATTCGAAGGATACCATGGAAGGATGGCATGAAAGTGCGGAATGGGTGTAGGTATTGCACAAATTACTACTGACACACAATTACATATGTCTACATCAGTTGAGAGACTGACCTTTTGCAAAGTTGACTACATGAAGGCTTGCCAAATGGCTCTCCCAAGTATGTTGGCTGAGTTTCTCTTCATCAGCATTTGACAGGGGGAAGTTGGTCGTTCTTTGCAACACAAAGGCGGCTCTGCATAATAGGACACCAAAATTGTCAGGCACGTGCTCCTTGGTAGTGGCCTAACACTTTCCCAACGGCTGGTAAGCAGCCACCAAGAAAGTTACGATGCCAGGAGAGTACATGCTGCTAACAATATGGTAGCTGGAGCTAAAGCATGCTTGCCCCCTTCAAATCTATGGTGCTTTAAGAGGTCCATGACAGCAGCACCCAGATCCAGTGCCGTCAATGCCGTCAATTATGTCTTCTCTGACAACGGTGTCACTTCCCAATACCAGAGTGCCTACATACCCAGTCTCAGCATTTAGACCAAACACACATCAGTGGCAGAAGAGGTAAACCCTCGTCCTTCGGAATCCTCGATGTTTGCAGAAGGAATAGTTGAAGATAAGAAGCACTTGAGCAACATGCGCTGAGCAGGCCAAGCTTCTTCTACCTGTCATAGAGCTTGGCAGCATCTAGGGATGTAGCTGCCGTTCCCAGATGGACTTGCTTACTCCCCACCTTAATGGAAGCTTGCCACTTCCCGTACTTTTCAGTCACTCCCTGTAGCTTGCAAACATCTCGCTCTAAATGGACATTTTGAGCCCATTTCTTTGCTCTCTGTTGCCTGATGTGGAGGTCCTGAGGACTTGCTTGTTTTCTTGTTGAAGTGTCTGGCAATACGGCATTGATGTAAGCTGTGCTATTTCATCATGGCTTGTGCATCTCAACCAGACCTGAAAGGACAAGTCATGTACACTGCCCATGCAGAGTAACCCTACACTATTTCTCTAAGGACTTTCAATCATCTCCTGATCAACAGATCGACGTGAACTGCAAAGATGATGTTAATGTCATGAGCTTCCATCTGTTGGGGTGCGAGCTTTCCAGTCATAACATGAGTTTACATTGTTTAGTGAGAAAAGAACTGTTTGCAGCTAATTTGCTTGATCATCTTGCAAGACATGCATGTACTAATTAGCAGATAAGATTTCAATACGCCTCTGACAACTCACGTTGAGGTCGGCTTTGGTCCAAGACCCTGCCTGCATCGTGTGTGCCTCCAGTTCCACCTTGTCTGCCTTCATCTCCTTTGCTGCTGATGGCGAGCTCGTCCTGCAAATTGCCAGAGAGTCAACATGAACCGCACCATAATCTGCTTGCACACCTACTGCAAAGTACTAAGACTGGTAGAGATCTCACAAAAGGATAACAAATAGGATTACTGGAACTCTCTGCTCAGAGGCGCAGTTGCATGACACAGAGGCAGATTGTACACCACACATATGCAATCCACGTGTCTCCCTAGAGGAGCCCATGAGCTTCATTGGTCAAGCAAGGGCATACAGTGGCGGGATGGAGGCTCAAATCTTTGCCGTTGGGCACAACCGTCACTTTGAGCTTTGCATGGCCTTGCATTTGCAGCCTCATCGATTCTGCATTGACCAGGAAGATGTCATAGCTGTTACTCACTGTTCACTTGTACAAGCAACAGGACAAGTTGCTTGCTACGCATGTTGTCCCTCACACTTCGTACTTCGTTGTAGTCTCAGTGACCATACTCCTGTGTCTGTGGGGACTAGAGTGCCCAAATTTGACACTAACCGAATCTAATGACCTTGTCAGCACTGAAGAGCTGCCCGCGGCACTTGCCCACTACTTGAATCAGGAGTACATCCATGATCAAGAATCACGCACATGACAGGACCAGAGATGAGCAAGTACAGAGAGCCCTTGCTAGCAAGTGCTTGATGCTGACAACCTCCAAGACAGCGAGAGAGTTGTATGTCGTCCGAACTTATACACCGTGTCATGGTGTGACATTAATCTGGGCTGTCACTTACCAGTGCTTATAAACCCTTGCCACGACAGCCGACTCAGCTCAGTCCATTCATCCACTGTGAGCTTGATCTCAGATCTGAGCTTTCCAATAACATACAAGGCTCTGCCGAAAGTACAATGAGCACGGTAAGGATCCTGCTTCAGGCATCATGAGTACAACATGTATGAAGGACAAGGCATATCGGCAATGCTTATTGTCGGCTCTCTCCCCAGAAAGGCAGTGCAGGAGCAGTGCAGGAGGTCAGGAGCCTTCTGGTTAGCACCCCAGGAGAAGGTGTCAAGCATCATCTCATGCTCAATGCATTAGTCAGGCCCTTACCTTCTGTACATGCGAGTTGCCTCCTCTCTGCTGGGCAGGCTACGAAGGTAGACTTGCTTCCCATTCCACCGAAGCAGCACTCTCCACAACCGATGCTTGTGTTGTGTGCAGCAAGAGCTGACCTTGCTGGGTAGTATTGAATGCTTGTCACTGCTGCCTCCTTTGTCAATGTGAATGGTTCGTGGTGAGCCTGGACCTACATGTACAAAAGAACGGTGTGTGTCTCACTTGTATGAATTGCGAGCTTGTGCAGCTGAAGAAGAGCTGCCTATGCCAGGAAATGCTAAGACCAAATCTGTCCAATGTCAAGCATGCATCACCGGGACCCGACTGAAGAGAAGAGGATCAAGCTGACCCGCTTAAGCGCTAAGGGCTCTGAAGTCGTCTGAGACTAAAGCATCGCCCACAAAGATACAGGTCCTCAAGCTCACAAAGCTCATCATGGTTGGCATCAAAGCATCGCAGATATGCCATGATGCTTGGGATAAGTGGACTGATAACAGCCGCACACAATATATCAGAGTCTTCACTCAGCTACCACGTTCAGCTTTTACATGATACTGCCAAACGTGGTCTGTGCTGGTAGCTGTAGGCACAAGCTCACCTGCTGCAACCTCAGTGGGCCTGATCCAGCGAGGGTTCTTTCGACGTATGCTTACCATGTCACCTGCATGAGCTTAATTTTGGGTGTGAAGTTCTTGTGCTGTGGCAAAAGCAACCAAAATTTATTAAAGATAGAGTATGTATAGCAGCCAACAGTCCTCTAACCAGCTCAGCGATTAGAGGCGTAGTCATCTATTGTCACGGTCAGATGTACACGAGCCTGACATTGCAAGCCAAGTCAAGCTGAAAGTCGAGATCGAACGTTGGAAGATGGACCTCAAGGGTAAATATCCTCGTGGAGGACTCCACTCGCTGTCCTTTGCGGTGTAATGTGCTGTGCGGCACTGACTCCAGTGAGCAGGCTAAGAAGAAGTGATGACGAGCTGCAGATGGCGAGGGGGAAGCCAGGGGATGGCCAAATGGCCGTGGCAGCGCCCGTGACCACCGACTGGTCACGAACCACCGGAGGCTGGTCAGTTGCCTCCTGCAGAGATGCAAAGCGGCTGCTGTTATCAAAAGAGCGGCTGTTAAATCCAGCCAGGTGCATATAGAGGGTGTTCATAACATATCAGCGGAGCCACAGGCTAGGCAGACATGGCTGCTCTCAGTACCCCCGTGTCAGCGATAGGAGGTCAGATGAGCTGAGGCAGGAAAGGCTGACCAGAGGCAGGGTCCTGGAGGTGCGGGGCAGCAGCCGTGCCGCGACGGCGGGCCTGAGCTCGGCCGCTGCGGGCCGCGGGCAGCAGGAGCAGCACGGCGCGGAGGCGGAGGTGGTGGGAATGAGGTGGTGGGAATGGAGGGCCTGGCGCGGCTGGCCGTCTGCTGGGGGGCTGTTGCAGGCAGCCGGCGTGGCTGCGGGACGGGCGGCGCTCCCCAACCCGCCCCGCCGATCCAGCCCAGCCCCCGTCGTCGTCCCGGAAGTGAAACGAGCTAATGAACGCGTTTCCCAATACAGGAGAGCATTTCCAAACGGGGGCGACGGCTGTGGAAGGCCAGTCCGAGGAAAATGAGGGGCCAGATGCACGCCCCCATGCAAGTGGCGACGATGAATGGGCGCCCACTGTGTTTGTGCTCACTCATAGGTAGTAAAGTCCCCCTTCTGTTGTGCTTTCCATTTCGTTAGTGTAACCCCTGTGAGGAGTTTTCTGTTCCTCTTACACAGTACTGGCTTGCTTGGCCTCTCTGTATACCATGCGCACCGCCCATACTCTCACAAACCCCTAGTCACAAACCCCTCTGGCCCACGACATCCGGCGCCGGGTTGGTTGTTGTTCCATGGCCCACGTGCATCTGCGTGCTGGCCGTGCTCTAGCTGCAGCCTCTGGCTCTCGTCAAGGGGATGCTTTCCGGCGGCTAGTCTCTCTGACTTGCGGCTACCAACCAGAGGTTAACAAGTGATATCCTACTTGGTCCTTGCTTACTTATGTCTTTCAGCGCTGTTCGACCTTTTTGAACCTTGTCAACTTTTCCGGGCTGGCTTTTCACAGTCCTCGGCCCCTCAAGTGAGCCAATTTTTTTCTTCCTTCCAGGGGGCGATGAAACTAGGAAACAAGTAGCTCTTCCATGTAAGGCATGGCTATGAGAGGCCAGTCCAAAGGACTAGACAAAAGTAGATACAAGGGCTGTGAGAGAAGGCAGCTCTTGAAATGGGACACGGGCTTTGAGAGGCGTGCTTAGAGGAAGGCTAGCTGCTTCCTCTAACAGAAGGAAGAGTAGAAGCTCCTGCAAGGGGGAGCGATGGATGTGAACTGCCAGCCCAAGAGGTAGGACAATGTCTGAAGGTGCCGGTGAGGAGAAACAGCGCAGCTGCGCAAAGAAATTCGGAGAGTACGTTTTGTGGCTTTGCGTCTCCAGGTCCTTTTTGGAAGGACTTCGTTCGTCCAGTTTGGGTTGGCCTCCGCAGGCAATGCCTTGACTGAAAGAGCAACTCCTTACGCAGGGGCCACGACAAACGGATTGCCTGACAATCGTCATAACAATCAAACATTTAGTATGACGACATCCTACAATCAGCAAGCTATCCATATCACAATCAGTGTAACGACGCCATGCCGCCGCCCGGCCCGCCGCCGGAGGGGCAACGTCAACCCGCCGCGGGCGGGGCGCCGACAGCTCCGACGTGACACCGGCAGTCCCGGCCACGCTGGCCAGGCACGTGAAACACCTCTTCCCCCTTACCTGTACGCTGTACGCAATGTGGAGGACTGTACGCAATGCGGAGGAAGGCTCCTTCCCCTTCCAAGCGGATCTGAGGAGCATCCGCGATTCAGCCATCAGCTCTTTCCCCTCTCTCCAACCCCTACTCACGCCATTCTCCACCCTCGCCCAAGCTTCTGATAGAGGGGCACAATCCAGACTGTTACGGCAGTGGAAGACGAACGCCGCAGAAGGTTGAGGAGGCTGCCAGAGATTCAGAACAATCCGAGGAGCTTGGCAAGACTTACTTCTCTGGCCACACCTGGTGCCACTGACTGGATCACCTCTCCCCCCGTCGCCAACGCCTTCAGCATCAGCTCCGAGGCCTTTCGGACATCGCTTCAACTCTTCCTCGGCCTCCCACCTAATTGCCTGATTGGGGTGCGCCAGTGCGAGTGCGGCTTCCGTGCAGAGGGTGCTGTGCTCGCCACTCACATGCTGAGATGCCCCACTGGACCAGAAGTGGTGGGCATTCACAACCTCCTTCGCGATGCCCTGGCGGGCTTGATGCGCGACGCCGGCTACCGTGCGGTCGTGGAAGTCAACAATATCAGGCCTATCACCACGGACGCCCAGGGACGTCATCATCGCCGCACACTTGACATTGTGGGCGTGCAACCTGGTGGAGGACCACGGGCCCTGGTCGACGTTGTTGTTACGGAGGCATATAAAGGCCCAGCATCAACACACATTGCTGGGCACGCAGTGGGCGGAGCAGAGCAAAGAAAACTGCGGCATTACTCCGATTACCCCCAATGCGATCAACTCCTGCCAGCTGCAATCGACATCTTTGGCTGTCTGGGTCCTCGCTTCCACACTCTGCTTCAAAACATTGCCAATCTAGGCTACACTCGACGCGCAGATGTGTTTCCGGCTGAGATGGGCTTGCCAGCTGCATATCTGTCGCTCTTGCGACGTCGAGTTTCGGCCTGTTTGCAGCGTGCTCAGGCTAGTGCCTTGCACCAGAAAGCTGGGCGAGCTCTAGTAGGTGGCAGAAGGGCTCCGTTCCTGGCATCTAGTATTCATGCATCGAGTAGTGACCTTTATGTTTTGACCCGTGGTTATTGAGCGGGTCAATCTGCTGTAGGTTATGTAGATCTTTAGATGTGCTTGCCTTTGTACCTGGCCATTTGGCCTACATTTCTTTCTAATACACGGTCCCCTTACCAGGCTCAGGCTCATGCGTTGCATCAGAAAGCTGGTCGAGCCTTGGCTGTTCAAGAGCTTGTCGACTGCCGTCCGGTATTCGAGCATCAATTAGCGACCTCTATGTGCTGACTCGTGGTTACGGAGCAGGTCAGCTTAGCAGCAGGTGACGTACATTTGTCAATGTGCTTGCCTTTGTACTTGGCCACACATGGCCTCCCCATCTCTTAATACACGTTTTTCCTCCTTACACCCCCCCACTTCCTTCCCCGCTAACGAGAATGGCGTGTGTACATGACTGATGTTTTTGGGCAACTTTCGGCTATGTGGACCTTGTTGGGCATTTCCCAGCCACCTTCTTAAATTGAGCGAGCTCCTTGTTAAGGCCATTTGAAATTTGATAGTTCTTTCTGGCTTTTCACAGCCCCCCGCCCCATTCGGTCCAGCATCTACACACATCGCTGGTCACGCAGTGGGCGGGGCAGAACAAAGATAACTGCAGCACTACTCCGATTACCCCCAATGCGATTAGCTCCTGCCAGCTGCAATCGACATCTTTGGCTGTCTGGGTCCTCGTTTCCACACTCTCCTTCAAAACACTGCCAACCTAGGCTGCACTCGACGTGCAGATGTGTTTCTGGCTGAAATGGGCTTGCCAGCTGCATATCTGTCGCTCTTGCGGTGACGAGTTTCGGCCTGTTTGCAGTGTGCTCGGGCTAGTGCCTTGCACCAGAAGCTGGGCGAGCTCTAGTTGGTGGCAGAAGGGCTTCGTTTCTGACATCTAGTATTCATGCATCGATTAATGACCTTTATGTTTTGACCCGTGGTCACTGAGCGGGTCAATCTGCTGTAGGTTATGTAGATCTTCAGACGTGCTTGCCTTTGTACTTGGCCATTTGGCCTACGTTTGTTTCAAATACACGGAATTCCCCATTCGGCAGAGTTGGCCTAGTATGCTGCTTTTGAGCCATCCGGCCCCTCTCTTTGTATGAGCGAGCAATTTCTTCTAGACCTTGCACATTCCTTTGGGCTGGCCTCTCACAGAGAAAGTGCTCGCCCATAGAGAAGAGGGGCTGGCAGAGCCAGCCCAAAAAGAATGGACACTGTCCAAAGCCAAAGAAAGAAGAAGCGCGGCCAGATTGACTGGTGGCTGGGAAAGGCCAGCCCAAAGGAATGGACAAGGTCTGAGGGAGCCTGAGTGCGAACGACTAGGACTAGGACATCAGAGGTGCTGAAAAAGGACTACAATAACAACCACGACAAAGCACAAGACGATGCAGAGGGAAGCTCAGTACAGCTCTCACAGCCATTGCCAGAGCCACTTCTTCTTCTCACAGCCATCGCCGTCCATTGGAGGAGCTGCTTCAGTCGAAAGAGCCACTTTCTTCTCGTTGGGAAGAGCTTACTACTCCCGATGTGAGGGCCTGGAGTGGCCAAGTGCAGAGGCAACCACATCAACAGGTCCTAGGGCGTCGGGGCCAGGTCGCCAGTTCCTCACCCGCGGCCGCCATGGCCGACCCCCCGCGCGCCGCCGCGGCGGCGGTGGCCGCGGCGGCGGCGGACATGCCGAGGGACGCGAAGGTGGTGGTGCGCATCCTGAACTCCATGGGCGTGCACGACTTCGAGCCCCGCGTGGTGAACCAGGTGGGGCCTCGCCCCTCCCCTCTCCCTGGCCGGCGGGGCAGCCGCGGCGCCCCGGTGGCAGCGGCGGCCCTGCGGCGAGCTTGGCTTTCGGCCGCTACACAACTCTGTGTGACATGAGCTTGATGCCGGAAGTACTTGCTTCCAACACTGCGTCCTGAGAGCAGGGGCTGCAGGGATGTGAGAACTGCCACTATGTATATTGCGAGTGGCCAGCAGAGCACATGAAGAGGTTCGAATAGATGGCAACAACCGCGACTGGTACTCACTCGGGGACTGGCTGTCTTGCAGTTCTTGGAGCTGATGCATCGCTACATCGGGGACGTCGTGAGCGAAGCCCGCGTGTATAGCGAGCACGCGTCCAAGAACGGCGTCATTGACGTCGACGACGTCCGCCTCGCCATCCAGTCGTGCGTCAACTTCTCCTTCACCCAGCCCCCTCCTCGAGAGGTATGACTTACTTACAGTCCATATGTTACTACTTCACATTCATCGACTTGACGTCAGAAGACTGCTGCGCATGTGATATTGAAGGCCTCTGTAAACATTGAGAGCTCAAAGTTTACAGAGGCCTGATACATGGCCAACGCCCGAGGTTTAGCTGCTCACTCATTTCATGCTCTCGACAAGTCTGGATGGTCCAACTGAACAAGTTGATCAGACATCAAACTGGATAGTGTGGTTCATAAGCATTGAAACTGGTCCACTATTCTTGTTTGGCACACTTTCTCGACCATCTGCTCAGATATTGATGGAGCTGGCGAGGGAGAGGAATAGCTTACCACTGCCTCCTCTTGTATCTGGGCCTGGCATACCACTTCCGCCTGAAGCAGAAGCGCTGGTTTCGTCCAATTATCAGATACATATTCCATCAAGGTGAGCGAAGAGGGCCGACATGGATGCATGTCTTTAGTTGAGAAGCTGTTGTGGTCCACACTCTCTTCTGTGTATCTTACACAAGACAGTATTGTGTTTTGATGGTGATTGTGGGCGTAGCCCTTACTTGTCAAAGTCAACTGCAAGTAGGTCTAGAGTGGTGCCAGAAGATTCAATGAAGCCAGCAACTGTTGATGGAACTCTAAGCAAGCATGTAGTTTGGCACTCGCCGTTGTATCAGTGAGCATCGTACATTTCTGACTGCAGATCTGCAAGGGCAAGGCAAGATGAGGAATTTGATGATGACGATGTGGAAGCTGGAACACCGAGAGCCCAGCAAAAGCGCAAAGATACAGCCTCTGCCACCCTTGAGGAGCCCCAAGTGGCTGGAGGAGATGCCTCCAGAAAGGTGTCCTTTTCTATTGCAGCGAAGAAACCGAAGCCCTGACAAAGTCGACAACCACAAGAAACTGGTAATAGCATTAGAATGTTACATGACCATCCATGAGAAATAGCATGTTCGTTGCTGGCATACTCGCTACTTGTTCTCTGTAAGCTGGCGCCCAACATGCACTTCTGCCAATGATGGCAGGATACCAGCTCCTTAAGGTCCTGCTCTGTGGCACCATCTGTGGTCCAAAGCAAATGTAGGAAACTGAGGAGCAGCAGACAAGTGGCTACTGTAACTTGTCAGAGCAGATTGGTGAGTAAGATATTAACATGGTAGAACAAGACACGGAGACCTTGAAGCAAAGAAGAGAAGCACATCGGACATGCCTCTCAATCCTTGGCATCAGCCGCTTTGCAGGCAAAACCATGACCACTGTAAGATCCGGATGCAGTTTTTTGGTGTACCTGGTCTGGATTGCAGTATCGGCTTGCAGACATTGTCTGAAACAATAATGACTTACTTATCAATGACGGGATTGGCAGTTTGTCAATGCGACTAAGTATGTATATCAAATGCAAATGCACTGACATCAGTCAAGCTTGTTGTTCGTATCTACAGGACCAATACCGTGGGGTCTGGCTTCTTCTTGGTCAATGTGGCTGCAGTGATCTCGCTCACTTAGGTGAAGCTCCGCTCAAAGCACTGCAGGCCATGCTGGTGGCAAGCGGGGCAAGGGATGCCATGGCACTCAGAGGACGTCAGGCTGACAACTGCGGCTCACTTCCTCTGCACTAGCCGCAGTGGAGACAAGTTGTGCCCTTGTCTATCGCTTCTTCGTTTCACAATTGTCAATTTGTCGCAGCAGTCTCCTCTGCTCATCTCCCACTCGACATGCGTCATGGTGAATTGCTGCGGGTAGGTGGGAGGGGCTAAGTAATGAGTAGTGATTTAGCTTGAGTGAGCTCCGCGCCAATTGTATTGCACTTTGAAGGGCATAAAACCTGCCCTGCCCTTGAGCACAGTCACCGACGCCGACTCAGTTGAGCTCGTGACAGAGAGAACAACTCTTCCAGTAGAGGGCGATGGCTGTGATTAACCAGCCCAGATTCATTTTGCAAAATGAATGGGCAAGATTCGAAGATGAAAGAAAGACGATCCAGGAGAGGGCGGTGGCTATGAGAGGCCAGCCTAGAAAAAATTGAATGAAGTTCGAAGGGGTCAGGGAGGGCGCCAAAGCATACTGAGAATCAGACAGACTCTTTCAGTAGAGGCTGAGGGTTGTGATTGGTCAGCCCAGGAAGTAGAAATAACAATGCTCCAGGGGCTAGAGAAGAAGTGGCTCTCCTAACGTGCTAGCGTGCTCAGGCTAGTGCCTTGCACCAGAAAGCTGGGCGAGCTCTAGTAGGTGGCAGAAGGGCTCCGTTCCTGGCATCTAGTATTCATGCATCGAGTAGTGACCTTTATGTTTTGACCCGTGGTTATTGAGCGGGTCAATCTGCTGTAGGTTATGTAGATTTTTAGATGAGCTTGCCTTTGTACCTGGCCATTTGGCCTACATTTCTTTCTAATACACGATCTCTCCTAACGAGGGCAAGGGCTGTGAAAAGCCAGCCCGAAAAGAGTCGACAAAGAGTCGAAGAGGCCAAATGACGGAGGGGCTAGAGAAGCGCTTGAGCACACAGCGACTCAAGTGGCCACTGGGTGCTCGACTGAGAGTGTTCTTGGCCCCCTTCTCGTACACTGTTCATTCTTTTTTGGGCTGGCTTTTCCAGCCCCTATCCTCAATGGGCGAGCACTTTCTTCTTGAGGAGAAGAAGAAAGACGCTTCCAGGAGAGGGCGGTGGCTGGGAGAGGCCAGCCCAGAAAAGAACAAACAAAATTCGAAGGGGCCAGGGAAATGGGCGAGCACTTTCTTGAAAGCGCTAAAGCAAGGGCGGAGGGCCAGGCTTGATACTGGTAGCAAGCTCGACGCCACTCCTGATCATCTCAAAACAGCCACTCATGATCATCTTGAAACATCAGCAGCCGCAGCACTCTCCTTCATCTTGTGGCGTCTGTGGCGGCAGTCACGGCGACCGCGGAGCTAGCCGCCAGTGGCGGCGCCCGACCTCCGCAGTCGGCAGGAGCTCAGGTCGAGGGCCCTTCGAAACAAAGTAATAGATTAACAGCATCCGCAACATTCTTTTGTGATAAACGCGCCAGAAGGCTCAGTCGGCACTGCAGCCGGCGTTGGCCGTCCCCATGGCAGCCGCCGCCGCCGCTGCCGCCGCGGCCTCTGCCGCCGCCGTCGCCGCCGTCGCCNGCTGCCGGCGGGCCGCCGGCCGTAGCGGCCTTCCGGCAGCCGCTGTGCTCTACCGCCGGCCCGGCGTCCCCGCACGGCCTCCACCGGAGCCCTCCCGCCGCTGCCTTGCGGAGCTGGTATTCTGCCGCAGCGCGCGGCATCGCGCCTTCGGGTCAGTGCCATAGATCCCGCCGTGCTTTGCGGGCCTGCGGCGGCTCGATTTGCTGCTCTTTTGTAGCTGCGTTGCGGCTCTGGTGGCTCGCAGGTGCGCCTGTGCCTGCGTCCAACTCTGCGGCTGCGGCTCGCTCTGACCGCTCTGCAGGCTGATGTGCTGCACGTTGCGCCACCAGGTCGCTGGAGGCTGCGCCACTGGCAGAGCGAGGCGGGTGCGTAAGTCGTGATCCGTGAAGATGGCCTTTGTGCTCGACTCCAGTCTTACCGCTTGCTAAAGGCGGCGGCGTGTGGTGGCATTGATTGTCTATTGCTTTCGCGCGTATTCGTATGGGGGTTGAGGAGTTGTCCTCATGCTTCAGCAGCCTTCTGTCATCCATGGTAGTGCGGCCCTTGGTGCCTGCTCAGCCTCAGGGCTGCATAGGGAGGTGCACGAGGATGGCTAAGTTGCTAATTCAAGATGCAGGATCTGCTCGACGTAGAGCGTACCTTGTGATGTTAGGGAGGAGTCCGCATGTCAGGAAGGCCAGGCCTGCCTGAGGAGCTGACTGGCAGCCCTTGCTGCTTGAGTTGCGCTGCAGGTGTCAAGGAGGGCATGGTGGAAACGAACGAGGAGGAGGATGATATTGCAGCGGTACTCGAAGAAGGCACGATCAAGACCTTTGCCCAATATCCATCAAACTTGGTGCAAGTCGTGTCGTATAAGACACTCTGTTTGGCTGTTGTCAAGCCGTTGCGCTGCTGAGACCTTCCAGTGGCTTGGGGTGAGTGCAGTCAGGAGAGAGGCAGTCGAGAGCAAAGCGCCGGGGCCCAGCAGCCGCAAGAGCTTCAAGAACCGAGAGATCCTGGTCCAGCACCTGCTGCTGCCAGAAGAGCAGGCGCAGCAGCTCCTCCAGCTCGAGACCCGCATCCACCAAGGTAGCTTTGCAGCTGCAAATGATTCATTCAGGGAGTGCTTATGCAGGGTGTGTGTTGTAGGATGACTGCTACCAGTATTAGCCGACTATCGAAGTTCGCAGAAGAGGGCCTCTTGCTTACATTTTCACAGTCTATTTGTTGGACACCATGGTGTTGGAATGCTGCATTCCTGTGCAACTCTTAGGATATCTAACCTGAGCGCACGCATGCAGAGGGCATTGACCTTAGCGACCTTGCATCCGGTTCTCGATCTGCCCCTCCAAGGATGAGGGAGGACTCCTCGGCTGGATCAGCAAGGGCAAGACGGTGCCCGAGTTCGAGGCGGCTGCTTTCGGCGCACCACTCAACAAAGTGACCAGGGTCAAGACCAAGTTTGGCTGGCACCTGCTGCAAGTGCTGTCCGAGCGGTAGGCCACTCGGTGCAACATTCACATGCTCAGGAAGTCTCCTGCTCTTCATAAGCTGGCGAATGCCTTTGCTGTCTTCTCTGGCTCTCGCAGTTGACATTTACAATGCTCCTGCTTCAGGGAGGGAAGTATGCTATGCCAAATCAGTGTGGAGGATTTTGCTCACCGCCTTGAAGAGCCGAATAGCATGGACGACGTTCAGCTCATTGATGTCAGAGAACCGTCAGGGATGTATGCAAGTCTCTATAAGCTCATTGGTCCATACTAGCACCTCTTTCAAGCAGACTGTGTGCTCTAAGTGCTGCATTTGCGTGTGCTTGTTGACAGAGCTGGCAGGCTCCGGCAGAGGCTTGAGATATATATAGAGGCATTTAGCACTGAATGATTGTCCTGATCTCTTTGACAGAGAGACGGCCTCCATCAAGGGCTTCAAGCCTTTCCCGCTTAGTTCCTTCGGGCAGTGGGGTCCCACTATCACCAGTGATCTTGATCCTGAAAAGGAAACATACGTGCTTGTAAGCATGGAAGCAATACCTACCATGCCCGTCACTTGTCCAGACAGGACAAAGTGCTTTCACTTTCGAAATTGCTTAGTTGTAGATGTTGTCAGCTGCAATTTGCCATCTGTTCACACGTTCATCCCTGGACACATTTTGTGCCTCGTCAACGGGGCTGCTCTTACTCCACAGCGACTACTGCTTGTTGTCATTGTAGTGCCACCACGGCATGAGGTCGCAGCAAGCAGCGCTTTGATTGCAGTCTCAGGTAATGGCATCTTTGCAAGAGGTTTTTGCCTTGACATATTTCAGGTATATTGACATATGCATCATGACCTTGTTAAGAACTATGACTGTTTTGTTCATACACGTGGCAGGGCTTCAAGCAACTCTACAATGTGGCGGGAGGAATTGACGCGTACTCACGAAAAGTTGACTCCTCTGTGCCGTTGTACTAATAAGAGAAGGCAATTGCATGCCTGGTAACGGCTAGTACACCACAACACTGGATGATACCTCCTTGGATGACTGCAAAGTCTAAGCATCACCCCTCTTTCAACCAACTTGTATTCTTTCTTGAGATAGCGACACTTCAAGCTGGCTCTGATGACCAAGTAGTCTTGATTACAAATTTAGCTGGTGGCAAGCTGGTAGGCTACTTTGGGGTGGAACCGCTTTGGTTCCCTAGCTTCCTATGAAGCCCCCATTTTACATCATGTATGAGCCAGGCTTTTGTTTGTATGCTTAACTTGCATGGCACAGAAGCTTGCTTGACTGATGTCAACCCACAACAGCTTGTCGTTCCATGCCATGACAAATTGTGGGACTGTCAGCAAGCTCTTCCAGACAGCCTGTGCCTGCGCAGCATTGCAGACTTGACCAGGTGCCTTGTATTGTCGACATCGAGTGCTTCCCTTGCATTGGCTCTTGATGACACTCTATTTGTACAATATACAACAGGAGTCCAGATTGATGGACGTAGAGATGGCAAGGGACGGCCTTCAGTGGGAACGCAAATGCAACTTGCCATCTGCAGCATGCTCGTCATTGTTGTCGTCGAGAACCTCAAGGTCGTCCTTCACCATGTTGTCGATGAAGAGGTGCTCAGAGTGGTGGGCCTAAGAGATGGCAAAGAGGGCTTTTGGAGAAGCCAGAAACGACCTGCCATCCGCGGCATGCCCTTCGTCGCTGTCTCCAAGTCCCTCAAGGTCCTTCTCCATGTGGTCAATGAGGTTGTCGAGCGATTTCAGATGATTGGGCATGTAGTGATCGTGCAGCATTAGGCGGCTCAGTCGAATGTGGCCGTACAGATGACGGTCTGTGGTGAAGAGCCCCACTCGCCGGTCACCGAGCTGGAGCTCTTCCTCACTGCTCTCCGAGGTCGTCGACCCAGCGGGCCCACGAAGATGGACACTCTGCAAAACCAGAAGCCCCGAAAAATGAGTCCAGCAGGAAAAATAGCAGGCGAGTCTTCTCTGACATGCATGCGGAGTGGAATCCGTTTATATCAAAAGGGCCATTCTGTGTGCATGCAAGCATCCAGCAAGTTGTCACAGGGACTAGTACAACTTGGAGCATAACATGCTATCATCTTAGTGTGCATGCACTCAGCATGATCTGAGCTTCAGTGATGTTTGGATCAACAAGGGTCAGCTACTGACGGGCTCACTGCCTCAACAATTCATCAACCCAATGCTGTTTGTGGAGCTTGTTCGACAAAACAGGCTGACCCAAAACCTCTGGACAATCTATTGACATGGGGAGTGGCATGAGGGCTTCCAAGCTAGGTAATGAGGCGTCGCGGACCTGCCGGGAGCTGATGACCATGTGCAGTACTAGGCCCGGGGGGAAGAACCGGCGCGACTCATCGTCGCCCTCCACGCAGCCCCGCCGGCCCACCGATACCCCGTCATTGGCAACCGCAGCTTTCAACACCTGACAATTTGGGGCCGAGGTCACGCCATCAGCTTAGTCGAGAGATACTTGCAGGCTGATTAAGGTGGTCAAGTCAATTAGTGTTGCCCAGTCTGGGGGCCCTGCATTCACCTGCTCTTCCTCTGCGGTAATCTCCTGCACAGCTTGCGCCTCAGCCGCTGACGCAGCATGCCGGGCTGGGCTGGGCTGGGACTCCAGCTCCTTATCCAGCTCCCGCCACAGGCTCGGCACCCATCCAGCTGGCCCATCTGGTGTGCTCAAGTCAATCTCGTCGGCAGTCGGGCTCACTAACACCTTCATGGGCTCGACTGACGGGTCAGCGCACTGCTGCTCTCCAACTCCCTCTTTCCTCCGGCTCCGCTTCTGCCGTCCATCGCTCCCTGTCACATCCTCGGGTCGGTGGCGCTGAGCCCTCCAGGCCCTCCCGAAAGCAGCATCTGCCTCGCGCATCCCCATGGGTGTGGCAGGCGTGTCGGCCTTGGCAGTGCTGCTGGTACTTGGCATGCTGGCCCCTGCCGTGCTCCCAGAATCCTTTGCTGCATCCAACCTCCTGCTTCCAAGCACTGTGACTGTCGCAAGCGGCGCACTGCCATCCGCATCCCGGGTCATGCCCATGCTCGGCACCTCAGGCGGCAGGTCCATGCAGAGCTCCTCCTCCATGGATGCCGAGGAGAGCGGCAAGGACGCTACGTCAACAGCAGGCGAGGGCACCACCGCCGCCCTCTGGCGGCGCCTCATGCAGTTCCAAGCGGGCAGGGCCATCAAACCCCCTCTAGGACCTCCTATGCCACTTGCACCCATCTGCTTGGTTTCACGAATGATCGATCAGTGACTCACAGAAAGGTCACTCACAAGGTCAGTCACAACCTGTGCTGCATATAAGAATGTAGATTGCTCCAGAGCTAGGCCAGTCATGCCTGACCTGTGCACTTTGACGCCAGTTGCGGGTGGCCAGCGAGGAGGCTCGGCCGATCTTGGAGGTGACTGCTCCAAGGCTCGACAGGTGGCCGCGCAAGGCCGACGCAGACCCCATCACGACTTGCAGTATGCGCATCTGCTCCAGCTGCTCCCGCAGGTCATTGATCCAAGCGGCTGCAGCCACCTATTGCAGTGAACATTTTGGGCCATGCACACATGTGAGCCCCAGGAATTGCTTATTTTAATTAGCAATCAGGGGCTTGGGAGCAGCTTGTCCTTAATGGTCCCCTGCAGCAAGGCACACGGCCTGGCGGTGCGGTGAAACACGATGGTGGAGAACTAGGTATTGATCCCCGTAACTCTCGCATGGTGATGATACGTGGACAACCAGACAGGAGTAATGCACGGGCAGCTTACCTCGGATCGGAGGTCATCCATGGACGCTGCTGAGAAGGTCGGGACAAGGTCAGCGCCATTCACCAAGGAGGTGACGATGCCCTCTCCCGAGGCCGCGAGGTCATAAGTCATACAGGCAGCTGCATCAGACAAGGAGCAGATAGAATTTATGATACGATGGTAAAGGTATATTTCAAGGAACTCATTCTGTGACAATGACGACTCCAGTGAGTAGATGCCACGCAGGGTATCTGCATTGTTGAATTTGAGTATCCGAGGCAGAGGTTGATCACCAGATTCAACAAAGCAAAGCACTCCATACAGCTTCACTGCGTACCTGGAGCGACGCAGTAGCATGACGTGCACAGGAACTCGGGGTCCTCCCTCAGCACATAGGTCAGCAGAGCAGCAGTGCCCCCCCCCAGGGAGTGACCGACAGCCTGTACATTGGATACTGTGTAAATTGCAACAATGCCATAACTGCACGTGTAGTAAAAAGGACACCTAAGAAACACCAACATTACCTCCAGCACCAAAGGGAAGCAAAGGCAGGAGACGTTAGCTACAAGCAAGTATCCCATCACAACATCTTCCTGGCAATCACCCTGGCAGTGCTAAGCTAAACTCGTCTAAGCCCAAGCAACTACTGAGGACCTCCATCAGGAGACGACCATCACTAGAGCAACGCAAGGGAGGCATGTGGACAGTCATAAACGAGGCAAGACAAACGCACCCTGATGTGGTAGGTTGGGTGCATCCTGAGGGCCTCTCGAAGTGCTGGAGCGGCCTGTTTGGCAATCCATCTAGCAGCCGCTGCCATGCCGCAGTGTGCGTACCCGAGTACCAGCTGTTTCACTCCTGACTGGTCGAGGACAGTGTGGTGGAAGGGCACCACTGCCGCGGTGACACACGTCAGGGTGTCCTTGGTCGAGTGCGTGCCGCGCACGACGAGGAGGATGCGCTTCATGGTGTGGTCCAGGAGCACGACAAATGCCGGCTTCAGGAGCTGGAGCAGCGGACAGCAGAGCAGACACCAATGTACAGTGGTGAATAGCCTGAGCATCCGCCTCTGAGCTCTCCCAGCACTAGCAATAACACATACACGGCATGCACACGCTGTGCTCATTAGGTGCTCATATTGGTGACTGAAGAGTATGAGGAGCTGCAAGGAAGTGATGGCTGTGGTCAACTTGGGAGCGGCAGCATCCAGAAGGTCAACACTCAAGTCAAGTACGTAGTGGTCACATACCTCAGCTTTGTGCCGGTAGAGGATCACCTCGTCGGCCTGGAAGCCGGTTGCCTCAAGGAACTCGGCGAGCTGCTTCTTGGAGAAGTTGTAGCAGACATCGATGAGGCGGCGCAGGTCCTGCAGGCACGCCAGCCACTCGGACCCCACCAGCCGCTGGCTGCCGGCACCAGCATACACCCTCGCCACGTCCAGCTGGCCCTGGCACCCCACAGCATCTCATCGGCTGTCAGCATTGACAGTCCGTGCCGCTGACAATGCTATGGTGATTGTCGCCAGGCTGCTGGGAGAGCCCACAACCCACAACCGCCAGCGGCAAGGGCAGTGTGCTGACCTGGCGGCGGAGCAAGTAGTTGATGCCGAAGACGAGGTCGGCGAGGGGCCACTTCCCGAGCGTCTCGCCGTACGTGAAGCGCAGGGTCTCGGCCAGCGTGGCCAGCGCCTCGGCCAGCGTGGAGGGCGGGCGCTGCGGCCGGTAGAATCGGCTGCGCTGCCGCCGCCTGCGCCGAGGCCAGGCCCACGACGCCAGCCTTCAATACTACATCGTACGTGGGGCTTCCTGCCGTTAGTACCACCACTTTATGTGGGCTTTCCTGGACAATGCTGTCGTTGGGAGGCAGCCTGTCTGTCGCGGTATTGGGGCGTGCGCGTCTCGTGCACCTCTCGCGGCTCTCTCTGGCCTGCTCCCGGCCGCCGCGGCTGTAGGTCATCCACGCCACGCCGTCCGCCCAGCCTGAGGGCCGCCAGAGGGCGGGCCCGCAACGAGCGCGTCAGCGCGAATCGGCAGCCGCTGCGTAGCGGCTGCGAGCGGCGGAGCCCACGACGGGCGAGCGCGTGCCGAGCCCCCAGCAAAGGAGGCCTGACGGAGAAGCTAACGGAGAAGCCATTGGGAAGCGAAGGGCCCGACCTGTGTAGTAGAGCAGCGCCGCGGCGCCGGCGGCGGTGGCGATGGCCGCGGTGGCCACGGGCCCCAGTGCGGCGGCGCCCGCCNCGCGCGCGGCGCGGCGCAAGGGCCTGTCGGGCGGCGGCGGCGGCACACGGGCGAGGAGAGTCCACCGTCTCCGCGGCCGACGGCGGCTCTTGTTGTCCTGCTGGCCCGCTCCGATCGGAGACGGGACATCTCCTCGTCTTCCACGCCCTTCGGACCTTGTCCGCTCCTTTGGGCGACCACTTCTTCCCATGCGCCATGGACATTATACGGCGGCTACGGAAGTGGTCCTCCCTCCTCCATCTACAGCGCTCAGAGTCTACAGCGCTCCCAGGCACTCGCGATACACCTGCGTGCTAGCATTAGGCCAGGCTGATGGCTTCCGTGGTGGTGGTCTGGCTCCTCAGCTTAGCTTGTCAGATGTGTACGTGCTCACTCCATCATATTAGTGCCCCCCTTAGCTACCTCATTACCCCGTTACCAAAACATATGGCTAGAATTGGCCGCCCTTTCGACTTCATGCGCACCGCACGCCTTCTCTCTCTCTTTGGGCTGGCCTCTCACAGCCACCAGTCATTTTGGAAGCACGATATCCCTGCTCTCCTTCTGTGTGAGGCCAGCCCAAACGAATGGACAAGGGCTGCAAGGGCCGGATGGCGCAAGTAGCAGGAGTCTAGTCTCTAAGACGTCAGCAATTAAACATTCAGTAACCTCTAGTCAGTAAGTGCAAGTCTGGATTACTAGAGGGCGGAAAAGCGTCGCCCTGACGGCCCTCTTCGAGGGTGGCGTCAGGGCAGCAACTCTCTCTCCCATGGGGGGCAGCATCGGCGGCACTCAAGAAGAAGCAGCAGCTCTTCCAAAGTCAGGCGATGGCTGTGAGGAAGCAGCCCACAGGGAGACAAAATTCATGCCCCAGCCCATTTCAGGCCTGCAGCACAGCTCGGGTCTATTGCCAGGCATCAAATGGCCGGGCAACCTCTGCGTTGCCGACCACTGCCTCGTCTGAACCCCGTCGCACTGGCCTCATCTCTCGCTTGTTTGACATACACGTGCTACTAGCCATGAAATCCTCAGCAGCTCGGCACGAGGCCGCATTCAAGCTCTCTTGATGGTAGTTGCGGTCTCTCTTTGTACTTCAATTGCTGTGGCCCTTATGTTTTTCTGATTGTATCTCCTCCGGCCAATGAGGACTTAGCGCCCTGTAGCCCGTGCTTTTGATCACACAGGCCACCTTCGTCCTGCCACGGCCTGTTGCTGTAGGCCGCCAAGCAGCATTGTCACTCGTGGATGGCATTGCAGCTCCTGCAGTTGTCTGACCACGCTGTTGTCATCGACCCAGGCAGTGCAGGCCACTGTAGAAAGCCTCATAGTGCTGCTTGCATGCTAAACCGTCGGCTTGAGTGGGGCATTGAAGGGCCAGCCACCGTCGAGCACAGAGAAGAACATCCTGGTGAAGCCTCACGGCTTCATTACCTTTCGCTGATCCTCAGTAAAGGATGTTGACATCAGAGGAGTCCATTGTGCTCCAGGGTGAGCGTGTCACTAAGCGCTCCTTACTCATCTCAAGCGTCTTGGAGGCAGAGGCCTGAAAGGGCTGGCAATACGAAGTAGCACTATCAAGCACGGGCTTTGCGGTGTGCTCGCAATATACTTATTGCTGCTAAGATGCTGGACGAGGCAGGCGGGTGAGGCCCTGGCAGAAGCGCAGCTCGTTTATGGCCACGCAGGCTGTGGAACACGACGAGCATACTTACCTGCCAAGTGCCTAAGGTGGTGAGCACGATCGACTGAAAATTCTCTGCAGCAGGGTGAGAGTTCTGTAAAAGCAGGTAAGGCTCTGGAAGAGGTACTCAAATAGTAAAAGTTCCTCGATTGATCAAGCCGATACTTAAAGTGCATACTAGCAGAAGCAGCTGCTGCATGTAGAGATGCCAGCAGTTGCTCAACCCAAACGGGAGGAGATCCTTGTCGGACAGGCAGCCAGCCGTGCCAAGCTAGCATGTTGCTAAGGGCCAGGAGGGTGATAAGATTATACCGCAGTGAGGATCGAAATTCTGATCCTCACTGAGCTGCTGAGGATGGATGCATCGCTTCCAGACAAAAGGGTCCTTGGTGTCCATAACTGCAGCTTCATACACGAATGCTGTGAAGCACTTGCTGTGCTACACATCATGCATACACAAGGTGGTGGTGGTGATGGCCTCTGGGAGAGGCGCTGAATACCTGGCTACCAGCCGGGTACAGAGCACATAACCTCATCTGATTGGTGGTGCCAGGGTGAGCTAGTGGAGTGGCTGCTGAAGCCACCAAGGAGGCAGAACTAGCCGGCTCAGCTGGTTCATCGTCAGCTGCAGCAGATAATGCCAAGGGACATGACAACGTCAGCCCGTGACCATTAGCAGAGAGTGGTTAATGAGTTGCCCGTCCGAGAAAGTTTGTAATTGCAAGTTCAATAAAAAGTAACACTGTCAGTGGCAAGCTGCATCAAGTCAGTTCAGCAGCGGATAGGAGGGATGGAGCCTGACTTTGTTCCCAGCGTCCTGGGTTCGTTGTCGAGGATCTAGCTTGTGGATCTGGCTGTTTCTATGGAAGCTGATAGTTAGCGCCGAGATCGAAGAGCTTGTCAGTCTCCTTACCCAGGTCCTTACCCTCGACGATAACTAAGCCGCGTGCACCCAAGGTCATTGGTCGAGGATCCGCATGCAACCGACAACAAGCATCTGTTCTCTTCCATCAGGCCAGTTCTGCTGAGACAGGGTGCCGGGCTGCCACTTTTCATGACCCTTCCCTCGCTTGCTGTGGCAGAAGACTACCACCGACAGAAGACAGTCGGATGGAAGAGCCAAAGAAGCAGAGCCGTAGGCATAGGGAGTACGGGGGGCAGAGGCGAGGAAGAAACAGAAGAAAGAACGCTTCCAGGACAGGGCGGTTGCTGGAAGAAGCCAGCTCAGAGAAAGAGTGAACAGCGGAGAAGGGGGGCTCCGGCTGACGCTGAAAGGACATACAGGCAAGGCTGGGTGTCGGTGGCATGGGCTAGCTGCTTCGGTGATTGGGCCCGAGGGAGCGCCTACTTCAGAAGAAGAACTTCTGGTGCTCACACCAGGAGAAGAAGAGCTGTTTCAAGAAGAAAGTGCTCGCCCATTGAGGATAGGGGCCAAACGCAGCGAGGGCCCCTGAAAAGGGCCATCCCAAAGAATGAACAAGGCAGCTTAGCCGTTGGCCGAAACAAGAAGCAAAAGCGACGCTGGCAGTAGCACAGGCTCAGGGTTCAGGGCCCGCGACCCTCGAACGTGCCGGTCGGCGCGGTCGTGCGGTCTGCAGGCCCCACGGCCCTCCCGGCGGGCCTGCGGTCATCATGGCTGGCATCCGGCCGGCGCGGCGTGCCGGCCGCATAGCGACGTGGCATTACGCGTGGCGGCACACGCGTGCTCGTCTCCGCCGTTGGCGCGCCGCGGCCCGGGCGGGCGCACGTGCACCGGGATAGCCGTACCGACCGCCGGGAAGTCCTCCTCCGAGGGCAGGGAGAAGAAATTTTCGAGAGAAGAAGAAAGTGCCCACCCATTGAGGATAGGGGCTGGAAAAGCCAGCCCAAAAAAGAGTGACTCCCCTCCTCCTGGCTGGCGGAGGGGAGTCCCTAAAAGCCTGGTTTCCCTTTCCCTTCAACCCGCTGCGACCATTTACACCGACCCCGGACCTTCTTCTCTCCCCACCATCTTCACCGTCGCCATCAGCACCGCCATGGCCGCTGCTCCCCATCACCGCTTTCAGCGCTCCCCTCACCGATATTGATACCAGCAGCTGCATCCTTCCTCGCCTCCACACAATTCAGCGTTCCAACATCGCAGCCGCCATGGCTTCCGCCGGATGCCGCCTCCGTCTCCGGCCCCGCCGCCTCCGCCTCTGCCGAGTCCGGTCGGCGGTGGCAGCTCCCTTATCAGGGCTCCGCGTGCACCGCCAAGCCCGCCTGGCCCCGGCCCTGAGGAAGTGCTCGCCCATTGAGAATAGGGGCTGGAAAAGCCAGCCCGAAAAAGAATGAACAGAGTACGAGAAGGGGGCCAGGGGAAGCGCTAAGAAACAGAAACAAAGCAGCTACGAATCACTCAGTAACCTCTGCTAAGCAGCCGCAGGTCGGCGATGCTAGGCTCGTTGAAGTGGGTCCCCTGGCCAGAGCCAGAGGCAGCAGCGAGGGCTCTGCCGGCATGAAGGTGCAACGCCCGGGTCTGCAGCGAGACGGCCAGGCGCATTCGATACACTTGCGCCAGCGACCTGGCTGCAGGAAAGTCTACCGGCCCTGAGCCCCCCCAGACGCTATTGCTGTTCGGAAAGTGCTCGCCCATTGAGAATAGGGGCTGAAAAAGCCTGCCCAAAATAGAATCAACAAAGTACGAGAAGGAGAAGGTGCTCGCCCATTGAGAAGAGATGAGACCGTGTATTAGAAAGAAATGTAGGCCAAATGGCCAGGTACAAAGGCAAGCACATATAAAGATCTACATAACCTACAGCAGATTGACCCGCTCAATAACCACGGGTCAAAACATAAAGGTCACTACTCGATGCATGAATACTAGATGCCAGGAACGGAGCCCTTCTGCCACCTACTAGAGCTCGCCCAGCTTTCTGGTGCAAGGCACTAGCCTGAGCACGCTGCAAACAGGCCGAAACTCGTCGTCGCAAGAGCGACAGGTATGCAGCTGGCAAGCCCACCTCAGCCGGAAACACATCTGCACGTCGAGTGTAGCCTAGATTGGCAATGTTTTGAAGCAGAGTGTGGAAGCGAGGACCCAGACAGCCAAAATTGTCGATTGCAGCTGGCAGGAGTTGATCGCATTGGGGAGAGAAGGCGCGCGGGGCGCATGAATTGAAAGGGAGGCCAATTCAAGCCAATACATTGTTCATTGGGAGAAGAGGGGCTGGCAAAGCCAACCCAAAAAGAATGGACACTAAGGGGGCCAGGGAAAGCGCTAAGAAAAACAAGCACACAAAGAAACAAAGCAGCTACGGATCACTCAGTAACCCCTGCTAAGCAGCCTCAGGTCAGCGACGCTAGGCTCCTGGAAGTGGGTCCCCTGGCGGCTGCTTAGCTGAGGTTACTGAGTGATTTGATTTTCTTCTCCTGGCCAGAGCCATCCCCACTTTCTGCAACAGCTGTTGCCTGAACAGTGTACTGGCCTGAATTTGGCCACCCTTTCAGTTTATGGGCACCGCGCGCCTTCTGCTTAGCCCAGGCATTGCAAAGCGGCCCTGCAATGTACTGCCCGGCCTGGCCTGGACCAGCACAAGTGGCGCCAGCGCAAGCGCGGCAACCAAGCGGAGCAGGCCCAGGGCGCGGGGCGGCAGCCGCTCGTAAGGACGCGCCTGTTGCAGGAGGCACATCATCCCAAACCAGCGGGGTCTTGCCGCCATCACTGGCAGTGGCAGCCAACCTGGACATAGTGGCAGTCCGCAGGAAGGCAGATTCTCAGCGTCTGCTCCATCTCTACAATGGGCACGCCTGCACTTAGGTCCATCGCCAAATGACGCAGCGAGTTCCAGCGGTTTACTGACGCGGCAGCCTGGAAATGTTCCCTTCTCTTCTTGCGTGCTGCTGCACCCGTGCCCTTCACAAGGGCGGAGCCAGGGCTGGCAGCCTCCTGCACCTCATGAGATCAGGAGGTGGGAGGAGCTCATGACGCCGCAAACCATCACAGTGGCTGCAGCTGCGGTCGAATATCGCACGGAGCATTATGCTGGAGAAGGCGTTCTGAAGTCCAGCACGCTCTCGGCTTTGGCCATGCTGGCAACCTTTTTAAAGCACTGGAGGGGCCATCGCTGCCGCCGGCAGATCGGGCAATGTTTCTTTCCTCAGAAATGCAGGCGGCAACACGAGCGTACAATGCAGGTCAACTGGCAAGCATGGCAGCCCTCAATCAGCACCGGCCTACTTCGGCTCGCCGGCTGCAACTCACCAGGCCCCCCTTCCCGCCAGCCGCGGCGGCTTACTCTGCCGGCTGCTAGTGTGCACCTGCAAAAATGTTTGTGTGAGCAGCTGGCATTGCCATTTTGCTTCTGTCTTGGCGCTTCATCTTGCAAGTCCGCCAAGCACTCATCACGCAATGGCAGGGGTGTGTGAAATCTGGTGCAGGCAATAGCAGGTGCACGAGGAGCTGGCACTTTCCCTATCCAAGCAACTGTCAGCACAGGGAACCTGTGGGTCCACGAGCACATGTAGCTCGCCAAAGGGCCGGTCACCTTTTCCCATTTCGCACGCACCTTGAATCTGCGAGCAAATCTCTCTACATGCTGAGGTGAGAAGGACTGCGTTGAGAGACCTGAGGTTGTTTTCAGGGATCATACTGCAGATGGCAGTTTGTTGGAGAAACACGAAAACTGCATGTAAGGATCCCTGTGAGAGTAGGGGTACGGTATGTGTGACTTGGCCACAAATGATGTACATGCAGGGGAGATTGCAAGCCATCAAGATTGACTGACGAACTCTTTGTCAAGAAGAGCGTTTCTCCCAGTCAGTCGCTGTAGTGAGGCCCTGCCACAGCAATTTAGCGTACTGGCCAGAGATCTCTGAGCGAGCTCTAGCCCACTGTGGTTGTGTGCGCGTAGTCTTGGCTGACAGGCCCAATATGAGGACACAGAAATACCCCAACAATCTAAGACTGAGCACCAATGATACAGTCTTACATCTACAGCCGGATGTCACGCCCGGACACACGGTCGAAACTGCCAAAAATTGGTTGAGAAGGCGTACCATACAGAACCAATACAGACGAGTGCGATGTGAAAGTTTTCCAAATACATGGGATGCTGGTGAGGATTCCATGTCGAGTCCCTCAGTTTATCAGCATATGGAATCTGCTACCTACTATGTCTGATCTGCTTCCTCGTACTAGCGCATAGATTCGATGTGGGCTAGAGATGGTCGGATTGCACAGCCTCTGCAGTAGGTGTGCGGCACAAGATCAGCAGCGTTTGCCCATCTTCAAAGATAAGTGAGAATTGCTCTATGTTTTGCACATGCTGCTGTGCCACCAACTGCGTTGGCCCTTACTAGGACTAAAAGAATATAGGCAGGGGCCCAAATGTAGCGAGCATAAAGTAGAGGCCTCCAAGATATTGTCAGCACCAAAATAAGCAAAGCATGCATACTCTACCTTGCCACTGCAAGAAGATCAATCCAGTCATGGACGATCCCAGCGAAGGCTTCAGGCAGCTGACTGCAGGGATATGCATATACAGACCAATAACACGTGCTAATTGCCTGTGTCAAATATTGGCAGTAGTACCACAGAACCTACTACATTTACATCTCACCGTGAATGTTGGTTGCGTTTTTGCTTGGAGAGAGTGCTCGTGCTCCAACTCCTTTGCTTGCACATGACATTGGCCCGAGTAATAGAGAGCATATAGGACAGACTCGTTCTTTGCTTCTGAGGCCGTCATAAACGGCTAGCATACTAAAGTAGCACGCCATAGGAGCAGTGCATGGCACATCACACTTGACATAGTGGCCTAAGCGGCTTTTGCCCTCACCCTCTCACAGTTCCTGACATGATGGGTACCATGCCTACCTAATGTAGCTGTACTAGCTGCACAGCACGCCCAGGCAGCTGACGTAATGATACATGGCTACACCTCATCTGTTTCCCATTGGTGTTGATGTGCTGGCATCAGAGGAGTCAAGCAGAATGGATTGGCTGTGCTTCTTACTACATTTGGCTATAGTAACCCTCATCAATGTACATGGACGGCAAGTCCATGTACATTTGCTCACACTCCCTCTTCACAGACATGCGAGGGTCCATCCTTGCGCAAGACTGGAAGCTTCATCTCAAGTAAGGTAAGGTCATAATGTAGAAGTCCAATTGTGTTCCATGCCTATTTTGGCCTTCATGCACCACGGACTTGGTCAGTCACCAGCGCAGCAGCAGCAAGCCAAGAGCGCGGTATGTTGGTGGGGCTACATCCTACCTGCCCTTACTCTGCTGCCAAGTGAAGCCCTGTCTTGTGGTCTAGCACTCCACTGCCCATCATAGACCCGCGGCTAATCTGCACCATGCAGTGCCGCTAACAGTTGCAGAAGTGACACCACATTTCTGCAGCCAAGAGCTCAACAATGCGGGCTCTTTATTGCTTTCAAAAATTGACACACATCATACACAGGAAATTTGTGCTGTTCTACCACTGGCGGTTGATTTGCCAGTGGCGCGAGAATGTGAATGTAGATGGGGTCCCTCGCTCGGCATGAGAGTGCACCGCTTTGTGCTCCTTACATCAAGAGAGGAGCTTATGGCCTCAGTGCCTTGCCCGCAAACTGAAGCTCTTATAGAGCCAGCAGGGCCGCAGGCACGGTGCAGAATGCTTATGAGGTGTTATTGCTATGACGTAATGAGGGGGATGTACAGGCCCTGCACCCTGACCATGGCGGCGCCGCCAACTGATGTGCGACTGTTAGGCGCCTTACTCAAAATGCCTCTGTGCAGTGTATAGCCAGTGGCTTGCTCCTGTTGGCTTTCTAGGGGAGGTTGCCAATTCCTACACTGGGGTAGAAGGCCATGCCGCAGGGCGTGTAGGAGCCATAACGCGACTGAATAATCGTGTCAAAGTCATTGTCGCGCCTAATCCATTTGGGGTCCAGCACAAGGGATGTTTCGTTGTAAATGGTCATGTACACTTTGTGGTCGCCGTTTTGATGGATAGTCCCGAAAGGTGTTGGCAGCGGGCCAGCATTGGGGTGTGCGCCTGCCAAATCAATATGAAATTACTTATGTCCAGGTCAAGGGGGAGCTGGCTCCGGAGGAGCCAAGAGGAGCCAAGAGCATATCCTCAAGATCACATAACAGCATGATCAAAGGACATAGCCCCGAGCGAATGATGACCCATTTGCAAGCATGGGTACTAACCAGGGTTATTGAGGTCGAGTGCGTAGTTGGCGACAGCCAAGCGGTAGCCCTGGAACCTGTTGGAAAC
The DNA here is from genome assembly GCA_009602725.1 of Spirogloea muscicola. Taxonomy (NCBI): domain Eukaryota; kingdom Viridiplantae; phylum Streptophyta; class Zygnematophyceae; order Spirogloeales; family Spirogloeaceae; genus Spirogloea; species Spirogloea muscicola. The sequence continues at coordinate 780,821 of WELB01000037.1, forward strand.
GCGGACGTAGGATGGACCAGAACCGGTACCCAGGAACAGCTCGTCAATGATCTTCAAGCTTGTGGCGTTCGAATAATCGAAGTAGATGATCTGTTCCAGCAGCATGCCAGTGGGAGCATGGGAGCATCAACAGTCTGCTTTAAGTCAACATACTAGCACTTCGCACCACTACTACGATTACCAAAGAGGCTATGCCATGATTTGGCAGCCATTGCAGAGGGAGAGCTGGAAGAAGCCTAGCAGGATACATGCAACACATGTATACCTAACTGGCTGCAAGAGGGACGGTCACAAAATGCAGCAAGCCCTGTCTGATCGAATGTAAGATGAGAAGCAGGCCCACCGAGCCGGCTGCGTTAAGGGAGATGAAGCCGCGCTTGTAGAAGATCTTTGACTGGTTGAAGAGGCTGCCCGCTACGAGCTCAATGTGGTGTGGTACAGGGTTGTACCCATAAATTGCAGTAAGGTCCAGAACCACCGTCACCTTGACGGGGTTTGTCTTTGGCTCCACCAGGTAAATCCTGCCCGTCATGGCGCCTGCGCCATGGTAGGAAGCAAATTGCTGCAATTAGCTGCCATGCAGGCGCAACACATTCTACATACTGTGAAGGCTGGCAATGCACAGACTTACATAATGGGATACTCTCTAACACTCACAGCACAGATTCTGATGCGTGCGTACCAGTAACGTAGGCGCGGGAAGCCCCTTCAAGAGCGATGAACTTGGCTGCGAAATTGCCAGCGCCCGCTTCTGTTGTTACAGTCTTCAGAAGGGTGCGGTTGGACAAGCCCCAGATTCTGACTGTACTCATCACCTGGAGGCCTGCAACCCACAGTTGGCATGCACGGACATCCCTCAGAGAATTCAATGCAAAAGCGGGTGTTGGAATGTCTTCAAGAAAATCATCTGGATTGCAAAATAGCTCGTGACAAGTTTGATTTGCTCGTCTTCACGGTGACGTCTTCTTGCACAAGCCTCTTCTCGTGATGGTTGATAGAGTACCCGGAGACCCGGCATAGGCTGAGGAGGGGACAATATAATCCGTGGTCATGAAAAGGTCCTGTGCTTCAGTCACGGCCACTCCATAGGGCTGCAGGTCCGCTGGAGCGGGTGCCGGAGGGTAGGTCGCAACGACGTTTGAGTATCTGTCAACCTCCACAAGCTGGCCACCGGACCCGCCTGGACACGGAAAACACACCGAGCATGTCAGGAGGTTGTGGCTTAGGGTTGCCCCTTGTACAGGCAGAGCCCTAGACCTTTCACTGCATGGAACTACTGATTGTCCACAAAGGAACGCTTTGAAGCAGATTAAATGCATAAGACAGAGGACATAGCTGCCCAGAGAGAAGTAGATAGTCTGGCTTTTTTTAGTGGGCTGACTGTCACTTCTACCATCCTTATGATTTTCAAGATAGTAGACAAGTTGCAGCTCCTTCACATTCCCAGGTAGCACTCTATGGCTGTGCTAATGTCGATGTGAAGCTTTCTAAGCAATTCAATTCACGTTAAACATGTATTTGCATTTTCCGTCCGCTCAACACATGGGTCATCTTCGTCACAAAGACATTATGTTGGTCTCAGAGCAGAAGCTTCATTCTGCCATATCAGAGATCCGTTGTGGCCATTCTTAGCACTTCAACTTGGTAGCAAGTTAGTTCTTTGAAGGGAGGGGAGGGAGGAGAGGAGGGGGAGCTCTACAGCTATGGACTTACTGATCCAGAAGAAGGCCTGTGTTGGACTTACCATGGCAAGCATACACCACTTGTAGTGGAAGACGCAGATGCTATTGTAGTGTTCAATGTAGATAAGATAAGATATATGGCAGAGATGATACACACAATGTTAGGACAGCACACTCTTTAGAAGGCAACATGCGCTTCTACGAATATCATCTTAAGGATCTGGAATTACCCTGGTTATCCATGATAAGACTGCAACTAATCCCAGCTATGCAAATAGGTGGAAAGGGGAGCTTTTTGTAGCTGCTCATAACCTTGTTGCTAAGAAATCGTACCCTATAAACGTGTATGCTATACGAGTTGTAGGTACGCTGTTCACATTCTACAAGGCTACAGCAACACTTGGTTACATAAAAGAGACAGCCAAGGGATTCCCAAACATGTGTACAATGGAGGTTTAGCGGTATCTTCCTGTAATAGACAACCCGTCTGGACTCACAGCATATGACCTATGTGATGTGAGCGACAAAGAATTAATATTGAGATGTATGTGTCTTCAGGTCTTTAAGAGGTCAGGAAAAATGTCATAAGCACCGGTTGTGCATAGACATAAAGATAGGTTTGCTATAAAAATGAAGGAAGAGAGTTCTGCACACTATGGCATAGATACCATGAAAAGTTACACTTGCAATGACAGAAAGACTCGAAAGTTCTAAATGGAGTCTCTGCTTTTGCACAGGGTGTAACAAGACCTATGCATATCTAGGATTGGACAAAACGGGGAAATATACTGCCTCGTACGAGGGTACGCACACTGTAATTCACAAACGAGAGAAATCTGGAGAAGATTCAGAGACTACATGCCCCTTATGCTACTATATTACCAAGGGAAACGCTACAAAGTACGCAGATGCAGCAATAAGATACCGCGATGTATTTTGCGCTACAAGAAGTGGCAGTATTGTAGATGGGAAATACGAATGCTCAATAAACCTAGATGAATGGTCAACAAGAAGTGTTGCCCTGCTGTCTAAAATGGTGAAAAATATAGCAAAATACGCGGAAAATCTTGACAACAACGTGCAACTCTCTAGCAAAGAAAAAAGCTTGCCATTTGTGCATAGTCGTGTAATCCTAAACAACATATGTAATTTAGAGTTTTATGATAGCATAACAGGGGATAGGGTTCTTGTAAACAAAGATAAGATAATGCTTTCTGTGTGCGGAAAGGCAACGATGGGAGAGGGAGCTGAAGGAAAATTGGTATGCAAAATAAATGTAAGAAATCATGGCACATCTGACAACGAAAAGTTGCAGTGGATGCATGAGAGCACACAAAATGCCCTGTTTGTAAAAGACATGCTAACTACGGACATCATCGGAGGCAGCACATTTAAGCTTGCTATCCCATATATAGACCATTTTTATAGGATAATTGAGCCAATACTGTCTGATGCTATTAAAGCTCAAGAAATAGAGAATATTACTCAGTGCTTTGTGGAAATGTGTTAGTAAATTGTTTAAAAAAATTTACTAATAACTGGTGCAAACGCACTGAGTAAAAGTATGTCTGTAAAATACATGTAATTTCAAAATAAACACACTCAACAACTTTTGAGGCCACATTGCGCTAATTACTCTTCACCATGTACAGAATAATCCAATAAAACCAAAGCATAAGGTGTTGATAGCGTAGCCGACTTGTAGCTATGTATTATGCTGCGCTGAACGGCTACCCGCACCTTGCTTTTGGCAGCTTCAGGTCCTGCAAAAACTCAAGGTCAGCTTTGTTGTTAGCCATTTATGCACAGAATACCCGCTGTTATTATCTCATCTCATGCTCAATTTGAGAGAGTTGGCAACTCTCTCAAATCATAGGCATGCACAAGATAGAGACATATGATTAAGTTAAGGTGGTACCTAACAGAGAGTTATATCGATAAAGATGCTGTGCACAGGTGACCAGCTCTATATATTGTTTACAACTGTGCACAGGTGACCAGCTCTATATATTATTTACAACTGTGCACAGGCTGCGAGACAGTTATATCGATAAAGATGCTGTGCACAGGCTGTTGTCGGCATTGCCTATACCGGTGCCAACATAATCGCCATGTATTTATCTGCGGTCGACCATTACAAGCAGTGCTTCTGTGCTATACGCCGCTATCAAGCTCCTGCAATAATCGGCTGGAAGGATCTTAGAGAATACTGCAGTACGGGGTTATACGCACTTATTGCGGTAATTGCAGATCATGCTTACTTTACACTGAGTTATGCTAAACACAGGAAACACGAAGTATAAGTGTATAAAAATACCGAGATTGTCTGTGAGAGAGTTGAGAGAGTTGATAGAGCCCTTTTTACTCTTCCCAAATGCCAGTTCTAAAAAGACAGCCCTGTACATAAGTTCATATTGACTCTCTCAACTCTCTCACAGATATAACAGAATTACCCTTATACTACTATTTTCTACAGATCTTTATAAGCTGTTTTTGATTGGCACTATGGTGTCTCAAGGTTGTGGAATGCGCACGCCTGGTTGATGCTGACAGCCAAGGATCCGTCAGAAGCAAGCGTTTGTGCAGTCTATGCACCCATCGCACAACGAGTCTAAGAGGAGAAAAGGGAAGACAACTACTATGAACGCTCCGTAAAATACCCCTGTTACTACCCCAAACGTGCTCTCCCAACAGTCGGGTTGACTGCCCACCTCGGCATTCACAGCCGCCGGTATAGGTGCTGCCGCAGGCGCAGTTGTCGCCACTGCAGTTGCCGTCACAGCTGTAGCCGAAGGGGCATGAAGTCCACGGGCGCAGCTCAGCACCTCCTGGTCCATGCCGGTAAAAGGGTTCGTGGGACAGGAGGGCACGACAGCACTCACAAGCTACTACCAATCTAGGATATTGTCTCTTATAAGGATGACAGGTCCTGTACAGCTAGGTATCATATTGTGTCCCTCCATGCGCTCCTTCTGGTTGCGGAGATCTCATAATATGCTGTGGCTTACCATACTGCAAGAGAGACATGACACCAGGTACCTGTTCTGCGGATCCTTCAAACTTACTAGGACCATGCGTATGTAAGTTTGAAGGATTGCACAAATATAAGTGCAAGTCTCTCTTTGGCTTCTCTGTTTGGTGTGATTCTCCTTAAAAGAATCATGGCCTTCTGATTGTACCGCGTATGGCCTCCACTGAAGCGACTGGGGCGGAAGGCGTAGCGTATGCTCTCAGTGGTACCCCCCTACCCCCTCTCTTATACGACTTCCTACACCCTCTAACTCATGTACTCATATTATAAATTTAGTCACAACTATCAGAAAATAGAGAATAAATGACAATAAATAGATAGTGCTATACAGATTATGTGCTGTACTCAAGCGTACTCATCGTACTCAAATTGAGTATTTTAGCGCTGTAAAACAGCGAGTAACATACGGGCGATGGATAAGGACTTCGAATTCATCCGCTCGTTTTGTCCAAGGTTTGTCCCGTGCCACGTACAGTTAGACTCTCACAAGAGCAAGCACAAGAAGGTGCCCGCAATATCTGGGTGGACTAGCATAACGCCAGAGCAGTCTCAGGAGATCATATCAAGGAAGGAGTATGCAGGGCACAAGTACTTCATATTCCTTACAGGCGATGGCACAGGGCTATTCGTTGTGGACATAGACCGTAAAGATAGCAACCGGCCTGATCATATAGACAAGATCGACGGTGTAGAAGCATTCGAGATGTGGTGCGGGCCGATAGGAAACCCAGATACCTTTACATCAAGGACAATAGGTGGGGGCTATCACAAGGTCTACAAGCTGACAGACGAGCTCGCAGAGAGCATAAAGAGCGGGCAACTAGTACCGAATGTACTGTGCGAGATACTGTACAACGGCAAGCCGGCCCGTCCGCCAGGCTGGCGCCCTGCCGGCCCCGCCGCGTCGGGGCGGCACCGCCCAGGGCGGGTGTCGCCTGGCCCGGCTGCAACCGTGGCCTTCCCGTCAACCCCCAAACCACAACCCCAAACCCGGGCTTGCCAAAACCCCGGCCCGAACCCCAACCCCTCGGTCCAGCATCGACGCACACCACTGGCCATGCAGCGGGCAGCGCAGACCAAAGCAGCTGCAGCATCACATCCACTACCCCCACTGCGATCAGCTCCTGCCAGCTGCAGTCGATATCTTTGGTTGTTTAGGTCCTCCTGTCCACACTCTCCTTCAGAATACAGCCAATCTAGGCTATGCACGTCGCGCAGATGTGCTTCCGGCTGAGATGGGCTTGCCAGCTGCACATATGTCGTTCTTGCGACGTCGAGAGTAGGCCTGCTCACGCTCATGCTTTGCATCCGAGCTCTGGTTGTGGCAGAAGGGCTTCGGAATTGCCATCTAGTATTCAGACATCGATTAGCGACCTTTATGTGTAGACCCGTGGTCACTGAGCGGGTCAATATGGAGTATGTGATGTACGTCATCAGTTGTGCTTGCCTTTGTGCTTAGCCATTTTGGCCTTCGAGTATTTCAAATACACGACAATTCCATTCTCTTGGAGCAGAGCGCTTCGTGCTTGTGACCACTTGAGTCGCTGTGTACATCAGCACTTTTCTGGCCCCTTCTAATTGTGTTCGACTCTCTTTTCCGGGCTGGCCAATACAGCCATCGCCCTCTACTGGAAGAGTCTAATTTTCGTCGTGGTTCGCTCGACCAGCAAGTAGGTGCTCGTCCGCGCAGGACGGCGGCCGAAGGGCCAGCCCCGAAAACTCTGGACGTGCGGCTGCTAGGAAGCCCCGACGAGAGAGGCCAACCCCCCCGGGAAGGAGCATCTTCTCTCCTGCGCGCTCCATGCTAGCTTCAAACCTAAACCCAAAAGCCCTAAGTCCAATTTCCGGGCTGGCTGCTGCTCAGAGCCATCACCCCTTCAGTGTCTGTCGTCAGTCCACGGCGTGCAAGCTGCCCGACTGAGAGGCTGCACTCGGCACGCGGTGCGCCTCCTGCGGCACCCGCAGCTCCTCCAAGTCGCCCACCACCACCTGTGCCCAAGCGCAGCGCCGTGCTGGCCTCAGCTGACGCTGCCCGCCTGGCTCCACTAGTAGTGCACCCCTTCAGCCCCACTGCCCACAGCATGGGCCCAGAGTGGAAGGCAGCATTCCAAAAGCACACGACATTACGAAGCACTGCAGCCTTGCGACATGTCCCGCCGGACAAAGGGCAGTCATGAGTCTGGAAAACGCGCTATGTACGACACCGCTCGCTATGCAAGCATACAGGACAGTGCTTCACACGTTGATCACGGCAGTCGTCCAACGGGGCCAGCGAAGAAGCTCACAAAACCCCGGGACTCAGCAGCTCACAAATTTTGGGAGAGTGGCCACGAGCAGGCGCAGGGGGCAGTGCATGACCTGGTGCGGTTGCCCTTGCCATGTATATCGCACGCGCAACCGTTTCTCCTCGCCTGGGCAGGGGTCGCAGAAGCCCATCAAACCAGCCTTTCGCGTCCCAGCATGCAGCTGCGCTCCATGCCAAGTTTGCCGAAGGTCTTTCAGTGGCTGGTAGCTTCAGATAGCATGTTCAGATAGCAGTAAGATCTCCTCAAATATCCTCTCACATGATAGATCCGACATAAAGCAAGAGTCCTGGCTCGTGTCAATGCATCTGCAGGCTGGGCGAGCAGGGCTCGAGATACCACGGACCAGCAGAAACCCGGCGTCATCGACCAAGAACTGAAGAGGGGTCCGCACATCGAGGTAAGGTGGTGGAAGGTCCCCAGCTGCGCCGCCATTCTCCTCCAGCCGGTCCTCAGCCTGCAATGCTTCTGGCTGGCCCCCAGGCACACACCTGCCGTTCGACAGGCCAGGAGGCTGCAGATTACCATAGACAGCCGATGTGATCACGACGCCGCCCTTCTCCAGCTCCTTCCGCTGCTTACGGGCGGCGACTGGCGCCATGAGGCTCTGCGCCTCCAGCGCCGTGGCCCTCGCCCGACTAACCTGCTCGACTTAGGGTGCACAGTCAGCAAGTACAGGCTCGTTAAGCTGACCTGCTCGAACGAGGGCGCAGGTTGAGCAACTCGAGCAGATCAAGATGGCTGGTACAGAAGCTACCATACAGCAGGGAGAGGGAGCACATCCTTGCAGCTTGCATGAGCGGACCTCACCACCAGAATGTCAACCCTCAAACTTGACGAAGCTTGGGTCTATGCCGGCAAGCGAAATGGGGCAAACCTTGACAGCATTGGCTTTCCGGTGTTCAAAGGTCTTCCGCCGGCTCCGCTCGAGCGAGAAGGGCTTCAGCACGAATTGCTGCACTCAAGAGCGGTGGCACAAGTTACAGCCCCCAAGCATACATCGCTGATTGGATCAACAGAATGCTTGGAGGCCATTGCCTGGGCGGCAGCATTGTCTTCGTTAGTGCATGTCTTACACGGTGCACCGACTGCCTAGATCTGCATTGCTCAATGTAGCTAAGGAGGGGGGTGGGACCGTTGATTGCTTGACCTTCAAAAGGAAGTAGAGGGAGGAAGGCAAAATGAATGCTCCTAGCAGCACCATGGGCCTCAGCGTCGAAGACAAGAGGATCTGCACCACACCATAATGCTTGAAGGACGCGCTGAAGGGGCTTGGCACTGATGCTATCCTCTATGATTCTACGGAAAAGCTGAGCATGGTCTCTTCTGCAGCTTCTGAAGAAGGCCAGATAGCCAACACTAGGGCACACAGTCAAGGGAAGGTAAGCTTCAGATTGACCAATTGCACGGCTATGATGGAAGATGCAGCCAAACGTGTAGTATAGGATTGTTAATCAGTCTCACTGGAAAGACGAACTTCTGTCCCCCTCTGGTGTATCGCGCTTTCCAAAGAATTCCCTGCAATAAGTCAATAAGACATAGAAATTGGACATTCTTCTGTTGGTGTGTATTGACTCCTCAAATCTCATGACCCCCACCCCCCCCGCCCCCCCCTCAACATAGGACGTGTCACAAAGCAAGCAATCTTCTTGTACCTGGATGCCAACAATGCAGTACAGTCCCGCTGTACTATTCCCGCTGATCCGCCTGCTACCGCCAACTTCCACATCTATTCCATTGCTGCCAGCACGGGGTAAAGACTGGGCACTGTCAGAGTCGAGCATCGCGGGTCGATGTCAAATCGTGAGGCCACTGCAGGTGTCCTTCAAAACTAGCGTACTAACAAAGAACAACAGCTTGCACGTTTGGTGGAATATTTACAAGCCAGTCCTTGCCAGGTGATGATTCACGTCATGCATGTGATTGACACTTAACGCTTCATAAAGCCTAAGACTACATCTGAGCCTTGATGTTTTCAAGAGGAAATTGCACCACAGCAGTACCTCTCAAAGGAGCTGCTGATAGAGAGGGCAAACAGGTGCAAGGAAGGAAGGTATACTTGATGGGATACCTTCCAAACTTGCCCACTACATGGCCAGAAGATGCTGCCGAAAATTGGCGATTGACTTGAGCAGACAGGCCAAAAGTGGTCATCCCAACCTGTGGCATAATTGCATCACTAGAAGACTCATCAGCTGAACTGCAACAGGCGGACACTCTGCTGCACTGTCAAGTATCAACCTGCTGAGAAGACATGCCCAGACATACGCATAGCTTCCCTGTCATATCTAATACTCCTGACAATGCAAGTGCATCCAAGCACACAACCAGGTAAGCTCACCCCTCTGACCACTGTTCTCAGCACACCAGCTGACTGACAGAAAGTTATGAATATCACACCTTCAGATCCCCTGCAACACTAAATTTGCGACCATTGTGCTGCCAGCCAATCCCCACGCTGCTGTCAGCCCCACAGGTCAGGTTGATCTGCACATTCAGCAGCGGTTTGAGCAAATCAGCCCATACATACTTATTGTTGGGGTGCTCAGCTCCCCAGTCATTAAACAGCACAAAGCCATCCTAGAGTCTTCATGGCTGAAAGCACTCCCCAGCTCAGTAGAAAACGTACATTCCCATTGGTTGCAGAGGAGAGCTGCCGTGTCCACTGGTTTGTGAGCCCTAGCCCTCCTGTTTGCAGATTGTATGTCAACCCCAGGGTGCCAGTGGAGTGTGACGACAATTGCCTGCACCAAACTTGGGACAGGCAAAGTGTCAGCAGCAGAGCTCTTTGATGCAGTCAACAGGAAAACCCATGATATCTAGAAGGACGACTGATGACAAGCGCATTCAACGCCCACTTGCAGGGATGCAACCACTTCCATGACCTTGTGTAAGCAAACACTGCTGGTCATGCTTGGACGCATGCCTTTTCTCTATCTTGCACTCAAGACTAGCTTTGCACAGTGTGTAAATAGGGCATGGGACGTCCTATATAGAGCACAAGAGTGCATGAGTCAAGTCCTTGCACTGGGAGTGCAGGCAACCAGAAGGGGTCCCAGACATGCCTGGAGGTCTGGAAGCCAATGAGTGAGCGCATGCCGGCTGTCGCAAGGACCTCCCATGATGCCTGTGGTGAGAGCTGGCGGCGGAAGACGGTCATAAGCGTGCCACCGCCGAGGCTGCGCTTGGCCACTACTGTGCCGCCAAGCACAAGCAGGTCACGCTCCCCAGTCTGCGCCTGCACCTGTGTGCTCATCACCATCCTGCAACAAGAGGGGACACAGGTGATATGTGGCGATCAACTTTTCAAGCTGCTGACAGTGACTGGATGCTGCTGACAGTGAGCAAATGAACCCTCAGGCGGAGCCCATTGGCGAAATAACTTAGGTAGTGCTAGCTCCACTACAATCGCGTGTGTACATCTGGACGATTGTGGTCAATCGACTCGGATCTCATTGCCAAAGTCCCTTGACTATGACTGCTTCGGCCTTTTTCTCTAAACTTCCAATACTGAGCCATTGGTTGCATACGTACCATCCCAAAACTTGACCCAGAACCTGATTCTTAAACCCTGACCCCTAGTCTCCCCCCCCCCCCCCCCCCCCCCCCCCCCCCCCCCCCCCCCCGGAGACCGCAACTTCATGCTGACTGACTGGCCAAAGTGTGGTCAGACCTGGGGCGTCCACTCCCACTGCCCAGCAACAGCCAGACTTGCACGAGAGAGCCAGCTTGGCAGCAGGAGCTAGCCTTGGTGGCTCACCCGGTGATCTTGGGGCCAGCGGAGAGGCCGCGCAGCATGTCCTCGAGCGTGAGGGAGGTGAGGAGGGAGCCGGAGTGGTTGACGCGCGCGGCGTGACGGCGCTCCCTGGCCTGCCGCGTGAGCCGCGCCAGCTCCTCGCCGATCTCCTCGCGCGTCCGCAGGCGCGGCCCCAGCTCCACGCCCGCCGCCAGGCCCTCCCACCCGTACACGTCGTACACCTGGCGCCGCGCCGGGTCGCTTAGCACCTCGTACGCCTCGCGGATGCGCTGGAAGTTGTGCTTCGCCACCTCCTGCATCTGTTGCCGTCGTGCAGCAGCCGGCCTTTGATAAACCTCAGTGCGGGGGACGGCAGTGGGATTAATATTGCCGGATGAACCTCAGTGCCAAGGTATGGCAGGGCTTGGCGGTGGCGTTAATGCTGCAGGGCTCAAGTGCGCACCTGCGGCGTGAGGTACTTGTCGGGGTGGTACGTCTGCGCCCAGCGGCGGTACGCGCGCTTGAGGTCGTCGTCGGAGGCGTCCCGCGGGACGTGCAGGAGCGCGTACGGGTCCGACTCGCGCAGGCCCGCCTTGCCGCCGCCGCCGCCGTCGCCGTCGGGGCCGTCCTCCTCCGACGCCATGGCTACGGCTGGGCGCCGAGGGGACAGAGGCACCCCGCCCGCGAGCCGCAGGGCAAGCCCTAAGCCCCAGCCCTAACTCTAAATCCTGAGCCACTGGCGGAGAGGGGCCGCAGGCGCATGTTGGCGGCGGCCTCCGGCGTCCGTGCAAACCCCGCGCCGCTCCCGGGCTCCTCCCGCGGGGCCTCCTCCCCGCGCGCGCGGCTCCGGCGGCGGGAGGCCCTCGCCTGGCGGGCGTGCCTGCTCTCCAGCCGCCGGTGCGGCGGCGCC
>WELB01000037.1:792730-823832 GCA_009602725.1 Spirogloea muscicola
TTTTTTTTTTTTTTTTTTTTTTTTTTTTTTTTTTTTTTTTTTTTTTTTTTTTTTTTTTTTTTTTTTTTTTTTTTTTTTTTTTTTTTTTTTTTTTTTTTTTTTTTTTTTTTTTTTTTTTTTTTTGCAAGCGCAAGACGGACGCGGCGGCGGCGGCGGCGGCAGCGCCCGTAATGCCGCGCGCGTCCGGCCGGCCGGCGCGGGAGCGCAAGAGCGTGGACAAGTTTGTGGTCGAGGACTCGCGGCATCGTGACACGGCCGTGGACGTCAAGCAGGTCAGTGCACCGCGCAGCTCGCCAGCACGGAGGTCGGGCCGCCGGGCGGGACTGCGAGGCCAGCTGAGGCCACGCCGCCAATGCAGAGCACCGGTCCTGGAGGACTGCCTTGAGGCGTGGCGGTAGCCGTCCTGCGCCTCACCTCGATAGACCTTGGCCGCGCAGCAGTACGTACTGTAGTAAGGCATCCCCGCCCGCAACAGCCGCTTGGCTGCTCTGCGCATGCGCCAAGGGCAGGGGAGGTCGCAGTCGCGCCTGCCAAGGACGCCCCCAGAACAAGGCTGGCTGAAGAGTACTGTCACAGTGATGCATACATCGCTAGCGCTGCGCACTAGATGACCACTTTTGGGGTTCAGCTTGCACTCAGTTGTTGTTACCGCCGACCACTGTGTAGGCAGCTTACTGTCGGGGTTGCTTGCCCCCCTCACCTTGGACTGCTGCAATGGGGACCAAAGGCGTCATGTGGGGGTGGGAGCACGGGGACACCCACCATGCCGCAGAGCATGCTCTCTACAAGCTGACGGCTGTGCAAGCAGGCGCCCGGCTGCAGCTGATATACGCCCTGCTGCCTCTTGCAGGGGTCCGGGACGCCGCTAAAGGACATCCCGAATGGTCAGCAGGGCCCCTCTTGCCTGTCTTTCTCACATGATTTGGCATGAAGCCTAAAGACTCCGGCGAGCTGATGTCTTGAGTGCGGCAAATGTGGCGAATAGCAAGCTGACATGAGGAGGGCCGCATAGACGGCCGAGTAGTGGTCAACGTCAAGCTGCGTCCAGTGCAGTGGCCTGGCGAGCCTTGTGACTATCAGCAAGTTTGCACAGCGTCCTGCACCTCAAGCCTCTCATGGACTTCACGCCACTGACTGATGCTTGCAGTGACTTTCAAGCTGGCGAAGCTGCCGCGTACCGACCGACTGCTCGCCATGCTCCACTCGCTGCTGTACAACAAGCGCGCCAAGGTGTTCACTGGTGTACCTTGGTCTTGAGCAGCCATGCATGTCACACTGTGCTGCAATGCAGACTGGCAGAAAAGTGAGCAAGACCAGACTTTGATGGGAACTTGGCGCTCACCAAGCCACAGGGGAGCCTGACAGATGAACGTGGTGAAGGCGAATATCCAGGAGTTCTCAGGCTTTGTGTATGGCGAGAACAAGGTGAGACAACCTACCCTACAAGTCACGGCACTGAGGCGAGCAGGCCAGTGCTGAGTGGCCGACAGACTGCATGCAGTGGCATGCAGCAGTGGTGTGGGCACTCAGCCAGCCTGTGCAATGCAGCTCAAGAGTGCTGGCCTGTTGTAAGACGAGCTTTCTCACCTCCGCGGGGTACTGTTTGTCTGAGCAGGAGAAGGAGAGGAGCAAGGTGAGGGACAAGCTCGAGTTGTATACCAAAGAGGGGCTCTCGCAGCTTCTTGACCTCTTCGACCTTCCCACTCTTGGCAAGAAGGTGCTTGCTACTCACCATTGCGATGCCCAAAGCGATCATCAGCTCTTGTGACCATTTGCTGCTCCGATACTTGATAGTGGCAAAGATCCTTGGCCAATGTCAGGTTGCTCGATCGGGTGCTGCTCTGAGCAGGAGGAGCAGGTAGCTCGTGTCTTGGAGTTCCTGGACTCACCTCGGCAGGTCTCCAGCGTTGACCTGGCCAAGAAGGTCAGCTCCAGGTGGAGTTTCTCCTTGCATGCCCATGCTTTATTATACTTGGGTAGGTGATGATCAGTTCGCATTGCCCTGACACTAACAATCACGATGCAGGAAGAAAAGGCTGCTCAGAAACGGCCTGCCAAGGCAGCAAAATCAAAGACACCCAAGGTACGTTAGGAGGTGACTGGGGCCAGTCACTTGCCAATCCATGTCAAGGCAAAAGTGAGTGAGGTTTTGGAGTGCTCTGAAAACGCAGCCACGAACACCAGCCTAGCAGATTGCTCGCTACTCTTGCCGCTCCTGACAGAGGAGCATCTTTGCGCATGGTTGGTGCACAGCAGCTCGAGATTGAGCATGGTTCTGGTCTCAAGAAGAAAAGGAAAGCAGAGGGTCTCAGTAAGAAAGAGGAGGAGGAGCTGGGAAAGGAAATAGAGCAGGAAGAAGAGGTCGATAAGGAGGAGCTGGAAGAGGAAGAAGTAGAGGACAAGGAGGACGACCTCAATGAGGAGGACAACGAGGAGGAGGAGGACGATGCAAAAGAGAGAAAAGAGAAGAAAAGGAAGACGAAGGTAAAAGCTCCCTCTAGCAAGCCGAAGAAGCCCAGCACCGCACCGGTGACACCCTCCAAAGCTACTGGTCGGGGTGGTGCTTCTGGAGGTAAATGGCTCATGCATGGAAGATCTGATGGTATGCCGCTTGCATATGTGGTCGCCAAACTGGCAGTCCAAGTATCTAAGCATTCCTTGGCCGTCACAAGTGCACCTGACCGAAGAAGCTCTGCAAGCTGATGGCTCTGAACTTAGGTCAGAAGAAGATGCCCAGTGACACGCAGCTCCGGAAGAAAGTCGCTGAGATTCTCAAGTCTGCCGATCTTGGCCAGGTCAGCTGTTGCCCCTAAATTGCTAAGACGAGCAGATTGAACATGTTTGCTGGCATGTACTGATGGACAGTATGCTTGTAAGAAGTTGGCGCATGATGGGCTGCCACGCGAACATCAAGCACATCAAGTAATTGAGATGGAAACATTAGTTTTTTTTTGTCCTGAGCTTGACACAAGCTCGTTTGGTGCATTGTGCAGCTTTCTCTGAAGAAGGTTCGGGAAGAGCTTTGTGAGTCCTGTCCCCAATCAACCCACACCCCCCCCCATCCCCCCCCCTCCCTTGCATTCCTTCGCCCCAACCCCCCACTCCAATGTCAAGTTTGTGCCTGGATGTCTAGGGGCCACAGACTAGCTGTAGGGATTCATTCAGGACAAGACATTCGAGGCTGTTAGGTCCAATTGGCATGGCAAGTCTCGACGACTCTTGTCAAAGGTGCTAGGGGCAGGTCACGCAGCATAGTAGTGACTACGCAAGCAAGGCTCAGGCGCAAGGAGCGAGAATAGATTGCTGACATGTACTGCAAGTTCGATCAACTATTTGCAGCAAGTCATTTTGCTATCAATGTGGACCCCAAGAAGGCCTTCATCAAGAAAGTGGTGGAGGAACTCATGCCCGAGGATTATGACGAGGACGATGACAAGGAGGACAGGGGTGCTACTGCAGATAAAGAAGCTCCTGCTCTTGGCAACCTGAAAACTGACAACGAGGAGGCCACAGATGGGCCTGTCACAGGGGAAGAGGCCAAGGCATCAAAGGATGATGAAGAGTCTAAGAAGGTGAGGTTGCAACGTACACCGTATTTGGAGCCTCCTCTTTGTGACTACTCGTAAGTGCCAATCATGAATTGGTGTGGTGGCCAAATAACTGTGTAGCCCAGGAAGTCGAAGCTTTCAACTTATTGAAGAAACTTCAGTCAAACTAGAGGACGTCGCAAACAGGTGCAAAGAGAACGATGTACTTATCCTAAGCCGAGATTCATGTGCAGGATAAGCAAGAAGAGGGCCACGATGAGAAGGTGGATGCAGCTCTTGCTGTGGCCAAGAATGAGCCAGGCAAAGGGGAGAGGCCACTCGAGCACCTGGAGGCGGCTGATAACAAGTTGAAAGCAGATGGGAAGGATCAGGGCGAGGAAGATGTGGGAAAGCAAGTTGAAGAGCACACGCATCAGGGAACATGAATGTAAGCTACAAACGAAGCATGTCGGGCTACCAATTTTTGGGGTCTTATTCCTCCTGCCGTGCTGCGTGGGCAGCGCTGCCAACACCTGGTGTGGAGATTGAGAACTACTGGAGGCACCTGAGAGAAGCTCGGAGATTGGTCAGCTGTGGAGCCTGCCTGCAATCGTAAAGTCTGCCTGTCACTGCAGCAGATATGGGCCAAGTCCAGTAATATAGAGTGCCAGTGGCGGAGGATGAGGTACTCGAAGCAGGAGCCGTGTAGCGGTGTCCTTCATACGTCGAGGCGACACAAATGCCAAGAGGTGGCCCTAGTCAGAGCCGATGCTTCGGCTCACGCACGTATGCCCGCTGGCCTGAGGGGCTACTCTGTGGGCTGTCGTCCTCCCGCATGGCCTGCGTGACGCAAGTGGAGAAGGTGGAGAAGGCGCGCGATGCACATGCAATCGAAGGGAGACCCAAGCCAGTATCTAGACTGTAAGAAAAACATGAACATCAGTCACGTCTCTGATAGGGGTGGTCTCGACGTTGTGCGAGGCCGCGTGGGGGCGTTTCAGCGGCCAGCCCAACACTTAGCAAGGGCCTGACCCATGGCAATTACCCAATCTCAAAGCCCAAACCCTGGAGACAGGGCCCTGCGCCTCGACCTCCTGCCGCCGCCGAGTGCCGCCGGCGTGCAAGCGGGGCGGGGCGCCGGAGCGGCGGCGGGGCCAGCGACTGCCTTGAGGGGCTCGGGGCTTTGGGTTGGTGTCGGACTGGGACCCCTGCCGCGCCACACCCGCCCACCACCGCCGCGCGCCCCCGTGAGACAGAACCCCTGTGTGGAAGAGCTTCACCGGCGTCCACTGCCCGCTGCCTTGCGCGACTACTCCAATGCTCGATAGAAGCGGCAGCCATTAGCGGGCTGTCCGGCTCTCGCTCGCTCGCCTGTGGAGGCGCGGCACACGATGGGCAAGTCCATCCGGTCCAAGAAGGCCAAGCGGCTGCGCACGCAGCGTCGTGAGCTGGTGGAGGGGCACTACCAGAAGAAGGAGGACGTGAAGCAAGCGGTGCTGGCAGCCGTCCTCCAGCAGAGGGACGCCGCACAGGCTGCCCTAGCTCAGCCCATGGGTGCGAGGTCTTCTTTTGCTGAGCATATACCACCATGGCCTCATGCTCATGACTTCTGCGTGTAGACCGGCTGTTGAATGTGGGTTATTGAGTTTCTATTGCTCATCCTTGTCTCGGCTGGCTACATTGCACGAAGATGCTCGCGGACTGGCAAGGTCGTCAGCTGGCAGTGCTAAACACCGGGAACTTGTGTCATGACGGGCTCGCATCTTATCTTGTGCTGCTCTGCTTTCCTCACCGTGCAGTTAAGGAGATGCATCTGCAAGAAGACGCTAGTGCAGCAATTGTGGACAGCAAAATAATGATGGCTGTTGACAAAGCTGTGTTGCCAGAGCGAGGTCCAGAGGCTCTGAAGGCACAGGGAGGTATTAAGAAGGGCTTCAAAGTGGGTGGCCCCAGGGTGAAGATGAGCATAGGGAGACGCCAAAAGATGGAGAAGAAGGCCCAAAAACAAAAGGAGTTCCCTGTGTGAAGCTGAAAGTCTGTGCTGGCGGGAATCTGAGAAGCTGCCGCACACAGGAACTTTCTGGTCATTTCCTGTGGCCTCCTTGGTGCAACCCTGTATATACTTTCTCAAGCTACCTTCTGGCGATGGCAAACATTGTGCTGGGGATTGCACCTCAAAGTTGGGGAAGGGACTACCAGAGGAAGAGCTTCTCTTGCAGACTACAGTCTACTGTCTACACTCTATGCAGTCACTGAGTTCTCGACTGACGATGAGGACGCAAGCTTGACTCTTCATCTTGGAATGGACTGACAGCACAAGATACAACCACTTTCATCCTCTTTAATGTGCTCACAAGAGTGGCTGACTTGCAGGCGGCAATCCAAACATTGATGACCCTGTCCTTGATGCTTGTTTGATCATCTCAAGCACACCTCTAGCAGGCGTGAACCTAGACCCCAGCATGCAACGGGCACACAGATGAGGTGTCATTGCATGCTACTTGCTGCAACAATGTCAAATGTGACTGGGGACTAAGCAGAATAGCTGACAGAATGCTTTGTGGAGACACATACTGTTGCTGAATCTCAATGGTTGATCTCAACTGGTCAATGCATGAACGTACACAGCTCCCAATTAGGAGAAAGAATGTGTCACACAAGATGACAATTTATAAGCAGCTGCAGTCCATCCTGCTATTGTGCTGTATGTGTGGTCTAGCACTACCTCCAAGGTGCAGTAGCAGCAGCATTTCTTTTACCACATTGCGCACTTTAGGACCTGCTTGATCTGGGTGTACACGGCAGCTATTTGCGGAGATGGAAAGTGAAGGTGATGCCAAGAAAGGCACACAAATGCTTGGTTCATCCAAAGTAGAATGTCTGATGTGCCACTCTTTGAGCAGATTCTAACTATCTTGCGGCTGCTAGAGGAAGTAATCAGGTGCCGGTTTCTTTGATGGAATGCCCCTCGACTCCTGCAGCATGACATAGACCTCTGGCAGTCGAGTATAAGTCTAAATTTGACAAGTTGAATGCTTGACAAGCCAAGCATAAATACAAGACAATAGATGTGACTGGGGTTGACCATCCCCATACCTGAGGAGCGGCCACAAAGACTTCAAATTTCTTGTCGAGGTTCTCATCAAGCTTGAGAATGGCAGCAACATTGCCACACCTGCTTTGCAGAGCAGCCTCACCACAGCATGCTAATAAGAGTGGACACAATTGTTGGTCACTTGTTGTCAGGCAGACATTCCTAGCAGAACCCTATATCCTTAGAAGATATTCTTAACTCATTCCTCAGAGGCTCTTTACTTCTCTTTTTTCAATTATGCTTGCATTGCAAGATAATCTCGAAAACCTTACCTGTAACAGTAATTTGGAGCTGACCAGACTGTCACAAGCTGGTCATTGAACATCCACTTGTAACCCTCCATGACCAACTGATGAGCTCGGGCGATGACTTCAATCTTGTTGGTGTGATTGAATTGTGACACAACATCTCCTCCAAACAGATATCCTGCTCCCCGTGGACTCAAGCCCCATGCCTCAATCTCTTCGGGATCTGACCATAGAAGGTCACACATTGCTCCATCGTGAGGCACTTCCTGCTTCCGATCAATTGTACGAATCTGTTTGTCATGATTTAGCACAACGTGGTCAGTGCTGTGCATGGACGTTGGCGCAGGGACTGTCTTTGAGGGCAACGCTTGGAAAAGCAAGATAAAAGCAAGCACGGAACTCGTTCCTGCAGATATAGTAACTCCAAAGTTGAGATGCAATTGTAAGGGTACCTATGCTACAAGTGTGTAGCTACTATGAAGATGACCACCTCATTTAAAGTCCTGATAGAAGGTGACAATCCACCATGAACTCCAAAGATTTGGTTCTCGATCAGAGCTGACAAGCTGTTACATAAACCACAGACACTGAGACCTTGTCCTTCTACAGATCAGCAACCTCCCGTTCTACTACTAGACAACAGCTCTGCCAGGACAAAGAAGAAACCAGCAAACCTTGCTAAAGGCAGCAGTGCACTTCATTCACTCCACTGAGCAGCAATTGAATTGGACAGCAGTGCTGACAATACCTGAGGTAATCGAAAATGTCTGTGCAGTAGCGCCACACATTGGCTGACCCGTACTTGCGCAGGCATTCATCGTAGAAGCCGTAGACCTACAAGAAGCAGCAGCAGAAAGAGCCATGCACATGATGGAGTTAGGCCCTCCTGTGACAGAGTTGAGGCTTCCCCAGCACGCCCTCATGAATGTGACTCGCTAGTCCATCTATTGAGCCTCTCTCTGCGTGGGAGGCACATGCAAGGGGCCCATAAACGGGATCCGCAGCTCAATCGGAACAGCTTCATCAGCTTGGAGCAAGCTACCAGCCATCAAGTGCTCAACAAGTTCCCTCTGTTATGCAGCACAAGCGATGCGCCCACACACGCCGTACAGCCAAGAAGCCTCGGGCAGGGACAATTTTAGCAGCAGCGATTGTCTTCAACAGGGATGCATATCTTTCCCAAATTCACAACAAGGACTTGACTATAATCTGAAATGCTGGCAGCGCACCTGTGTGATCTGCCGGCTTTCATGGTTGCCCCGTATCAGAGTGATCCTGTCTGGATAGCGCACCTGGCGACGAAGATGAGGGAATCATCAGAAGAGAGCATCCCTCGCGCCGCTCTGTCGGTGTGCAGCTGCGGAGGCGCAGGAGCTGTGTTGGCAGTGCAGGATGCGTACTTTGAGGGCAAGGAGGAGGAGGAAGGTCTCGACAGAGTAGAAGCCGCGGTCGACGAAGTCCCCCATGAACAGGTAGCTGGTCTGGGGGCAGTCCCCGCCGACCTTGAACAGCTCCTTGAGGTCGTAAAACTGGCCGTGGATGTCCCCGCACAGCTGCAAGCGCGGCGGCCCCTCCAGGCACTGCGACTGTCAGAGGCCGAGCGCGGACGACGGCCGTGGCTGGCGGGGACTGGGCTGGCACGAGCCAAGCGGTGTGTGCGGTCACCGTGACGGGCGCGTCGACCCGCTGCACGTTGCTCTCCTCCACCAGGATCTCCATGGCCTTGAGGCACAGCACCTTCACCTCCGCCTCGGACAGCGGCTCGCACCGCTTCAGCTGCTCGATCTGCCGGTCGAGGTCGGACATGGCGCCGGCAGTCGGCAGAGTGCGGCGGCGGTCAGCGCGGCGGGCGGCGCGGCGCGCGGAGGCCCGAGGGCCGCCGCCGCGCCGCGGGGCGCATCGCCGAGGAGGCGGGGGGTTGGTCCCGGTGGGGGCGCGCTGGACGGAGAAACGGAGTGTGGCCGCTTCTCCCATCCTCTCCCACTTGGCGGCGCGCCGTTGCGCTGCGCCCCCTTAACCCCTTCACCCCCAATGCGATCAGCTCCTGCCAGCGGCAATCGACATCTATGGCTGTCTGGGTCCCTCGTTTCCACACGCTCCTTCAAAACATTGCCAATCTAGGCCACACTCGACGTGCAGATGTGTTTCCGGCTGAGATGGGCTTGCCAGCTGCATATCTGTCGCTCTTGCGACGACGAGTTTCGGCCTGTTTGCAGCGTGCTCAGGCTAGTGCCTTGCACCAGAAAGCTGGGCGAGCTCTAGTTGGTGGCAGAAGGGCTCCGTTTCTGGCATCTAGTACTCATGCATCGATTAGTGACCTTTATGTTTTGACCCGTGGTTATTGAGCGGGTCAATCTGCTGTAGGTGATGTAGATCTTTCGATGTGCTTGCCTTTGTACTAGGCCATTTGGCCTACATTTGTTTATACACGGGATTCCTTCCCTTGTGGCCTTTGTTTGTTTCAAATATACGATAATTCCCCTTTGTGCTGACTCGTGGTGACTGAGCGGGTCAGCTTAGCAGCAGGTGATGAGGAAGTGGCTCTCCCAATGGTGGCCCGCACGCCACCATTGGGAGAGCCACTTCTTCCCAATGGGGGCAAGGGCTGTGAAAGCCAGCCGCAAAGAACTGACAAAGAAATCGCTCGCCCATAAAATATAAGGGGCTAGCAAAGCCAGCCCAGAAAAGAATGGACAATATTCTGTTCCCGAGCCAAATCACGGCCCTTGCCCCCATTGGAAGAGCCACTTCTTCCATTCCTTTGGGCTGGCCTTTCCTAGCCACCAGTCAATCTGGCCGCGCTTTCTTTCTGTGGAGCAGCCGCAGGTCGGAGAGATTGACAAAGGTTCGAAGGGGCCAAATGACGGAGGAGCCCAGAGGTGTACAGTTGTCAATGTGCTTGCCTTTGTACTTGGCCACTCCATCACATAATACACGCTCCATCTTTCATGCGCACCGCGCGCCTTCTCTCTCTCTCTCTCTCTTTCGTGCTTGCCACTGTACTTGGCCACTCAGGCCCTCCATCACTCATGACGAACTCCTAAATTCCATCCGGCCGCCCTACTCTATTAATAGCCTTAAGTTGAATGGGCTTACCTTTCTGTACTTGCATATGCGTGCTGGCCGTGCTCTAGCTCTTAGTTCCTTGCTTTCTGCTCCATCCGGCTCCTTCAGACTTTGTTGATTCCTTTGGGCTGGCCTCTCACAGCCACCAGTCAATCTGGCCATGCTTCCTTCTAGCTCATATCCACTAGCTTTGGCTCGGGCTGGCTTATACAGCCCTTGCCCCCATTGGAGAGCCAATTCTCTAGCTGCAGCCTCTGTCTTTCGTCAAGGGGATTCTTTTCCTCTCAGAGCCATTGCCGCAAACCTCCGTTCTTTGGAGAAGAAGCAGCTCCTTCTGCTGGAGCTTTTTGCGTTAGCTTTTGCACAGTGCAGTGAAACAGTGCATTGGCTTGACGTGGCCTCCTTTTCGATTCACACGCACCACGCACCTTTAATCCGAAAAGAGCTGCTATCTCCCCCCGCCGGCCTCCCTTCCGCTGCATGTCTGCCGATCAGCTGCATATCTGTCGTTCTTGCGACGACGAGTTTCGGCCTGTTTGCAGCGTGCTCAGGCTAATGCTTTGCACCAGAAAGTCGGGCGAGCACTAGTTGGTGGCAGAAGGGCTTCATATCTGACATCTAGTATTCAGGCACCGATTAGTGACCTTTATGTTTTGACCCGAGGTAGCTGAGCGGATCAATTTGCTGTAAGCCATGTAGGTCTTTAGATGTGTTTGCCTTTGTGCTTGGCCATATGGCCTTCGTTTGTTTCAAATACACGAAATCTACTTCCCCACACTCGCAAGGAGAAGGAGCAGCGATTCCGAAGGGCTGTGCAAGCCAGCCCACACAGGTGAAACGTTGTGAGTGCGACATTCGAGCAGAGGGTGAAGATTTGCTATGAATAGGTTGCGATTACCCACTCGCCCTAAAACTTGATGGCCACTCAGGACCTCCTCCTACATGCACTCGTGGGCTCGATGCGTGACGGCGGCTCTCTGCAAAGTGAGTTGGATGATGCCTGTCATTATGAACGCTCAGAGACGTCATCACCATTGCACCTTAATTTCTGTAGGTGTACAACCCGACGGAGGACCAGATGCATTGGTCGATGTGGTTGTGACTAAGGCAGGGTCAGCGTTGACCTACATTGCTGGCTACCCAGCAGAAAGGGAAGGGCAGAAAAAGTTAACTGCTTTGACTACCTCCACTGCGATGACCTCCCACCAGCCGCCATCGACACCCTTGGTTGTATAGGTCTGTGGCTCAATACCCTGCTGGTAAAGCTGCACTTGGCCAGCAGGCTGGGCCCGCCTTGCCCTTCCTTTTAGGCTGCCCTTTCACAGCCATCGGCCCCCTTCTTGGGGAGGCTTCCTTCGCCTAGCCTGGCTCACAGCCCAATGAGCCGTGCTGCTACACGCTGACCAACCCATCCTATCCACAGCGCCCGTCCGCATTCTTGTAGTCAGTGCTGCCGCTGTGCGTCTGCCAAAAGCGACCCTGTATCTGGCATCGCACCTTTGGCGTATTTCCCACCAGCAACGCCCCAGCTTGATAGTAATTGATTGGGGTGAAGGATTGTCACCAAAAGTGTGGCTGGCAGAGAGGGCACCCGTGATGGGCACGCCAAGGCATGGAGGTAAAGACAAGGGCCTCAACTTGGCGCAGACAGAACCGTTTACTTATATAAGGGCGCCCAGGAGTGGCCGGTGCATAAGTGGGACAGATGGGGACAAGGACGCGGCAATGCCGCAAGAGGCAAGTGGGCCACAGTGGCCGTCCCAAGGAACAAAATCATGAAACTAGGCGGCAGGCCAAGGGCAGGCTGGGGCACAGTAGGGGTCTTGCGGGAGAAGTCGTCAAGGGAGCTGAAATAACCTCATGAATCAGGCCTCACTTCCATCACAATGTAGTGCCAATACTCAATAATGCCTCTTACATGACCTGATTCTTTGTGACTAGGCCTTGATGATGCAATAAGAGTATCAGTAATATGGCTGCCACGGGGGATCAAATGTCAGGCTCATCAACTGGAGCTCAATCTGCCAAAGTGATGTAACAGCACGGACATCCAACAGAGGGCTCCACGATGAGGTCAGGTCTGCAACCTGCATCAACTTGCCAGCCTTCTCCATCTTGACTACTCCACCTGCGCGTGAGCTGGCTGGCATGTAAGGTGATGGTGAGGCTCCTGCCTCCAAGTGCCTCTGCAATCGCTTATGCTGCTATGTGACCATCATCAAGGACACCGGCTCTGAGCCTTTAGCAGCCTTTTGATTGCACAAGGCATTTGCAAACGCTGCAACAAGCACCCCTTCTTCCTCACTCCTCCTCTGCTTTCCTGGTCCCAAGAGTGGGGATGTCCTCGTATTTCTTCTGCAACAGCAAGAGGACATCAAAGTGGATGCCATTCAGAGCAATTGACCATTGAAGCAAGGCTTGCAGGTCTATCCTCACTGTTGCAAGAGGCTACATAAAGTATTGTCCTCTGCTGCCAAAGAACCTTAGGAACACAGCAGAGGCAACACTTGCTCCTACTGACGGGAAAGACAATGCAGGGCTCCATGAGTCCTCTGCACAGAGCAAAAAACCTTTAACAGTGTGGATACCTTGGTCATATTGCAAACCATTGTGGCACAAGGCTAGAACTCACCCCCTTGTTACTCATGTCCCATAATTTATCCACTCCGTAATTCACCACCTGCAGATCTTAACAGTGTGTCAGCCCCATGCTGAGCACTTAAGCAACGGTTTGCATATGTCTGTGCTGGCGCAACTACTTTCCTACACTTGTTGCAGGCAGCCGTGCTTCTGTTGCCACCCTAATCAACCGCTTGATCGGCAGCGAGCTATACTCCGGTATGCAGACACCTAAGTAACAATGCAGGAGTTGACCACCAAGACTGCAAGCCATACTCGCAAAGACCCTCCTTCTGTGATTGGGCTTGGCACGCGCGGCTAACCAAGCAACCCAGTAACCCCTCCTTGATCCACGCCCAAAGGATGCACAGTAGTGGTCCCTCGCTACGGGACACGATCACCGAGCAGGATGAAGGCCTGCTGCTCTCACCCGCTCGCCAGCCAGCGCGCCCGCAAAGATGAACGCCACGTAGAGGGAGTTGCGGCGCATGAGCAGGCGGTAGGCGCCCTCCGCAACCGTCGCACCGGGCCTACTGCCAGACTCCATGACGACGGGCTGGTAGAGGTGGCCTAAGAAGCGGCGGCGGCGGCGGCGGCGGGTACGATGACGGGGGGGGAGGCGGGGAAGGCGGCGGCCGTCGGCCCGGCGCCCGTGAGGGCGGGGCGAGTGGGAGGAGAAAACCCCCGACAGAAGCTGCGGCTGACGGCGCAGAATGACTAAGTAAGAGGGGAAGCCTTGGCGACCTCTGAAGCAGCTCTTCCAAAAAAGAGAGAAGGCGCGCGGGGCGCATGAATTGAAAGGGAGGCCAATTCAAGCCAATACATTGTTCAGGCAGAGTCGAGTGGAGACTAAACAATGCTACATAATACGGAGACCTAATCTAAGGTACCTAAGATGACATTAGTACCCACGGGTGAGCACAAACAAATCTGACAAGCTAACTTGGGGAGCTGGAGCGCCGCCACGAAAGCCGGAGGCCTGACTTAGAGCGCGCCCTGCACGTTGATGAAGAGCCAATGCTTGCGAGCGCTGCAAACTAAGCGAGAGCCGCATTCTATAATATGCAACTAAGGCCTGCGGAATGCTGGAGTGGCCCAAGCTGCCCCCCCGACTTCGACGACGCGCATCAACCAGCCGGGCCAGATGCTGGATCAGGGAGGACCATTTCACAAAAAAGGGAAGCGGCTGCTGATATTCAAAAATCGGCTGTAAACTGCCAGCCAGATGCATACAGGTGTTCATGACGGAGCCAAAGGCTAGGCAGACAGGGCGCCCTCAATACCCCCGTGTCAGCAGTAGGAAGTCAGATGAGCTGAGGGGGGGAAGGCGCGCGGGGCGCATGAAATGAAATGGAGGCCAAGGAGGGGAGGAAGAGCAACCCCGCTGCGCAAACCGGAGGCTGCTGCAAGGGCGCGACCAGCCCGGCGATGCAAAGCAATCGCCTGGGACCGCTGTAGGGACATGGACAAGCGCATACGGTAGCAGGACACAAGACCCATCCATAGGCACCGGGCCACCGGGAAGGGCTGCACCCTGTTCCCGGCGCCGCTGGTCAGCTTGAGAGGCCAGCAGCGAATGTAACGAGGACCACCGACCCCCGTAACACCCGTGGATGTCCATGGCCAGGGGGTAAAAGGTATCACCCGCCGGGTGGTCCTTGTACTCGTTCAACTTCTTCTGTTCGGCCACCTTCACAGCATAGCCGGTCTCAGAAGTAATGGGGCCCTTCGCCCGGAAGCTGTCGGTTAGAACGACGTCCATGAGGAGCCGCTTGCCACCTCCCAGGGGGACGCCAACCAGATCGACACGCCTCGTCCGAGGGACCCCGTAAAAAAGGGGCGAGGACTGTGAAATGCGAGCCCTCAAAGAAGTGCCTCCAAGGCTGGGTATACGGTAGCCTGCGCCGCTCGAGCCAAGGAGCTCAAATGCGTAGATCACCCGCGGGAAGACGAGAGTTCTTCCCGCTCGCCATGACACGCACGGGGCGTTGGGCGCTCGGTGGCTCGAGCTCCTTAACCAGCTCTCAGTCAAGCCATTGTCCGCCGCTTCCATGGGGAGCCGGTGGACTTTCATGCAGCCGGGTCGCTAGCGCCGGTGTACAGCATGCGCTTGGCCGTCTAGCTGCAGAGGTCTGTGGCCCGCGCGCTGCACCCGAGTGCCGGAAGAGCCCTCGCCCCTAATCTCACTGGGCGAGCACTTTCTTCGCCGCTGCCTCTGGCTCTGGCCAGGGGACCCGCTTTCAGGAGCCAAGTTTCTCCGACCATTGGCTGCTTAGAAGGGCTTACTGAACGTTTGTAGCTGCTTGATTTCTTGTTGTGCTTGTTTTACTTAGTGCTTCCCCTGGCCCCTTCTCTTTTATGAGCTGGCATTTCCCAGCCCCTATCCTCAATGGGCGAGTCCTTTCAAAGAGAGAAGGCGCTCTCCAAAAGGGGGCAAAGAAAGAACACGGTCAAAAGGGAGCCGGAAAGCAGCGTCCGAGACGTCCATGACGGGCCAACTAAGTAGGAAGCCGCCAGACACAGCTATACCACCACTGGGCGATGGTTGTGACAGGCCAGCCCATGAAAGTAGAAGGAGAAATAATGTCATCCAGTGGGCGAGGGCTGTGAAAGGCCAAGGTCCCAAGATCCGAAAGCCGAAAAGGCACTCAAAGCACACAGCTAAGTACGAACCTACAGGAGGGGAGCCTAGTAACCCCGGGTTAGCAGCAGCAAGTCGGAGTAACTTGCAGCTGGAAAAGAGGCACTACGACGACCAAAGGGGCCAAATAGACAAAGATACAGAGAGAAGAAGCTCTTTCAAGGAAGAAGTGGCTCTCCCAATCCAGGGGACCCACTTCCAGGACCCTAGCCTCTCTGATTTGCGGCTGCTTAGCAGGGGTTACTGAGTAATTTGTAGCTGCTTTCTTTCTTTGTGTGCTTTGGTTTCTTAGCGCTTCCTCTGGCTTCCTCTGGCCCCCTTCTCGTTCTTTGTTCATTCTTTTTTGGGCTGGCTTGTCCAGCCCCTATCCTCAATGGGCGAGCCCTTTCTTCCTCTCCCAATGGGGGCAAGGGCTGTGAGTAGCCAGCCCAAAAAGAATTGACAAGGTTCGAAGGGGCCAGACTACGAAGGGGCCAGAAGCGCATCTCAAAACTGGGGTAGAATGAATCACTCTATAATAACGAGTGAGGAGCCTCAAACCCGACAGACCAGCTGGCGGAAACAATCCCCCTGACGAAAGCCAGAAGGAATTGCTCGCCCGTAGAGAAGATTGGCTGGCAAGCCAGAGGCAGCAGCGAGAGCACGGCCAGCACGCAGTTGCAAAGCGTGGGCCATGGACCGCTGAAGGGATATGGATTGGAAAGGATTGGACAAGCTCCTCCAACTGACTGGCAGGCTAGTGCCTTGCACCAGAAAGCTGGGCGAGCTCTAGTAGGTGGCAGAAGGGCTCCGTTCCTGGCATCTAGTATTCATGCATCGAGTAGTGACCTTTATGTTTTGACCCGTGGTTATTGAGCGGGTCAATCTGCTGTAGGTTATGTAGATTTTTATATGTGCTTGCCTTTGTACCTGGCCATTTGGCCTACATTTCTTTCTAATACACGATCTTTTCCAACTGACTGGCAGAGATCACAGCTGCTCCCAAAAGGGAGATTTCGTGTATTTGAAACAAACGAAGGCCAAGTGGCCAAGTACAAAGGCAAGCACATCTGAAGACCTACATCACCTCAAGCAGACTGACCCGAAGAAAAGGGGGCGAGGGCTGTCAATGAGAAGTGGCTGTCATAAGGCCAGCCCCAAATAGAATGGGCGAGGTCGACTGGGCAAAGACTGGGCAAAAGGTCTCGAGGATAATATCGTGGGAAATCTCGAGGGGGAAGCCCCGACACGGAAAGCGCCTTCTACAATGAGTGATTCTCCACTAACTCGTAGCTACTGAGTGGTCCATCCTCCACCGGACCTGACATCGCATCTTCAGGAAGAAAGTGCTCGTCCATTGAGAATTCAGGCCCCTCCGTCGTTGTGGCCCCTTCGACCCTCTGTCAAGTCCTCTTCTTCGGGCTGGCTTTTCACATTTTGTCCATTCTTTTTTGGCTGGCTTCTGCCAGCCCCTCTCTTCTATGGGCGAGCTTTTTCTTCTTTTTTTTTTTTTTTTCACAGCCCTTGCCCCCATTGGGAGAGCCGCTACTTTCTACAGTCGCAGGGAGTCGCAGCGCTGTCCCAACACCTCGCGCGCGACACGCCTCTCGCCACGTAGTCCTCCGCTGGCCTCGAAAGGGGCCCCCCGCTTCTCGAAGAAGGGCTCGCCCATTGAGAATATGGGCTGGAACAGCCAGCCCAAAAAAGAATGAACAGAGTACAAGAAGAGGGGGGGGGGGGAAGCCAGGCGAAGTCAGATAAGCCNCGCGGTGGCCATGGCGCCGCCGCCGCCCCGGCCGCCGCGGCGCGCTGCCCCGCCGCTTGGTGCTTGGCGGCGCCGGCCTCCGCTGCCTGGCCCAGGCATCCGGCAGGTGCGCTCGCCGCGATCATGCAGCATCCGTCCCAGCGCTCGCATCACTCTGCTCAGCTGCATCCAGCTTGCCTCGGCTCGTCGATTAGGCTGTGCCATGGCAGCCGTCCACTTTCCGCTACCGCCTCTGTGTGGTGCTCAAGCCTTAGCTGGTGTTTGCAGCCAAGCGTAGAGGCGTGCCCGGAGGTGCCATTAAGCCGGCTGCCACAAGAACGCTGCAGACTGTTGCGGAGCTACGACCGAGCGTCCAGCAGGGAAAGCACCCCGACAGCACCGATGACAAGCGCGGATTGTCGCCAGGTAGTAGCCGAAGCTTCCTGTTTCCGCATTTGTCTTGAACTGCTGTTTTGCTTCATGCCAGGATCACATACCACAGATAGCATGTGCCTCGAATAGAGATATGAGCAACTGGGAGCAGAACACCTGCACTGAGGCGCGAGGAAATCACCAACTCTGGATGCTACTGGCTTGTGGTGCGATGAAGCAGCAGAAGCACGAGACAGCTCACTTCTGAGCTGGCAAACGACAGCTGCCAGTGTCCTTGCTGCTGCAGTCGTGGCAGCTGGTACTGCGCAGGCTGCTCATGCCACTGACGCTCTTAAAATCTGCAAGTGCCTCTTTCAGAACTGCAGGTGCAAGTCCTGTCCTCGATTACGCTTAGGCTTCTAGATTGTCATTGCCCTCCAGATGAGTGCTTTTGATCCTGGACATACACAAGCTCCGTCATTGTATTCACTCACGAGCTAAGCATCTGAGAGGCTTGCACTCTTAGTAGGACGTCGTTGAGCACGTCATGTGTGCTCCTTGCCATGCTTCGTCTCAGTATGCACCCGAAGAGACTTTGCCAGCGCTTCACAGTTGGCTCCTTGTCGTCCACTGCACATTTGCTCTGGTTGCTCCAGGGTGGAGCTTGCAAAGTGCGTCGCTGATCCAAAGTGTGCTGCAAATTTGACATGCTTGCAAACTTGCAACAACCGACCAGATGAGACAGAGTGTCAGGTTTGTTATTATCTTCGCTAATTTGTGCAAAATTTGTGAGGTCACCTCCTGCTTTTCCTAGCTCACTATGGAAGTACTCTACTTGGTGAGCCTGGAATTGCCTCCTTGTGACTGCACCTCTGCATTTGTCTGACATACATTCTGGCTTCACACCCTGCCTTGCAGATTGGTTGTGGAGATCTCTTTGAGAATGCTGTTGTAGACGAGTTCAATAAGTGTGCTGTTTCTGATAAGGGCTGTGTACCCCAAAAGCCGGACACTGGGCAATACCCCGTGCCTGCACCACAGGCCCTTGTCCAGAAATTTGATCCCCACCAATTTTACGGGTCTTGGTACATCAGCAGCGGACTGAATCAAACCTTTGACACTTTTGACTGTCAGTTCCACCAATTTACTCCGATACCTGGCGGATTTCAAGGTAGAAGCATCTTTGCAGCATGTCATGACTGTCCAGAGAATCATTGTCAGCTGCTTTGCAGACTGGGCAGTGCTGCCACTTCACTGTTTCCTTGTTGACCAAGTAAGGTATTTATAAGCAACTCTGCTATGGCTGAGGAGCAACTTAGCTCCTCGGTTCCTGGTGTCTGAGACCCCATAGAGTTGCACGGATAAGATGTGCCTTGACTATCTGAATCAGCATTCTTTGCGCTTGTGTGTGTCGACCTCTATCTGAGCCATTGCAGATGTCAAAAGGCTTACCTGTTGCAGCTACTTTGATTTGCAGCCAAGCTTCAGTGGCGAATAAGCACTCCTGACGGGGGGTTTTTCACCAGGACAGCAGATCAGAGATTCTTACAGGACGAGAAGCAGCCTGGCATCCTTTACAATCACGGCAATGAGTTTCTTCATTACCAGGATGACTGGTACTTCTCACATGCTGCAACATGTTCTTCATGAGCTTGCAAAAGCCTGTTGCATTTGCTACCTAGACTAGGTAGATTTCATAAGCTAGACATGGCTTTTGCAGGTTCATACTAGGCGCAAAGACGGAAGGAAATCTAGATGACTATATACTTGTCTACTACAAGGGCAAGAATGATGCATGGGATGGTTATGGGGGAGCTGTTCTATATACCCGTACTCGCTCAGTTCCACAAAGTATTGTTCCTGAGGTGACAGAGGCATGTAGGAAGGCTGGGTTGGACTATGCAATGTTCACTCCCACTGACAACACGTGTCCCCCAGAGCTGCCATTGGTGGAGAGAGTTGAGCAGAAGGTTTGCTTCCCACATCTTTGTCACTCCAGTGTCATATTTGCAGACTTGCTTGTCTGCTTCAGTAATTTTATCAGGACATGTCTATTATCTGCGGTCGGAGTTCCACGAAGCATGTATCTGATCAAATAAGATCCTCTTTTGTTCTCACTGGCCCTCTTTCTTGAGGCTGTGGCAATCTGCCTTGGCAGGTGGAGAAGGAGGTTGAGAAAGATGAGAAGGTGGTGGAGAACCTCTTTGTTAGCCTGAAGAACGGGGTTGCTGAAGTAGGAAAGAAAGGGTTGATGGCAGTGCAGAACCTGGTCAGGAACGAGGAAGAGGATTTGAAGAAGGACGAGAGGCTTCTCCAAGAGCTTGGAGAGGAAGAGAGACAAATATTGAAGGATCTGCGAATGGGTGTGAGAGACATTGAGGCCCTGTTTTCAAAGCCATTGTCTGTTCGAAAGCTTCGATGACAAGCCTTCATCCTAACATCGTTTTCTTTTGCCCCACAGCAATGCATGCAAAAGGGCAGCTGTCAGGGTGTACTGCTCGCTTGCAGTCCAAGGCTTGCTTGCAGTCCCAGTAACCTGTTCTTGACACAATTCATTCGCCAATCAACACCTAGCACTCTGTTTCACAACCTCTAGACTGAAAACTGTCCTGTGCTGCGCGCTCTTGCACCTGACCTGTGTTGTACACGGCTCGCTCAGCATCTGTGTCTCTCCAGTCTTGCTCCTCCACTGAGCGTCCTCCAGGTCCAGCAGATCGGCCTCGTTGAGGCGGTGGCCCTCGTTGAGACGGCGGCCCAGCAGAGCGACCTCGTCGCAGTGACTCAGACGCAGATGTACTCATGGTGGTAGACAGACTTGGATCTCAGACAGACAGTCAGACAGCACAGGCTCCGCCCTCACCCAAGGTGGGTGGCAGCCTGGCTAGGGCGCACGGGCGCACCGCGTGGCCTCAGATGTGGAGAGTGAGCACGACGGGTGCCCGAGGCCTCCCTTATCCAGGGGAGACTCTCAGGGCCCAATAGACGGGCGGGATGGTCACCCACCCCGACCCGCCGATTCAACATATTACAATATTCAACATAGACAACTGCCTCCACATGCTGTAATGGTAAACAGTACTCGAGTTTGGAAGTTGGGTCAGCAATTTCTCCAGCAGATTGCAAGTCAGACTTGTCATGTTGCTCTGAAGCGATTCCACCAGTCATGGCAAGCTGTATGGAGCAACTGGTCATTTCTGAAAGTGATAGCGTAGAGCTTACTTCGAGTGCTTTGCATTTTCGAGTTGTGACTTCACTTTGATGCTGTCCATGATTCTGGGTTGGCCACTCACAGCCATCGAGTCCTTCTAGAGCATACTTCCGCGCGCGAGACTCATCTCTGTTCAGTATATTTTGAGTGCACATCACCCAGGCGGTGCATAGCCCCCTTGAGGAGCTCCACCTGTGCATAAGGTGAATCATTCATGTTGCGGTGTGGCTGTGTAAAGCCAGCCAACAAGAAGTGGACAAGTATTTAAGAATAGTCTCTGTGGACCCAGGATATTACTGTGCCGCAGTGCCACGCATCCAAGCAAGCGGCTGTACGAAATGTTCACAAAACAAAACGATTCATTACCATCAGCGGTATGTCGACGATTACATTCACCTCCAACTTTGCTGCAGAGATTCCCCACCACGCAAAATACGACGGCCGTTCGACGCACAAGTGTCTGCTCCCGGCGGGGCTCGAACCCGCGACCGCTGGCTGGCTCCGGCACGGTGCCCCATAAGACCAACGCTCTAACCAAACTGAGCTACGGGAGCTGAAAGCAGCATTCGTGCCGACAACAGCTGCACTTGCTGCTGTCACAGTATATATAAATCAAGGAGAGACAACTTGCATTGCATGAGAAGGACCAATGACCAGCCGATGAACGACTTCATAAGACTAGAAAGAAGAAAGAAAAAGTACAAAGCTAGGCCCGCCAAAACTGCCAATCGACCCCCCCAGCGAGCTGCGAGGGACAGCGCCAATGGCAGGCTTACCGACTTCTTTGGCTCAGCTTTTGTAAGGCTTGTAATGGCCTCCCCTTGCGTTTCCATGCGCACCGCGCGCCTTCTCTCTTTGGCTCAGCTTTCTGCGGACCTCGGTCGCATTTACTGGCCTCTTACAGCTACCGCCTACTTCGACAAGCTACTTCTTTGGACCTTTTATATTGTCTTGCCCTTCTTGCACGACCTTTTGCCTGACCACTGTTTTGGCTGCATCTCCTGACTAGAGGTTAATGAGCGTTCCCTGGCTGATGTCTTAGTCCGAGTCCTTCGCACTCCGGCTCCTTCAGACCTTGTCCATTCCTTTGAGCTGGCCTTTCTCAGCCACCAGTCAATCTGACCGCGCTTTCTTTGGCTTGTTTTGACCTTCCTTCCTATTATGCGCACCGTGCCCCTTTCCTCTCTCTTTTGACGTGGCCTTTCGCAGCCTTGTCATCCGCAGCCTTCTGCAGCTCTCAGCCATGTAGAAGACCTGCTGCATGTCTTGGATTTATGCTTTCTCCTTTGATTTCATCGCGCCCTTTTGCAGAGAAGAATTTCGTGTATTTGGAAACAAATGTAGGCCAAATTGCCAAGTACAAAGGCAAGCACATCTAAAATCTACATAAACCATAGCAGATTGACCCGCTCAGTTAACACGGGTCAAAAGATAAAGGTCACCAGTTGATGCATGAATACTAGATGCCAGAAACGAAGCCCTTCTGCCACCAACTAGAGCTCGCCCAGCTTTCTGGTGCAAGGCACTAGCCTGAGCACGCTGCAAACAGGCCGTAACTTTGCAGAGGTGCTTTTATTCTGGACACTTTCACAGGCCTCGCCACCTTCGCGAGAGCTGCTTCTTTGCGCTTTCTGGCCCCTTGGAACCTTGTCCAATCATTTGGGCTGGCCTTCACCGCCCTCGCCCGCTCTGGAAGAGCATACCCTTTACGGAACGAAGTGGTCTTCCCTCCTGCATCGCCTGGCACTGCATGTTGATGCCCGGGGACGTAGTCGGGCGGGTAGCTTAGGCCATTCTAGCGTTCTCCAAGCCATCGTTGCATGCTATAGGATGCGGCTATCTTTGAGTTTGCAGCGCTCCCAGGCACTCGCGATTCACCAGCGTGCTGGTCGTGCATTAGCCTAGGCTACTGGCTTCCGTGGTGGTATAGCTTGTCAGATATGCATGTGCTCACTCGGAAATATTTAGTGTCCCCATTGGCCAGATCATTACCCAGTTAACAAGACATTTGTAAGGCTGGAATTGGCCTCCCTTTCAATTTCATGCGCACCGCGCACCTTCTCTCTTCTGTGAGACGTTCATCCTTTGTGAGCTGGCTTTTCAAAGCCCTCGCCACCCTTTTGAAAGAGCAACTTCTCCGAGGGCAGGCAGCTTTCGAGCAGCCGCGCTTAAACTTTACGTGCAGCTATTTGCTGCTGCACGTCCCACCGGGCCTCTCCTTGCTGGACCGGGCTCAAATGCAGCAGCCACCTACACATTCTCGTGTCAGCTACAATCTGTTGCTACAATCCTTAGTCACAGTAGTTCGTCGCATATTCTGATCCTCATTTTACATCTGCACTCCTCTAACTTGTCAATAGACTGTAGGCATACAAAGTAGTCTAAAAGGTCAATACGCCTCTGCAAATTTCAGCCAGGCAGTGCCCTGCGCCTTTCCCGCCTGGCTGGTGAAGAAATGAAGCACGTTAACCTGGATGACATCACTGTAGCATAGGTCTCAAGGTGGACGCCATCTGAAGCATGACGATGATTGACCTAAACTGCCCAGGGCACTTGTTGTGGTGCCTCGGCAAACGTATTCGTTCTCGGCGTTGGTGTTGACTCGTCAGTTTTGCAGTTGCCTCGCCTGGAAGGAGCGGTTCTAAGCACGCTGGATTGATAAAAGACAAGGAACCTCCACCAAAGAGAGGAATGCTCCGTGGCCAGCTGAGTAGTATACACAGCATGAGTCAAGGCGCTCTTGAATTTAATGTGGTGTGTTAGCTGAGAGAGGCCAGCTCACAAGAAGGAGACAGAGTTGGGCAAGCAGCACAAGCAGACGGGGCTCATCGAGAAAGAGCGTGCTTGTGATTCTAATCCTAGTATCTACGTGGAATTCTGGCCAGGAGGACGCAGAGAAGTTCTTGAGTTAGGAGATCATGCAATGAGCTAGTGGAGTGATGGAGACGCAGGGAAGGAGGGCAGAGGAGCAGATATTCAGCAGCCGCATTACAGACGTTCAATCAGGAGAATGCAGAAAGTGTTATTCCACGAGGGGCGGTGGCTGTGGATAGGCATCCCAGAATCTGAAACTACAAGAGCTAGCTTCAAGAGTGAGGAGTCGACAGCCGGAAGGTGAGGTGCAAGCGGTGCAGGGGTTTGGAGAAAGCGGCTCCAACATTCGATTGCGGCTGTGGAGGCCAGCCGAGAGGAGCTTCTGAGTGCAGCTATGTCACGGAGCCGCAGGCTGGGCAGCTCAGGGCCCTCAGTGCGGCCGTGCCCGGAATACCGCCTCAGGCTAAGGCAGGGGGATGGCAACTGCTTTGAGGCTGCTACCTTTTCCAACTTGCAGCTGCGGACCAGGAGTTAGTGAGCAGCCAACTTTTGCGTCTTCGGTTCTTGCATGGTATACCCTTGTCGACTTACTAAGACCTTGTTCGTCTATTGTGGGCTGGCTTTTCACAGCCCTCGCCCCCTTCTTGAAAGACTGAGCTGTTTCTCTCAATACGGCGTGTCAGCATAAGAAAGCATGACTAAATGCTCCCCAGGACGGGCTGTGGAAGGCCTTCCTAGGATGAAAGTGCTCGCCCATTGAGAATAGGGGCTGGAAAAGCCAGCCCAAAAAAGAATAACAGAGTACGAGAAGGGGGCCTTCCCAGGGGACCCACTTCCAGGACCCTAGCCTCTCTGATTTGCGGCTGCTTAGCAGGGGTTACTGAGTAATTTGTAGCTGCTTTCTTTCTTTGTGTGCTTTGGTTTCTTAGCGCTTCCTCTGGCTTCCTCTGGCCCCCTTCTCGTTCTTTGTTCATTCTTTTTTGGGCTGGCTTGTCCAGCCCCTATCCTCAATGGGCGAGCCCTTTCCTTCCTAGGCTGTCTATGTCCCTGCAGCGCTCCCAAGCGCTTGCTTTGCACCGCCGCGCTGGTCGCGCCCTTGCAGCAGCCTCTGGCTTGCGCAGCGGGGTTGCTCTTCCTCCCCTCAGCTCATCTGACTTCTTACTGCTGACACGGGGGTATTGAGGGCGCCCTGTCTGCCTAGCCTTTGGCTCCGTCATGAACACCTGTATGCATCTGGCTGGCATTTCACAGCCGATTCTTTCATATCAGCAGCCGCTTTCTCTAGGAGGCGTTTGACATTGTCCACCGGGCCGGAAAGAAAGCGCTGCCAAATTGACTGGTGGCTGTGAGAGGGCAGCCCAAAGGAATGGACAAGGTCTGACAGCGCAGGCCACGCAGCTACTCAAGGGACATTTGCAAACGGGACGCAATAGGATATCACATGAGGAAAAGGGGAAGATCAGGCAATCGGTAGCGCAAGCCAGGAACTGAAAGCTCTTGCAAGCTCAGGGGCTGATAACAAGCTGGGCGGCAGCCCGAGGCAGGCAGCGGAAGGCGCGTGCGCGCAGACGAGAAGCTCTCTGTCATTCCGACAGACGGCACGAGGGGCCAGAAGGCGCGCGGTGCGCATGAGGTGCAAGCTCATCCAAAGGGGGCGGAGAGCTGTGAAAGGCCAGCCCGGAAATCGAAGCCCGAACAGTGTGGACAAGGTCCGAAGAAGGGGCCGGAAAGCGCCGAAACGCACAAGAGAGCCGCAGGAGGCCAAGCCTTGCAGAAGGAAGAAAGTGCTCGCCCATTGAGAATAGGGGCTGGAAAAGCCAGCCCAACAAGAAGGGCCTTGCCATCGGCCCCCTGTTGGGTCGAGCAAGCGGGCAATGTGAGTGCAAAGCACAGACAGGGCCAGGGGAGAGCGAAGCGGAGGGGTTTGGTGGGGCCAAAGGAAGCTGGAGGGGGGGCGCGGGCGACGCGGCGCTGCGCGGGGCCGCGGGGGGGGGGGGCGCGCATCTGAACGGCCAATGGGAGCGCAGCCNTGTGGCTGCGCCGCCCGCCGCCACCTGCCTGCTGGCCAAACAGCCCGCGCCCGCCCGGCGGGGCGCCTCCCTCGCCCCCCGCCGGCACCTCGCCCTCTCCCGGAGCCGAGTGACCATGAGGTTCGCGTTGCCCCCACCCCTCTCCTCCCACTCCCACCGACCGAGCCCCGTACCTCCGGCATTGTCGCCAGCTTCGTTCTGCAGCTCCACAATGCGCAGTTGGAGACCCTCATGCAGCCCTCAGAGCCTTGCCGGCGAGGTAGTGTCGGCAACTGCCGCTGGTTTGCCTCGCATTGCATCGGCACCGACTGCCGGGGGCCAGCCATCTGTAGCCGTCCTACTGACGATGCTGCCTGCGCCACTCGGCGCTCTGTACCGGTTTGGCTCGGTCGCAGCGCTGGTGGCAAGCAGGACATGTGGACAGCGGCGACCTCAGCAGCTGTGGCGGCGAGCTTGGCTGTCCCTGGCCTCGCCGAGGCCGCAGTCCAGCCGGGCGTGTCCCCGTCCCTTCAGAACTTACTCCTCAGCGTGCTCGCCGGAGGCGTTGTGCTCACTGCCATCGGCGTCGCCGTTGCTGGCGTCTCCGTTTTTGATCCCGTGAAGAGAAAGTGAGTGTAGGACACTCCATCCATTGAACTCGTATTATGAATCTCTCCCTTGAATGTAGTGCTCAACGCTACTCCCTCTCCTGCTTGTCGCATTTGTGGTGGGAGGAGCCCAATGAGGGCTGGGAAGAGGGTGGGCTTTGGTTTGTGGAGAAGTTCTGCAATCTGCACGACATCTTGCCGTCTGCAGATTACGTCACACTAGAATGCAGCAGGGCTTGGTGTCATCAAGGCAGCAGGCGGATGGCTGGGTTTAGCCTCGGCAGTTGCAGCTTGAATGCTCCGCGCAGGGAGGACCCTTTGCTGAATCTGAGGGTTGAACAGATCAAGGGCCTGCAGGATGTCGGTTTTCTTTCCACTGTGATGGTGTGGTAGGCTGCATGTAGGGCCCCTTACCATGCAGTGAAGGTAAGAGCAGGTGAGGCAGGCAATGTAGAGTTAGGGCTGGTGTGATGACGGGTCGTTGAGACATGGCCTGAAGCAGAGAGCCTATCTTTGATCACAGGTCGTCTTGAAGTCTGGTGCACTCACAACCGGCTCTAGGGCCCAAGAGCTATCACCTGAACCATGAATTAGCTGGAGTGGAGGACCAATTAAGGACAAATTGCAGTGCAGGGCACCGGAGTATATGAATGTAGTGCAGTTAGCTTACTTGTGTTGTATTTGAGCTCAAGCTAAGCTCAAGCTGACTGAGCTTGCAATGGATCCGTGTGCAAGCGCACAAGTTTTTCCCACTGCTCTGATGGTAGACACGTGCAACTACATCGTCATTCACTTACCAGCAAGCCTTGTCTACTTGTTGTATGACCCAAGCTGCTTGTATATGCAGTATTTAAAGGTAAAACAATGGTGATTTACTTTAATACAGGTGTGTGGGCTCAGATATATAGGACAAGTAGTCAGCTTTCAATGCTACTTGAAAGCGCCTCTGCAGAAAGGGAACAATCATCATTCATGCGTGAAGTGTCAGGACACCTACTTCTTAGGGCTTGACTTATGTGGCTTCCAAGTACTTAAGCACACCTTCGTTGCCAGCCATGATCTGTCTTCGGCAGTAAAGTCGTCCTTATCTCTTCCACAATGCAGCACAGTGCAGATGAAACTCAAGGGCTCCGTGGGCA
Organism: Spirogloea muscicola; assembly: GCA_009602725.1. NCBI lineage: Eukaryota > Viridiplantae > Streptophyta > Zygnematophyceae > Spirogloeales > Spirogloeaceae > Spirogloea > Spirogloea muscicola. Next base: position 819,799 of record WELB01000037.1, read on the forward strand.
CTCTTGAATTTCTGGAGTATGAAAGTTACAGTGCCAAACAAAAAGCCATGGCCTAGTCTATTTCCGAGAGGAATGCGTGGACTTGATGCTCTGCCAGTCACCCATGGTGAATAAGAAGGGTTGCCCTGTATAGGATGGAGAGGTAAAAACCAACACAGACCAGCAAAAGTACGTCGTCCAAGAGGCCCACAATTCCAAGAGCAACTGCACGAGTGCGTAACAAAATTGACTCAGGTGATCAAGCCAAGTGATAATCATCTGCTACATGGTGGCACATGAGCCAGAGCTTGAACATCTGAGCTAGGCCCCGGATTGTAACAGGGCCAACAAGAGAACTAAGGGTCGCGGACAATACGCGTCGACTGGTTAAGTACAGATGGAACACGATACCCTTTTGCTGTGATGATACAAGTGCAGAGACCTCAGAAGACAGCTTCAAGGGTGGTGGCGCTGGATGAAGATAGATACAACTGGATGGACATCAGATACAACTGTGGTCCTCACCTTCTGGTATGATGTCGAATGGGGACAATACATAGCAGACCATGAGGAGAAGCTGAACAGATCAGCCAGAAGAGAGCCCGTTGTGAGCAGGTAAGTATGTCTTCTGTCAATGACATGTAGATTGCACCTTTGCTTTGTGCACTCTGACCGGCAACATAAGCAGAAAGTGCGCTGCATATCTATGTGCATGCTTCATGGCTGATGTGTTGACCAAATTGTAGAAGGCCCCTGCCCGTCAAAGAGCATGCTCAAAGTGGTGGCTGGCTACTTACACAGAAGAGGATGCGAGCATTGTGCAGAAGTCTGATGGCTCGCTGCGGATCTGTCAACTCCCAAGCCATCCGTCGAAGCAGCAGCGGCATGTCTTGTAGCCTCTGCTTCCAGTGCAAGCACAAGTCAGCCCAAGTGCAACTGCCAAGCATGAAGGAGGTCAACCAATGGGGGCCAGTGGTCCAGAATCACCAACTCTCAACAACTACAGTCAACACTCAGAGATGCTTTACAGCAGAGCAGCATGTGCCTGTGGTTACGTCAGTTCCTATCCCGGGACAGCCAACAGCAATTCGCACTTAGCACTGTGAGAGCTTCACAGGGTCAAAAACACAAGTTCAATGCAAGGGGCCACAAGGGTACCTGTACAAAGCTGACAGGCCCTGGCCCAAACAGCCGGTTGTACTTGGCAACATCGCGCAGAACGCGCTCCCTTGTCTGGTCATCAGCTTGCCAAGCTGGCGAGCTTGAAGGAATGAGCAGCGTGATTTGGCGGCGGCAGATGGGGCATCGGCACGGGCTCAACACCGTGTTGCTGAATTGCCAGACCCGCAGGATGCAGTGCCCTGAACCATATGCGAAGCACTACCCAGTGAGTGACATTGAGGTATCTTCTTAAGAGTTCAAGCTGGCTAACTGCCTGTACTCTGTGAAGCACCAAGGATGGTACTTGTGGCTACACGAAGTTAAGCATGCTGCTGCCAAGTCATCAAAGACAAGAACAGTGTTGAAACAATCCCAAAAGCGGAAGCTAAGCATTGTTTCCTCACCGCAGTACCAGTGGCTGCAATTTGCTTGGCAGGGCAGCACAAAGCGCTCGTGACATACGGAGCACACATCATTGTCTGGGGGCGCATCTGCATCACCGCCGAGCCTCATGATTCCCATGCCACGGCTCTCATGTGGAGGAGGTGCGCCGGGTTCCACCGGGTGAACTGGTGTCGTTCCCCGTACTCTGCTCCAGAGCCCGCCTACCAGGTTGCTCAGCGTGGAGAAGCCATGGCGGACGATGTGCAGCGGCAGTCTGCCCAGCAGCATTCAGCAACCGTCAGACAGCAGTCTCAGCGCGCAGGTAAGCTCTGAACGAAGAAACCACGAATGGCAGAGCGAGCAACTAAGAGACTGGAGCAGAGGAGAAGGCGCCCATGCCGACAAGCACGGGGGCTTGCGATGCCTCGGTAATGCAGGGGCAAGGTGACGAGGGCCTAGAGGCAGGTGTAGTCGGTAGCTCATGGGCATTGGACTGACGGGGAGTTGAGAGGAGGGAGGTCAGGCGGGAAGGGGCACCCAAGGGAGGAGCGGTAGAGGATGATGATGGGCGCAGCTGCCAAGATGGCCGCATACACCACCTCGTCGCCCACACCCTGCACCAGCGGCATGACAGGGTCCCGCCCGCTGTCCTTCCTGCTCTCCTGGAGACCACCGCTCCCTCCAGCCGCCTCCCAGCGGTCCCCTCCCCGCCGGGGCTGGGCTCAGCAGCGGCAGCGCGGCTCGGTGGCCTGCCAGCATATGCGCGCCCCACGAAAGAGGGGCTGTCAGGAAAGAGGGCCTTCTGCCTCCTGGGGCCCCGCCGGGCACGGCAGTGCCACTGGTGGAGCGCAGCCGGCGAGGGAGAAGGCGGTGGGGCGAGGCGGGCACGCACCCACTTGAGGAGGCCGAGGAGGACGAGGAAGAGGGCGAGCAGTGCGGGGTAGAGGTCGGGCATGGCCAGCGCCTGCATGGCGCCGCCGCCGCCGCCGGTGCCGTCGCGCCCAGCGCCATCGCCGCCGTCGCCGCCGCGGTCGCCGGAGCCGCCGGCAGCCTTGGCGGAGGAGGAGGCGCTACCGGCGGGGGGAGGGCGCCTGGCGGGCGCCATGGCGTCCTGGGGGGAACAAAAGGGGAAAGCGGCTGCTGATATTAAAAAATCGGCTGTAAACTGCAGGTGTTCATGAAACGCGGGGAACGCGGGCACCCCCGCCTGGCTTGTCACTGCGCGTGCCTGTGTACTGGGGCCACTGAGGCTCGCCATCACACGATAAACATTCCCCACCTGGGGGACGGGGAATCTGCACCGTGGCTACTACAGGGGCGCAGCGGTCCTCTCTCAATTCCTTCCGGCTGCTAGTCAGTCATTCCGACCTGCTCTGCTGACTAGAGGTGGTATGAGGTCAATGGGCGCCGATGGTGTTAGACACCCTTTTCCTATCCCTCCAGTGGTCCTTGGCCCACGCCTTGCATCTGCGTGCTGGCCGTGCTTCAGCTGCAGTGTCTGGCTTTCGTCAAGGCACTGCAATCCGCCGGAAATGAGCGCGAAACACGCCGAGCACCCTGCCGATGATGAGTTCGTGGCGCTGGCCGTGAACGTACACGGGGCATTTGGCAGTCAGTGGCTGGTCCTCCTGCAGCGGCTTGCACGGTGGGCCAATGCTCGTCAGGTGAGACAGCAAGGTGAGCTGCCCTGGTTCAATGCCGCCTGGTCGCTTGCCCAGGTGCTCCGCATGCGGCTGTCAGTCTCGTTCCAACGTCCCCAGGCTCATGCAGTGCACTTGCGTGCAGGCCTCGCTTTGGCTGCTACTTGCGGGTCTCGTTGGAGGACCTCTTTTCCAGCTGCAAGTTACTCCGACCTGCTGGCTCGGGGTTACCAAGCTCCCATTCGCTGTAGTCGCTTGCAAAGCTGTGTGGTCTTGGTGCGTTTCGGCCATTTGAACCTTGCTCTCTCCTTCTGGGCTGGCTTTGCCTCCATCGTCCCGTGGGGCACCCTCTCACCCCCGCATTCTCGCCCCCTCCCTTGTGTGTGTTGTGGCAATGCACGCCAGATCCTCCGACCTCTGGGAGCCCGAAAAAGGACTACACTACAAAGCACCTCTAGTGCTTTAGGGTTTACGGTTTAGGGGTTTAGGGGTTTAGGGTTCAGCACCTCTGGTGCTTTGTATCGGCTTTGGATATTGTCCAATCTTTTTGGGCTGGCTGTGCCAGCCCCTCTTCTTATCAGGCGACGCAGTTTCTTTCTGCTGCCCGCGCGGAACTGGAGTCTGTATCGAGTGATGAAAAGGAAAAGATCGTGTATTAGAAAGAAATGTAGGCCAAATGGCCAGGTACAAAGGCAAGCACATCTAAAAATCTACATAACCTACAGCAGATTGACCCGCTCAATAACCACGGGTCAAAACATAAAGGTCACTACTCGATGCATGAATACTAGATGCCAGGAACGGAGCCCTTCTGCCACCTACTAGAGCTCGCCCAGCTTTCTGGTGCAAGGCACTAGCCTGAGCACGCTG
>WELB01000037.1:841640-854408 GCA_009602725.1 Spirogloea muscicola
GCGCCGCCCGGCGGCTCCCGCCCGTGCGCCCCGCCGCCCGTCGCCCAGGTGCCTCTCGTCGCCACCCCCCGCCGCGGGCTTGGGGGCTCGTCTGGGGCCGGGCTCGGTCCGTCGTCTGGCTGAGGAGCGGCCGCGAGCCCGCCAGAAGGCGGACCGCCTGTGGAAGCCACTTCCGGGCCGCCTCCTGCGCACCAAGCGACTCGCGCCGAGCTCCTGGGCATGCGTAGCAGCTCCTTTGCCCAGCTGTCCCCCCCCCCTCCCCCCCCCCTCCTGCCGGGGAGCGGGGCAGCCGGGCGCCAAGTGCCTCGATCGCAGGCTGCTCTCCTCTCCACTGCAACTCGCGGCTGCTTAGCTCCCTGCTACTTGGGATGGATTGGCCCCGATGCACCTGCTCAACGAGTGTCAGAGCTGGGCTGCCTGCCTGCAGGCGGTGAGGCGGAGATGCGGAGCAGCTCCCGGGAGGACTGGCGGAGCTGAGCCAGACGACGGCGACGATGGCACTCCCGGCGGCAAGCCCGGCCACGTGGCGGCTGGCCAACGTGGTGCCCATGAACCTGGTCGAGGACATCTACCGCTGCAGCTTCAAGCTGCAGACGGGTGTCACTCTCAAGTACATGGTAGGAGCTGCCACTCCTGCATCAATCATGGGGTTGCCGGGGTCCGACCGGTGGAGCCTGCCGAGGGTCTCGAGAGTCTCGCATGACCAGGTTGCGCCAGCATGATCGTGCTCTGCTCACGATGAGTCCGATCGACATCTCAGCTGCAACAGCTCCGTGCCCTGCCCTGAACAGCCACGCTGTGCCAATGCAGATGGACTTTGGGTCCCACCCAACCGAGCAGAACCTGCTCTCTGCAGCTCAGTTCCTGCACAAGGAGCTGCCCGTGAGGTTGGCACACCGTGTCAAGGAGCTTGAGAATCTGCCTCACGGCCTTTCGACGAGAGCTCCTGTTCTGAAGGTACCCTTGTGCATTTCCGAGATGCTCTGCCACTGTCCTACTCTTAGTGAGCCCGTGTATCTGCTAGGAGGGCTGCACAAGGCTGCATTGTCCTCCTTCCTGCAAGCTCGGGAGTGAGGCTGCTGATTACCTTGCGTCCAAACAGTGGATCAGCAACCTCCTCCTGACTGTCGCCTGCAATGGAGACCCTGAACGGCAGGTGCGGGACTGGTATGTTGACTCGTTCCGGGACTTGAGGGGCTTTCCTCCTGTACGGAGCACAGCAGATGAGCTGAGATTTACGGAGCTGATCAACCAGATCAAGACGCGGCACAATAATGTCATGCCCACGATGGCCATGGGCATCCAGGAGCTGAAGCGCGAATTGGGCCGCCGGGTGGGCCTCAACGAGCTGCCAGAGATCCATTCCTTCCTTGACCGCTTTTACATGTCCCGCATAGGCATCCGCATGCTCATTGGTGAGTGAGATCCCTTTCTCTCTGCTGGTACCGTCAAGCCGCACGGCCAAGTCACTGTGGCCCACTTCTGACTCGGTCTTAACAAGGCTGAAGCTTTCGTATGCTCGCATTGTCCTGTGAACGTCAGAGCAAGTAGCAGGCTGCTGAACGCACCCCCGGGGAGGACTGGGGAGGACCAGACCATGGTTCTGCATTGCTGAGCAACTGTGTGCAGTGTTATGGTGCAGGGCAGCATGTTGCGCTGCACCAGCAGCCGCCAAGTCCATCATATGTTGGACTCATTTCAGGAAACGTGAGCCCTGTGGCGGTCGCGCAGAATGCAATTGACGATGCACGCTCGGCCTGCATGCGTCACTATGGCTCTGCTCCCGAGGTCCACATCTACGGAGATCCTCACTTCACCTTTTCGTGAGTGGCTGGCATAATACTCAACCCACGCTCAAGTGCAACAGCCACCTCTGCATGCATGGGCCGTATCACCTGCTCGTGCCACTAGTGTGTGGACTCGCGGTGGTGATGGTGGTATTTGGCATTCCTCAGATACGTGCCAACGCACTTGCATCAGATGCTGTTCGAGCTGGTGAAGAATTCACTGCGGGCAGTGCAAGACCGCTTTCTTGATTCGGACCAGGAGCCACCCCCCGTGCGAGTCGTCGTGGCTGATGGTTCTGAGGATGTGACCATCAAGGTATGAGGACTTAAACAGCAGGCTCGAGGCAGGGTGCTCTAGTTGCTCCAAGATTGGAAGCTTGCAGCCCCTTTCTCATGTAGCACGCAGCGTGCTAGTCCAATGACGAAGGCTCCTGCTCAGGGAAGCTCAGGATTGCTTCTGTTTTGTTGGGCATTTGTGGTCTTGATAAGCAGTTCTTGTTGCACACGACATCAGATCTCTGATGAAGGAGGTGGTATCCCAAGAAGTGGGCTACAAAAGATATGGACCTACCTCTACACCACGGCAAAGTCTCCGCTGGCTGACATTGGTGGGCAACTCCAAGAACTGCCCACTGTTCTGGCCGGGTGCGCATCCACACTCCCTGGTTCTCGCACATATGCACCACGTCGTCTTTCCAGCCACACATTGCCAGACTTTGGAAGCTCACAGCTGGTGCATCGTGCTAAGAATTGGAGGAGCAGGCCAAGAACCAGCTTCGGCAGTGGGCCTCAGTCCTGACGAAGCTTGCAAGGGCAGATATGGATATGGCCTGCCAATATCTCGACTGTACGCGCGATACTTCGGTGGGGACCTGCAGATCATATCCATGGAGGGCTATGGTAACATGCCCTGCCTTCTTGTCTCATCTTCTCTTCCAGAAGTGCTCTCATATGCACGGTAGCCTCAAAGTTGTGCGGTCACAGGCGTAGCAGAGGATGCTGCAGGGCACTGCTTAGATCAGCTTCCTTCTGCTACCATGCCCAAGTGTTCTGTTGCGCCTGCAGTTTGTTGTCTTGTCGGTCCATAGCTTCTGGTGCCTTCACATTTCAGTTTGTCTGAAGCCTGGGTCCGTCATGTGTGTGCAGGTACAGATGCTTACTTGCATATCAACCGGCTGGGTAATAAGCAGGAGCCCTTGCCTTGATCATATGATAGTATGACGGTTGTCAGTGGTGCCCAAGAGCTGTGGCCTTGCCCGTGTGCCAGGTGTGTCTTAGGGGTGTTATAGGTGTGAGGTGCGTCAGGTTCCATCATCACATGTCCCACTGAGATTATGCCAGCTTCTTAGTAGCTTGCTGGTGTGAGCAGCGCCAAAAGGAGGATGAAGGCCCTGGGTCAGGAGTATTAGACAGAAAGGGCGCGTGTCAGGAAGGCTGCGTGGAATGATGGGTGCCATATGACCAAGTACAGGGTCAGTATGCATGCTTAGTGTGCACTGGTCAAGCCAACAATCACATGCAACACCCGTGCTCACCACATTGACGAGCATTTGTTGGCCTTATGATGGCGGGTGCCGCATCCTCCTATTGTGGGCTTCACTTGCTCAGCCATCTATTGATGCGTGAAGCCCACCAAATTAGAGTGCATGGCAGGTTGTATTATCGACTCAATGCACGCTGGGCACTTGCTCACACACGGTAAACCACTGGCCGGCTGGGGTGTTAAAATTTGGAGATCAGGTGCTGACAAGGCATGCAACAAAGATTTCCACGTTGTTAAGTAGAGTGTGTGTTTTTTTTTGTGTGTGAGCAATTCAAGGGTGGTTTACCGTGCCCCTACAGCTCTGCACTGTAAATGACGTACTCTGGGCTACAATTGTTGAGATGGTACTGCCGCCTGCTCTAAACGGGAGCATGCTCCCTGCGAATCGTATGGCTGAGATGAATGCCTGTGACTTCATGTGAGGTGCCCAGAGTGGACAAGTAGTTCTACTGCAACACCTAGAAGGTTGCCGCCAAGATGAACTTACTCTACAGAGACAGCTCCCATGAAGAGAACATTATGATATATGGGCTACCACATAGTAGGCATCATGCAAAGCAATGTCCACACCGATCAAACCTTACAGTGAACGAGCTGTCTTTCTTTCTCCTGCTTTCGTGCTTGACCACCCGGGCCAGCCATCACTCTTTACAAGCTATCCCCCTTCAACTGCTGACCTTTTCAGTTTTTTTTTGGGGCTGGCTGCTCACAGCCCTCGCCCCCGCTCCGGGAGAGCCACCCTTAAGTAAGTCGTTTTTGCAGGCCGATGCTAACGGGCAGGCTCTTTCGCCCAGCTACGTCGCATGCGCCTGTCAGTATCCCTGCAGCGGTCAATGACATCTGTTCCAATGTAAGGCAGGGGCTGTGATTAGCCAGCCCGGAAAGTATGGACAAGGCCCAAACACAGGATCTTTCGATAGAAGGCTGGGGCTGTGAATAGCCAGCCCAGAAAGCATGGACAAGGACCAAAGGGCCGCAGGGCGCCTCAAGCACACAGCAACGTAAGACACTACAGCGGATGGGAGCTTAGTAACCCCGAGTTAGCAGCAGCAAGTCGGAGTAACTTGGCACACGCGCTTCATCTGCGTGCTGGTCGTGCTTTGGCTGCAGCCGCTGACTGTAGGAAACAAATATAGGGGACCCGCTACCCCTGAGCCAACTTTCTCTGACCTGCGGCTGCTCAACAGGGCAGAAGTGGCTCACCCAGGAAAGAAAGCCGACGTTGTCACGGCTGACTGTGTTGATTCCAGGAAAGCCAAACGCTCGTCGGAGGAGGCGGGCTACGCAGTCCGCCAAGCGGCGGGCGCGAAGGAACGGAGCACTCGGATCACCCAGGAGACGAATTTGTCCCACTCGCCGTCGACGTACACGGAGCCTTTGGCACAAGATGGCTTGACCTGCTTCACCGCCTTGCGCGGCGTGCAGCGGCCCGCCGCCTCGGGCAGTAGGGCGAGCAGCCCGGCTTCAATGTCGCCGGGTCCCTCGCTCAAGTCTTCCGCATGCGCTTGGCCATCTCGATGCAGCGGTCCCTTGCCTTCGCGGTTCACTTGCACGCAGGCCGAGCTTTGGCGGCAGCCTCCAGCTTCCGTCAGGGCGCCGTCTTTCCGCCGGCTAGCTACTCAGACTTGCATCTCCTGACTAGAGGTTACTGAGCGTTCCCTGGCTGATGTCTTAGGGGAAGCGCTAAAGAAAACAAGCACACAAAGAAACAAAGCAGCTACGAATCACTCAGTAACTCCTGTTAAGCAACGCAGGTCAGAGATGCTAGGCTCCTGGAAGCGGGTCCCCTGGCCAGAGCTCGACTTGCAGGATCCCCTGGCCAGAGCTCGAGGCAGAGCTCTGGCCAGGGGACCCGCTTCCAGGAGTCTAGCATCTCCGGCCTGCGGCTGCTTAGCAGGGGTTACTGAGTGATTCGTAGCTGCGTCGTTTCTTCTTGTTGTGCTTGATTTTCTTAGCGCTTCTCCTGGCCCCGGGCCCCTTCTCGTCCTTTGTCCATTCTTGATTTGGGCTGGCTTTTCCAGCCCCGCTCCTCAATGGGCGCGCCCTTCTCTCTGTCTCGTCGAGCCCTGTCCATTCCCTTGTTGAACCTGGCCAGTCACAGCCACCGCCGGCTACTTAGACTTTGAGAGAGTCTCCGTCCCCCGGCGAGCTCGCCATGCTGGCCCTGCGCTGCGCCGGCGGGCTGCTGCCGCCCGCGGCCTCGCGCCCCCGCGCCGCGGCNGCGCCGCCGCCCGGCAGCCTGGTCTTTGTCATCAACCCCGCCGGTGAGCGCCCCTCTGCTGCCGCCGCGCCGCGCGCGCCCCTGCGCCGGCTGCCACACGAGGCCCCCTCAGCCCTGCCCCGTCTCGGCCACTTGGTGGGCAGGCGCCAATGGCCGAGTGCTGAGGAAGTGGAAGGACCTGCTGCCGGTGCTCAAGGATCGCCTGGCGCCCGACCAGGAGGTAAGTCCCCGGGTTCTCGGTGTGCAGCGGGAGCTTCGCTGCGCTGCCCCTGATGCTCGCTCGAGTCTGGGGGTCGGACCAGCCGGTTTTCACCGATCAGCTCCTGCATCTGATCATGCCGCCTGTGGACTTGTGGCAGCTCACGCTCGGCAGCCTGCATGCTGGTCACGCGACCAATGCCTGGAGGTAGCCGCCAGCCGCACTCACCAGTTGCGTGGGCCTGCGCAGATGCGGGAAGCTTACACCACCCACCCCTTCCACGCCGCCGAGCTTGCGAAGCAGGTGCAAATCAACAGTAACACTAGCTGTAGCTCTCCGTCAATGCGTGGCCTCTGCTTCTTCTGGGGTTCAATCAGAGAAGTCTATCCCAAGTTCTCCTGCAGCCGTGCACGATGATACCAATTGCATGCTTTCACCGTCGCCCGAAGAGGGTTCATGTCCTAGCCCCAATGGTCACATGTTCACGTCCCATCTGCCCTGTCACTGAGCCAGGCTGTTCAGGCTGGAGCTGGTGCCGTGGTTGCTGTTGGTGGTGACGGTACGCTTCATGAGGTTGGAACCACCTGATATGCAAATGCTGAGCCAGCGGCCAGCTGAAGCACCCCACATTCTGCTCGAGACTGAGGGCAGCCAACAAGCTATTGGATATTTTGGCACACACTGACCTGCTGGCATGCATTGTCAAGTATACCCAAAGCTCAGTGGCACTACTTGACCATCTTGCAAACTTGTTGAGCTTCTCAGGAGTCAGTCATTTAATGGCAGGCACTCTGATGCCAATGGGCTACTGCAGGTCCTCAATGGCTTCTTTGAAGGAGGGCAGCGGGTGCAACCTCAAGGGCCTCCTGCAAGCAGCACAAGCCTTGGGGTCAGTCATTACTGGCCGGGCAAGGCAGGCATTGCACAGCTATCAGCTGACCTTTTCAGAGTGCCGTCCACTTTCTTTGGGCAAACGCACAACGAGTTATAAGCAAGACATGGCCCACTGCGCAGCTCATCCCCCTTGGTACTGGATCTGATTTTGCCAAGTCGATGGACTGGTCAGTGGCCAATTCCTGTCAGCCGCTAGTGCCGTGCCTGTCCCTCACTGTTCGCCAGCACCTCAACATGTTCGTGCCTGACTTGCCAAATATCATCTTGCAGCGCTTCTGGCTCCCTGAGAGTGCCTGGATTTTTGGCTGGTGCCTGTTACTCCCTTGTGAAGTTTCAAAGTTGCAAAGTTGATATCATAGCCACTCTGCCAGCAGCTGATGACCTGTCGATTGTGTGCACAGGAGTAATGACCCTGTAGATGCTGTCGACCGCATTGTGAAAGGTGTATGCCAACACCTGAGCTGTTGAAATTGGGCCGCGCTTATTACGTCCGTTCTTCTCCAGCCTGCCTGCACTAGGCACGGTAGAGGCCACATCTCCAACATTGCTTATTGCCAAGCCCTGATGGATGCCCCTTGAGCAGGAGATACAAAACTCATGGATGTGGGAAGATTACAATCCCCACAGACTTCAGCTGACCGCTACTTTCTCAACATCCTGGACATGCATTTGTAAGAGTCCTGAAGGGCGCATGGTAGCGTCAGTGTGATAATAATAGCAACAGTCTTCTGGATATCTGCGAACCAGTGCAGCAAGTCGAAGTCTCAGAGGCAGGTGCTGCATGTGTTGGCTTTTACTGGCTTTACTGTGTTGGTGTCTTCCAAGTTCGCGGACACATCACAGCCTGACTTGACTGCTATTGGTCAAGTAGGTCTTGCTCCAGGTTGTGGTCTCCAGTAGCAGGCTCATCAGACACTTTCCGATGAGGGGTGCAGGAGCGCCAAGGCAGGCCAGCTTGCAGCCAAATACAAGAGCTGGGGGCAGCTTTGCTATGTAATTGGTACTCTGAAGGCCTTTTGGAAACACAAGGATGTCAAGCTCCGTCTCAAGGTGCAGGCCTGCATCAATGGTTCTGCTGGATGCCAACTGGATGCTCTCTGATCCGCCACTTCGCCTGACTCTAGTTTCTTTGTCTTGTGTACAGATAGATCAGGGAGATTGGCAAGTCTTGGACAAGCTAACAATGATTGCAATTGCAAATGCAAGGTTCTATGGTGGGGGCATGTGCATAGCCCCAATGGCTTCCCCCTCGTCAGGACGTTTGGATGTAAGCTCTCTTTTGATATCCCAATTGTCTTTGCCCTCCCATGTCTCAAGAGTGTGCCAAGGTAAGGCAGGTTTGTGTGCCGGATCTCAAGTTCTCAACACAACTAGAAGGTGTAACAGGAGGAACATCGTCTCGTCTTGGTTTCAGTACTGCATGAGTTGCTCATACGTCACTCTGGTGCCGCCACTCCTTGTGGCCCCCATTGCCAAGACCATGCCTGAGTTCAGGACTCATGCTGGGCAGGTGGCTACTGCACGTGTCATGTTTGCAAGACTGTATTGCTGACGCTCTGTCTGCATTGCTGCATGCAGGCTATTATTTTGCAAGATTTCAAGTGGCATGACTTTCTTCTCCATGCTGCCAAGCTCTACAAGGGAACGCATACTACAGTTCGTGGAGTCTCCTGCAGAAGGTGAGGAAGTGCTAGATTTGCTGATTCTTGTGCTGTTGGTTGGCCTGTGAGTCGTGCCTCAATGCTCAGGCCATGATCAACCCTCACTGTGGCGCACGGTCTGCTCAGGACCAGAGCAGAACGTCACTACTCACAGATTGTCAAAATGGCAAGCAGTCTGCAGAGAGTGGAAATATGGCAGGAAGTGAGGTCCGAGGAGTCCATGGAGGTGTGGTTAGAGGCCGATGGAGAAGCAGTGGCAGGACTGCCTGCAATTGTGTCCGTCTTGCCTGCTGCCATCGACTTTCTGGCTTGAAGTAGCTCATAGCCCTGCAGTGCGACTGGAGCAATGAAGCTCACACTGCTGGGCACGTGCCACTTCACCAGAATACAATTAATTAGTAGTAGTTGCAAGGCACCAGTGGCGGACTGGTCACTGTGAGGTGTTGGGCAGGGAAAAAAGTAGGGTTGATTTGCCCCTAGGCATACAGACTTGAAAGGAAGTCTCCTGCAGACAGTACTCAACCAACAGAGCGACCACAGGCGTGACTTCAGATGACGTGAACTCTGTAGCATCTTAGAGGAAGGCGGTCGCTGCGTTGAGGCACATACAAGGGAGATAAATGGGCGGAGAGGTGGTTCTCAAGGCTCCTCAGGAGGCTCAAGACCCCGCAGGATCCACTGGCCAATACACGTGCACAAAAGTGGGGGCTGGCTACGAGCACGCAATGCAATGCAAGAGCTGGGGAGCTATAAGGACATGGCAGCTGCTGCCGCCGCACTCCAGGGCATGGGTTGCCAAGGAAGCACGCGCGCCCTACTCGTGAGACAACTGGTCACCTTGGCAAGTCAGTAGCTCAAGAGCAAGGGAGCGCCTGCCAGTGCAGCGTCCAGGGCAGTCCAGAGCTACTAGGAAGAATGGTCGCCAGCACATAGCTCCTGGTACTCCGTGCATCTTCTTCTCTTAGATCAGCTGGGCTGGCCTTGCACAGCCACCACCACCTCGTTAGAAGAGCTAATACCGTCTTCCACCGGATGGCCAGGAGGCTCGGATGGTGGTGAGCAGGTGGCCCTCGTGTTTATGCATGTGCTCACCCAAGGATATTAGTGCCCCCCTTAGCCAACCCATCACCCCGTTACCAGGACATTTGCAAGGCTAGAATTGGCCTTTCCATTTCATGCGCACCACGCGCCTTCTCTCTGTGTTTACTGACTCCGGCTTGCAGCTGCGGCTGGGGCTGGGGCGAGGGCTGAGAGAGGCCACCCCCAAGAATCCTGAAGGCTGTGAGTGGCCAGCCCAACAGAAAGTGAGCTCTTTAAAGGGGGGCCGGGGGCTGTGAAAGAGGGGGAAGGCGCGCGGTGCGCATGAAGAGTAAGGAGATGCCAATTCTAGCCTTACAAATGTCCTGTTAACGGGGTAATGAGTTGGCTAAGGGGGGCACTGATATCCTCGAGTGAGCACCATACAAATCTGACAAGCTAAGCTGAGAAGCCAGAAAAAACGAGAGAAAAAAGAGAGGAGAAATACTCTTCCAATAGAGGCGATGGCTGTGTTGGCCTGCCAAGAAAAGAACGAACAAGGTTCGAAGGGGCCAGGAAAGCGCTGAAGCACACGAGCCTCAAGGGGCGAGCACTCTCTTCTCAAGTGGCTACTGGTGCTCAGTATTTTCTGTTGAGCAGCCGCCAGCCCAGAGGGGACACAGCCACCGGCATCCCTTGAGGAAAGCGTTTGGTCGCTTCAAGCAGCTCTTTCAATGTAAGGTGATGGCTGTAAGCGCTGGTTTTTCTTGTAAGACGAAACAGAGAGACTCTTCCAGTGGTGGGCGGTGGCTGTGACTGGCCATCCAGGAGATGTTTACAAAGATCCAGAAACTACTAAATTGCTAAAGCACACAGCGACTCAAGTGGCCACTGACTGTTCAAAATTCCCTGTTGAGCAGCCGCAGGTCACAGACGTGGGCTTTTCCAAAGGCTGCCGAGGCTGTGTAAAGCCAGTCTAGAAAGAATGTAGTGTCCACGTAGCAGGTTCCCTGTCTATAGCATTAATGCGTTCATGCATTTATCTATGTGCCTACAGCGGTCCCAGGCGATTGCTTTGCATCGCCGGGCTGGTCGCGCCCTTGCAGCAGCCTCTGGCTGGCGCAGCGGGGTTGCTCTTCCTCCCCTCAGCTCAGCTGACTTTCTACTGCTGACACCGGGGTACTAAGAGCGCCCTGTCTGCCTAGCCTGTGGCTCCGTCATGAACACTCGTATGCATCTGGCTGGCTTTCAATATCAGCAGCCGCATTCTTCTATAGCCAGAGGTTGCCGTGCAGCCCAAGCGCGACTAGCACGCAGATGCAGCGCGTGCGCCCATTTGACCGGTTGCAGCGATATTGACAGGCGCATGCGATACACCTGGGCGAGAGAGCCTGCAGCATTGAAGTACGCCTGCTCCCGCTGGGAACAGGAGAATGCGGCTGCTGATCTTGATGATTAAAGGGCGGCCCCTGGGAGAGTCGGGACACCGCGCTGCATGCTAGCCGGTGCAGGAGCTCGAGCCACCGAGTGCCGAAGAAGAAGAAGTGCCACTCCCAATGGGAGCAAGGGCTGTGAAAAGCCAGCCCGACAGGAGTTGGCAAAGGTTCGAAAGGGGCCAAAAAAGGCTTAGCAGCTACAAAAGAAGAAGGGCAAGAAGAAGAGGCCTGAAGAAGCTATGGCAGTACGGACCACTCAGTAGTTACGAGTGAGGAGCCTGAAATCCGACAGACTAGCTGCCGGAAATCTATCCCCCCGACGAAAGCCGGAGGCCGCAGCGAGAGCGCGGCCAGCACGCAGATGCAAGGCTTGGGCCATGGACCGCTGAAAAGGGAAGTGCTCGCCCATAGAGAAAAGGGGCTGGCAAAGCCAGCCCAAAAGAATGGACTATGTCCAAAGCCAAAGAAAGACAAGCCAGAAAAGGACTACAGTCCAGAACACAAGACGATGCAGAGGGAAGCTCAGTACCCGCGAGTGAGCAACAGCAGGGAGACCGCCAATCTCATAACGATAGACTTGGGCCCACGAGCCAGCGGCGTTGAAGTCGGCCTCACTGTGCCTGCGGGCCACAGCGTGCTGCGCAAGCCTGGCCAGCAGGTCGAGCCACTGGCACCCAAGAGCCCCGTGCACGTCCACAGCCGAAGGCCCCGCCCCGTGGACGTCAACGGCAATGGGGAAGAGGTGACCTCTTCATAGTTGCCTGCTATAGAGTGCGGCTATCATTGAGTCTGCAGCGCTCCCAGGCTTTTGCGATACACCCGCGTGCTGGGCGTGCATTAGGCCAGGCTAATGGCTTCCATGGTGGTGGTCTGGCTCCTCAGTTTAGCATGTCAGATATGTAGGTGCTGACTCGAGGATATGGATGCCCCCCTTAGGGTCTTGGCGTAGTGCCTCGTTTCCTGCTCAAGCTATTCCGCCCTGATGTTGCTCACTCGCGGGTATTGAGCTTTCCTTTTGCATCTTCATGGAAATTTTGGCCGTGGTTTGTAGTGTAGTCCCTTTTTGGCACCTCTTTCTTTGGCTGTGGACATTGTCCATTCTTTTTGGGCTGGCTTTGCCAGCCCCTCTTCTCGTCAGGCATCAGGCATCAGTTAGCGACCTCTATGTGCTGACTCGTTGTTACTGAGCGGGTCAGCTTAGCAGCAGGTGACGTACATTTGTCGATGTGCTTGCCTTTGTACTCGGCCACACATGGCCCTCCATCTCTCAATGCACACGTTTTTCTTCTTCATGGGCGAGCACTTTCTTCTTTCCTTGGCTAACTCACTAGCCCATTACCAGGGAGAAAAACGCGCGGCCAGATTGACTGGTGGCTGGGAAAGGCCAGCCCAAAAGAATGGACAAGGTCTGGCTATCGTTCCATTACCAGGACATTTGTGAAGGCAAGAATCGGCCTCTCTTTCGCGCGCCTTCTCTCTTCCAGAAGGCGAGAGAGAGAAGAAAGTGCTCGCCCATTGAGAATAGGGGCTGGAACAACCAGCCCGAAAAGAAGAAGGCTCGCCCATAAAGAAAGAGGGGCTGGCAAAGCCAGCCCAAAAAGAATGGACAATGTCCAAAGCCGAAGAATGAGAAGCCGAGGAAGGACTCCTCTACTCTACCAATCACAGGAAAAGGAATGAACAGAGTTGGAGAAGGGGGCCAGGGGAAGCGCTAAGAAACAGAAACAAAGCAGCTACGAGACACTCAGTAACCCCTGCTAAGCAGCCGCAGATCAGAGATGCTGGGCTCAGGCGAGAGAGAGAGGGGGAAGAGGCTCGTCGTCGCGTGGATGGTCGTCACATGTGCTCCGGCCACAGGCCAAAGCGGCTCGGGTGGCCACTGAGGCGCAGCTCCCGCCCGGGAAAGGCCACGTCTCGGCGGAGCTGCTGGCCGGAAGACGGAGCCGACGCCCCGGGCACGCCGCAGTGCCGGGCATGGCGGCCGCCGCCGCCGCGGCCGTGGCGGGCGCC